>CM021110.1:45558901-45741850 GCA_007115665.2 Sequoiadendron giganteum
TCAACCCTTAAACCCTAATCCCTCAACCCCGATACCCTCTTAATCCCTCAACCCTTAAACCCTAATCCCTCAACCCCTATACCCTCTTAATCCCTCAACCCTCAACCCTCAAACCTCAACCCTCAACCCTCAACCCTTAAACCCTAATACCTCAACCCCTATATCCCCTTAACCCTTAAACCCTCAACCCTTAAACCCTAATCCCTCAACCCCTATACCCTCTTAATCCCTCAACCCTCAAACCTCAACCCTTAAACCCTAATCCCTCAACCCATATAACCTCTTAATCCCTCAACCCTCAACCCTTAAACCCTAATCCCTTAACCCCTATACCCTCTTCATCCCTCAACCCCTATACCCTCTTATTCCATCAACCCTCAACCCTCAACCCTTAAACCCTAATCCCTCAACACCTAAAACCTCTTAATCCCTCAACTCTCAACCCTTAAACCCTAATCCCTCAACACCTATAACCTCTTAATACTTCAACCCTCAACCCTTAAACCCTAATCCCTCAATCCTCAACCCTTAAAACCTAATCCCTCAACACCTATAAACTATTAATCCCTCAACCCTCAACCCTTAAACCCTAATCCCTCAACCTCTATACCCTCTTAATCCCTCAAACCTCAACCCTTTAAACCCTAATACCTCAACCCCTATACCCTCTTAATCCCTCAACCCTCAACCTTCAACCATCAACCCTTCAACCCTAATCCCTCAACACATATAACCTCTTAATCCCTCAACCCTCAACCCTCAACCCTTAAACCCTAATCCCTCAACCCCTATACCCTCTTAATCCCTCAACCGTCAACCCTCAAACCTTAAACTCTAATCCCTCAACCCCTATAACCTCTTAATCCCTCAACCCTCAACCCTTAAACCCTAATCCCTCAACCCCTATACCCTCTTAATCTCTCAACCCTTAACCTTAACCCTAAAACCCTAATCCCTCAACCCCTATACCCTCTTAATCCCTCAACTCTCAACCCTCAACCCTTAAACCCTAATACCTCAACCCCTATAACCTCTTAATCCCTCAACCATCAACCCTCAACCCTTAAACCCTAATTCCTCAAACCCCTGTACCCTCTTAATCCATCATCCCTCAACCCTCAAACCTTAAACCTTAATCCCTCAACCGCTATACCCTATTAATCCCTCAACCCTCAACCCTCAACCCATAAACCCTAATCCCTCAACCCCTATACCCTCTTAATCCATCAACCCTCAATCCTCAACCCTTAAACCCTAATCCCTCAACCCCTATAACCTCTTAATCCCTCAACCCTCAACCCTCAACCCTCAACCCTTAAACCCTAATCGCTCAATCCCTATACCCTCTTAATCCCTCAGCCCTCGACCCTCAACCCTCAACCCTTAAACCCTAATCCCTCAATCCCTCTACCCTCTAAATCCATCAACCCTCAACCCTCAACCCTTATACCCTCTTAATGCCTCAACCCTTAGACCCTAATCCCTCAACCCCTATACCCTCTTAATTCCTCAACCCTCAACCCTCAACCCTCAACCCTCAACCCTTAAAACCTAATCCCTCAACCCATATACCCTCTTAATCCATAAACCCTTAAACCCTATTCTCTCAACCCCTATACCCTCTACCCTATACATTGGACCCTCAGCCCTAATCCCCTAAGCCTATACCCTCAATCCTCTACCCTCAACCTTAAAACCTCAAACCTTAAACCCTCTACCCTCTACCCTCTACCCTCTACCCTATAACCTCTTAATACCTCAACCCTAAATCCTCAACCCTTAAACCCTAACCCTTAAACCCTCTACCCTCTAACCTCGATCCTCTACCCTCTACCCTCAACCCTAATCCCCCAACCCTTGAACCCACTTTGTAAACTCTCTACCCTAATCCCTTAACCCTCTTGACCCTTAATCCCTCAACCCTTAAACACTAATCCCTCAACCCCTATACCCTCTACCCTATACATTGGACCCTCAACCCTTTTGATTGACAAATATGTCATTTCACTCAATTAATCCTATGCCCGCACGAATGACAATCTGGCCAACAATTGAGTCACTTGCAATGATGGTCGCAAGTGCTCTCTGATTGTTTTACAAGACATAACTACCTTTAGAAAGTACACTTTTAATTAAATACAGGGTATGCTTTTTACCATAAAGCATAAAAGGTAACCAACACCCACCCATAGACATGAAAGCAAGTGCGGAAGATGATTTAACAAGAAATACACAAAAATAAGTTCGTTTGTTCCGGAAACACGGGTAACGCATAGGGAGAGAGAGCGAAGTGAATTCCTTCAACAAATGATTTAAAACGAATTCAAAGTTTCAGAATCAAATACATAATCAGTTCAATTAAATAGAAGAACATTGAGAGGTAATTATCATGGAACAAAGTTCATGTAATCAAAAGTGAAACATTTACAAATTCAAAGACTTGGAATATCCCCTTATTCATTTCAATGCCAAAATAAGAGTTCACAGACCCAGACCTTCTATATAATTAAGCTGAGTTTTAAAAAAACTAAGCCTCCTTCTCCCCCCCGGAGTCCCCATTTTTCCTTTTCCTGCCTCCTTATATAACAGTCCTTGAAAGCGACCGTTGTTGGAATAATTCCCAAGAAACAGGTATTGTTCTGTTACAAAATTTTCATGCATGCAAAATAAAGATCCAGCTTTCTTTGGAAGAAACCGCTTGCATTGATAGTTGTATGAAGAATCTAGCCACTATACCACTGGAGGGGCCGAGGCTCGAAACAACTCCATTAGCATCTTGTTAACCAGATCATTAAATTCAGCTCGCTCTTCCTCTTTCTCTGAAATGAAGATCACCCTGTGATATTCAGTGTAGCTGGTATTTTCCTTCCACACAAGTGAGCATAACTCAAAAACAATATCTAATTTCTCCTCCTCGGGCCACATTAAATTCGGATGCATGACTGGCACCAACTCATTTTCCCATTCTACAACTTCACCAAGAAGTACCATGTTGAAGAAAACCTGGGATTAAAATGCTGCCACCCTTTCTTTGTTCGTAAACTTACTGGAAGGTGACAGCGGAGAAAAGTAGTTATTTATCAATGAAACATGTGCAAATTCGTTACCATATCCTCTCCACCAACTTTTCATTTAAGAGCCGTATTTTCAAAAGATCTAAAGGATTACGTTTAAATTTGAATGGGTATTACGAGGCACATGAGAAGACGTTATTCAAGGATGTCATACAGTGTATTAAATGAGTTGACATCTAGAGAGGTGTGCCGCTAGTTGGGTCTGCTTATCACTGAAGAAAGAAAACACCGAACCAAATGTCAGAGGTTCAAAGGTTTTAAGAACTCCTGACTAGCCGTCTGCATGAGATAATTAACTGAAGCCTTGGCATGATGAAGATATAAGTAATTCGGTTGATCAAGAGGTTTCAAAATTAGCGAACCTTGCGACATGGTTAGATAAAGCGAGGGTACCATGATAACTAATAAAGATACATCGATAAAGGAGCATTAAAAAGATAAAAGAAACTTTGGTGGGTTACAAACCCTAATCCCCCAACCCTATACCCTCAATCCTCTACCCTAAACCATTAACCCTCAACCTTTAAACCCTCAACCCTCTACCATACTCCCTATAAACCCTTAAACACTCAACCCTAAACCCTAAACCCTAAACCCTCATCCCTTAAACCCTAAACCGTTAAACCCTAAACCCTTAAACCCTCTACCCTCTACCCTCAATCGTCTACCCTCTACCCTCAAACCTAATACCTCAACCCTTAAACCCACTTAGTAAACTCTCTACCCTAATCCCTCAACCCCTATACCCTCTACCATATATATTGGACCCTCAAATCTAATCCCCCCAACCCTATATCCTCAATCGTCCACCCTCAACCCTCAACCCTTAAACCCTCTACGCTATACATTAAACACCCAACCCTTAATTCTCAACCCTCAACCCTTAATCCCTCAATCCTCAACCCTCAAACCCTAAACCCTCAACCTCAATACCCTCTACCCTATACATTGGACTGTTAACCCCAATCCTTCAACCATATGTACCCACAACCCTAATCCATCAACCCTATACCGTCAACCCAATACCCTAATCCCTCAACCCTATAGGTCATCAACCCTATACCCTCTATTCTCAACCCTCTACCCTATACATTGGATCCTCAACCCTCATATATCTATGTCCCTCCTTCCTCTTCTCTCCTTATCTCTATCCATCCATCCCTCCCTCTATACCCTAGTCCAACAACCCTAAACCCTAAACCCTTAAACCCTTAAACAATCAACCCTAAACCCTCAACTCTCAACCCTCAACCCTTAAATCTTAAACGCTTAAAATCTCTACCCTCTACCCTCTACCCTCAACCCTTAACCCAATACCCTCTACCCTAAACCCTAATCCCTCAACCCTTACACCCTTAAATCCAATAAAATTATCTACCCTAATCCCTAAACCCTCAACCCTTAATCCCTCAACCCTTAAACCCTCAACCCTCTACCCTCAACTCTTAAACCCTAATCCCTCACCCCCTATAACCTCTACCCTATACATTGGACCCTCAAATCTAATCCCTCAACCTTATACCCTATACCCTATACCCTCAATCCTCAAACCCTGAACCCTGAACCTTAAACCCTCAATCCTCAACCCTCAACCCTTAAACCATAAACCCTTAAACCCTCTACCCTCTACCCTCTACCCTCTACCCTCTACCCTATACATTAAACCTTAAACCCTCAATTCTCAAGCCTCAACCCTTAATCCCTCAACCCTCAATCCTTAAACCCTAAACCCTCAACCCCTATACCCTCTACCCTTTACATTGGACCCTGCACCTAATCCTTCAACCATATACCCTGAAACCTATACCCTAAACCCTCAACCCTCAACCCTTAACCCTAAACCCTTCAACCCTAAACCCTTAAACCTTGTACCCTATACCTTAACCCAATACCCTCTACCATCGACCCTATTCCCTTAACCCTCAACCCTTAAACCCTAATACCCTAGAAACCATCAACCCTATAGTTCCTCCACCCTAGTCCCTCAACCCTATACCCTCAACCCCTATCACTTTCTCTCTATCTATACATCTCAACTCTCCCTTCCTCCCTCTCTCCTACCATCTCTAATTATCTCTATCTACCCTCTCCCTCTGTCTAAGTACCTCTCGTTCAATCAATCCCTACCACCCTCTCTCGCTCCCTCTATCCATCTCTCTCTATGTCCCTCCCACTCTCTCCCACTCTCTCCCACTCCCTCTCTCTCCCTCTCTCTCATGTCTATCCCTCCCACCCCCTCTCTCTCAAGTCTCTCCCTCTGGCAACCTACCTAGGTAACTCTCTCTCCGTCTCTCTCTATCTATCCCTCCCACCCTACCTAGATAAGTCCCTCTCACTACACCCCCCTCTTTCTCTACCTCTATTAGGTCACTCCCTCCCACACCCTCTCCCTTTCTCAATTCTCTCACTCAAATGATCTCTCTCTCCCACTCCCTCTCACTACCTATCTCTCGAGTCTCTCCCTCTCACCCCCCTCACACTCTCAAGTCTCTCCGTTTGGCACCCTACTTACATAACTCTCTCTTTCTCTCCGTCTCTCTCTCCCTCTCTCTCAATTATTTGTCTCCTACTCCCCCTCTCTCTCTCTCCCTCCCTCTATCCCTCCCACCCTACCTAGCTAAGTCCCTCTCACTCCAACCCCTTCTCTCCCACTCCCTCTCTCTTAAAATCTTAGTTCCACCCCCTCTCCCTCTCTCTAGACTCTCTCTTTGTCTTAAAATTCTCCCTCCCTCTAAAGACATACGTAAATAAATACATACTTACATACATACAAGCATAATACATATGTACATAAGATCCTACATCCATACAAGCATACATACATACATGTGTAGATACAATATTACATACATATAGGCATACATACAATATACATGTATTGAAACATACAGGCATACATACAATATACATGCATTGATACATACATGCATACGCACATACATACAAGCATGCATATATGAATACATATATGACATACAAGCATACATGTACATACAAACATACAAATATATCAACATACATTCAATAGGCTGGCATTTAAAATAAAGAACATAACGCGAGCGTGCTATGTCTTGGTTGACATGTTTCCTGCATAAGCAAAAAACCATGTCAAATTTGAGATATAACGCGAGCGCGTTATAACACACTCGAGTTATATATTGCTTTGGAAATCCTCAAGCCTTATGATTGGTATTTGCCTTGGAATACCAAACCAAAGGCTTGGAGGGAATTCCCAACGACCAGAGATGCGTTTTTGCAAATTCTACAATATTTCACATAATCGAGTTCGTGCTCACCGTCAGGATTGCACGTGGTTCAATATCAAACAAATCGAACATCTGGGTAATGTTACATTTTCTCTTAGCTATCCAACGATATAATTTTTTTCACTTTCTAACAATGTTAAGCCTTTCATCCATAATTTCTTTTGTTTGTATGTCTCTTTTTTGGCAAAAAGTAATGTTTGGTGTTTTTTTCGTTATAAATTAATCGCTCATCGAAATTTCAAATAAATTACATTTTTAGAAACTAGACTCCATTCTACATTTTTTTTTTTTAAAGATTCAATTATTTTCCAAAATTTGTAGGGTTAGCACGGCCAAAATTTTGTTTTTCAGGAAGTGCCCACTTCGAAAATTAGTAAAAAATAAAAAATTCATTAAAAAATTATCAGAAAAATCATGCGTCAACTACATACTGCTAGCTAACTTTTGACTGTTGCGATTTTAGAAATACAAAAAAAGAATTCACCGTACGAGGGTCATACAAGAGTTGCTATGTTATATTTTTCTGACAAAAACAACACCAATTTGTGTACGTCCCTCTTTTGAACCCCTTAATCTCAACCATTTTAAAAACAATTTAATAGTTTAGAAAGTAGACTCGGAGCACCTCGATCCTTGTTTTTGTTCCATCTCAAATTTTTGAGTGTAACTATCCTCAATTTCATGTCCAAGGTCAGTATTTCCTGATTTAAAAAAAAAGTTGTCCACTTAAAGTCCCTTTTTTGGGAACCATCTTGGTGCACTTACCCTCTAATAAGTCGTAAAAATCAAATATTGTGACAAATAAACTCTTTTCATCTTCAACTTCAAACTCATTCAAGTTTAGAAAGGAGAGAAATGAAAGGGTCCTAGTGGGGAGGTGAAATTGAATTTGGTAGGGTTGCTAAAAGGAATTAGGGTAGAACTAGGGATAGTTATGTAATGTGATATAGCTAAGGTAGTTTTGTGTTAGGTAGACCCATTTATTTAAGAACATAAATGAATAAATATACAAAATGGATGGATTTATTTATGGGCATCCAAGCTACTTATGTGACTATTCATTTTAGAATGGAAGTTGAATGGACTCAAAGGTAGTGCTAAGAAAATTAATTTTGAAGATCTCTAATTGATATAAAAATCAAAAATCATATTGAAAACTTCTTAGCTAACCAAGGGGTATTTATTTAAGACTATTCCTTAATAGAGACTAACGATGTTAATGACTATGATAATTTAGCCTCCTTAATAAACAAGGGTTGTGTGTATTAGGACTATATAGTGATATACAATCATGATGATTAGTTAATAAGTTACAAGGCTTAATGTGGTATAATATGAATATATAAGTTTTACATTTTTTGATATGGAGGATAGGTCATATTATTTATTTTTTATTAAATGTGAGGGTGTTGTATTTGAATATGGTATTTTTGGTGGCTTTTATTTTTTCTATGTAGTTGGTGCTTTGTGTGTGGATGGGTGATAGGTGTTGGATTTGTATTGTAGGAAATATTGGTTTAATTTTTGTTTTATGGTGAAGGGGAAACAATCAAGGGATCTTCTCAAGAAGGGATTTGTTTTAGATCATTACTTGAAGATTATTTTCATTTTGATGGAGGTTATTATACAACTAATAAGAACTACCTTAGGAAAGGAGGGTTTGGAAGATACAAGGGTTTTTAATTTTGATATAATAATTCTAGAAGAGTTAAAGTTGAGATAAAAAAAAAATAGTAGTGGATGTAAATATTGGAGATTATATAATGTCTCTACTGGTTAGGGTTAATGAGGAGGGAGTGGTGGAAGGTGACATTTTCTCTATTTATTTGAGGAATATACTAGGTAAAAATTAGCATCAATCATTGGGTTCTAGAGCTTAAAGCATCAATTTTATACGTGAAGGAAGAAGTGCATGAATTAAGGGTTGATAATAACACATTAAAGGATATTTTTCAATACCTTTGAATGCAAATGTGGCATATGGTTATCTCATTTCATAATGAATGTTAGATTTAAGAAGTAGCTTTACTATGACCTAGTTGAGAAATGGATTGTTGACAAGCGTAGTGAACATGACATTAGTGATTAATTATTTTAAGGTGCATAGTGTAATGCTATTTATAAGAGCTTACAAACTTTCAATAAGTGGTGTTTATGTCAAGAATGGAGTGTGTGGATTTGATATCGAGTGCTGGAAGATGTCACTCCTAGGAAGTTGTCGTGATTAGGCTATTTTGATTTTATGTTGGGGGTGATCCCACAATAGTGGTTTATAATTTTTGGCCAAACTGGACATTGAAATTATTATTTTTAACTAAATCTTCGCATTCAGGCACCTATAGTAGCTAAAATGTGAGGAGTTTGAAGATGATGCAAACTAGAGTCTCGTCACATTTTGTCTATAGATTTAAAAATATTTTTTTGATTTTTTTTGGAATTAGATTGCACTTCTTTTCCATCTCCCACAAAAACTGGTTTTTTTTAGAAAATAACATTTTAAAAAAGTGACGTAGACCGTATAACACATAATTTTTTTTCCATGAAGGATTAAATTCCAATTCTTTCAAATTTAGATTTGTAACTTCGATATCTAGTGCTTCCACTTGGTTAGATAGTTTTTTATTGAATATTTTTTCTTTAATCAAGTTTTGAAGTCAAACCAATTACAATTCAGACATAGCGCGACCGTATAATGCATAACCTTTTTTGTATATATCAATTTTTTTTTTTTGTTGGATCAAGGACTTCAATATTTGATGCACTCATATTTTTTAATTTTTGTTTTGATAATCTGCTATTTTTCTACATGTGCAGAACATAGAGCTTCATTTTCGATGAAAAACCTATGTTTAATAAAACTAAAAAAACAAATACATTATAAAACCAAAACATATTAAAATTATATTCGTTGGGTAGCTTGTTCCGAGGAATACGTGATTCCAGTTGGGTTTGTGAAGATTCATCCATTTTAATCCTCAACCCGAGCTTTGAAGTGCCAAAATTTAGGTTTTTTTTTGTGTCTCAAGGGGGGGATGAGGAATAAGGGGGGTTCGAGAAAACCACCCTTCCATAAGGGATTTTGTTAGGTTTTTGGGCGAGAAAGAAATAAAAGGGTTTGCTTGAACCCTGGTTCGAACGAACCCCTTATAGGTTCGCTCGCTCAAACCAGTAGGTTTGTACGAACCCCTAAAATCAATTTTTTTGCCATGTATTTGTTTTTTGTGAGTTTTCCTTGCTCACTTGAATTGTAAACCACTATTATGGCTTCACCCTTGGGTAGAGTATTCTCTATTTTTGTTATTTATATAGTCTTGATACATGGACGCTTACATGTTTAGTGGTAATGTTATTCATTACCCTATTAAATAGGTGTTCATGTTTTGGTTTCAATTTATGGTAAATTGTAGTTGTAAGGCATTTTATGTAATTTTCTTAGGTGATAGTTAAATGGTGTTATGTGTTGATAAAGGTGGACACATTAATATCTAAGGTGTATGTTTATAGTTATAGTTGGGATGGGGACCCTTAATAGATTTCCAATATTATAATTAAAGGCTTATGCATTAATTATAATATCAATTTTATTTATTAGTCCTTAATGATTAGCTTGAGGTAATTTTTTTCATCTATTGTGGTCTAATTAGTTATCCTAGGACATTTAGGTAAATTTTACTTTTAATCTTTTACGTTTTAGGTGTCCCAACTTTCTTACATGACCTAGGATAAGTTTTGTCCTTCTCTCATTTAGGTTTCTAGATCTAAATTTTCAATTGCATACCCCAGGTAACTTTTATACTTATTTAATTTAGGTTTCTATATCTAATTTTTTAATTGCATGCCCCATTTTAATATCTCACTAGGGTTTGGATTCCATTTTTAATTATGTACTTCATAGATATATATTCCTTAAGGGTTTTATGCTTCATTTTGTGACCTTATTTGTAGCCTACCTTAATCACTCTTATTTTCACCTTTAGGTATGTTTAATTTGGAAATTTAATTTCATATTTCACAACTTCATTATTTTTTATTTCATATCTAAATTTACATTCATTTTATATCATTTTATTTCTAGGGTTTTTAGATTTTTACATGCTAAGGTCCCATACACATTCTCACATTCCTTTAATAACAAGTCCTCGTTTGAATACTAAAATGACTCAATATTGAATATGGTATTCCTAATGACACTCTTAATAAATCTCATGTTGAGAATGGTTCTGAGGAACATGAAGAACAACAAGACTATGATCATGATGTATACATTGTAAATAAAGATGTTTATTTCATAAGATAATTAATTATTGAGGTACTTACTAATGTTTAATATTAACAATCAACTATTATATATGGATTAGTAGGACCCCCTTATGGTGTGGATTTTCTTACAGTGTTTGAGCTTGTATGACTTCTATGAAGTTAGTATATCTTCTATTTGACACACCAAATATCCATCTACTTTTGATCCTTCTTCCTCTCATCCTACATTCCCCACCTTCATTCCCTCTAGTATCCATATTATCTCTTCTAGTGTTGCACTTCCCTTTCATCCTTTCACATACATTCATACCAATGTGTACACTCTAGTGTCACCCCATAAACCTATATTTATAAAACAACTCCTCATTTGATAACCACTTTAAATTATTATGGAGAATCTCATTATACTACTATATGATTTTATCTTACCATAAAACCTCTCCATACCTCTATTATTAACCATGTTCCTCACACCACTACCATTCCCACCTCTACCTCGGTTACACTACTAAAATAATTCAATCAACTTAATAAAAAAGTGGATGAAATAACACTACACAAGACTCTATTATATATAATCATCCATATTGTAAATTTCTAGAATTTTATGTTGCTACTTGTACATATCCATTGCCTATGAGTTTTTTAGTACCTAGATTTGAACTATATTATGGAAAAAGAGATCCTAATGTTCATTTACAAGATTTCAATGCTACATGCCTATATTTTTCATATTAAGATAAAGTATTAGCTAAATAATTTTCATGAAACTTTAGAGAAACTTCAATTAAATGGTATTATTCTTTAGCTCATAATTATATCCTTTTTTTGATCAACTATCTATAGCTCTATTTTGAAATTTTCATGTAATTATGGACTTGAAAAAAAATGACATGTTTGATAAAATGTGCTAAAAAAGATATTGATCCCTTCAAGGACAAGGATAGTGTGTAGTTGAATAACTTTCCATCTTGCATGGACATGAGTGTTCATTTATTCATTTTTTAATTGAAATTGATCCCACTCAATATGCTCAAGTATGGATAATTTTGTTATGGTTATTTAATATATTCTTACCCTTCTAACTTTCATTTATGTATTATATTTTTTAAAGGGAAATGATTCTAAAAAATAGATATTGTACATCGTGTGGCTATTATTTCTAATTGTCGTATTTTAAGCCTCATAATTTTAGAAAGTTTACTAAGTTACAAGGAGACTTGGAAGTTGTGCTTCAAATTTAACTATGCTCTAATTTGATTACTCTTCCATTTATTTATTTATTAGATCTAGTTGGAGTGCTACCTAAGAAACATAATAAGAAACCATTTTGTAACTTTCATAGAGTTAACAAATATCATACTTAAGGTTGAAATATAAGGTACAAAATATGGTTGGTAATAATATGATTCATATAGAAGGTGTCACAAATGGTAAAATGAATAATAAATGAAGTAATAAAATGAATGGAAAATACTAATCCAAAAGTAATTGTTTGAAGAAAAATATTACCATCAAGGTGAGAACCATGAGTAAGCACACAAAAATCCAAGAGGAGACACAAGATTTTGTAAGGGAGAAGAAACAAAGAAAAAAATCCCAATATTATGAAGATGGCATAAAGCCTAAGAAGATTACAAAGAGAGAATTAGAGAGAGAGCTCAAGCATAGAATGATTCATATGAAGAATGAGAGAATCACCTCAAATAAATAGAGGTGAGAAAGGAGTTGCATAAGTAACTTCCATGTCTATGCATGCCACCTTTCATACTATGTGTGTGAAAGGTTTCTAAATCCTCATAAGGAGGAGGCTACACCTAAGCCTTAATATTCCTTCAAAAAGGAATTATAAAAATGAGTTATTCTCATACATGTGTGAGAATACTGAATAAGACAAAAGATTTTTGGGGATTCCTTTGGAATATTCCTACAAGTATTTAAATAAAATAATACTAGATAATATTCACTTAAGTAAAGACCAAATTCTAACAATTGGGGTAATCATTTAGTTTCCTTCCCTAATTAAATTTGAATATATAATCTAATTAATTTCCAAGTCCTGATAATAACATCAATGTATCTCATGAATATGATTATTTTATTATGGTGCATACAAATATTGATAGGGATTGCATGAATGATTGTTACATTGATTATAATCTAGAATCATATACAAATATTTTAATGGGTACTATATCATCTAGATATACATCTTCCAGTACTAATCTATTGATTACAATTTTTGATGAGATCCCAAAATAACTATTTTGATCCATAATATTTCACTAGAACTATTATTTACATGTTGTAGAGAGGAGATTCCAAAAATTAGCTATTGTGGTCCATTATATATCACTAGGACCATTAGGTGTCTTTACATTATGTACTCAAGAAATGTGTCATTGAAATCCATATACCCATAGGACTATCCATGGAATTTTTCAGAGAGGATGATGTATCATCATGAACTATCACTCTATAAACAAACATGTGATACAATGTGCTAAGTGTGATGTGGTATTTACAATAATTGACTTAAACAATAATTTTAGTCATTTATTTAACTTGCATTGTTGTATCATGCTTCTAGAGAATACCCTTTATACATTTACACTCTTTTGACACATCCTTAACATTTATCCCTACATCAAGGATATCATGGCTTCCCTCAACATGTTTGAGCTTATTAATGGAGAGATCACATTTCCAAAGGTATCCATAGCCAGATTCTAAAATCTTCACTAATGGCATTAGTTAATGAGCCAAGCACCCCTATCTATCATATTTAGTTTTTATAATTTAAAATTTAATATCAATGTATACTAAATCACAACTCCAAATTATTATTTTAAACTAATTTATATGTTGAATTGTAAATATTTCATTTGATTAAAATATAAGTTAAATATGAAGAATATTTTTTTCCTTTACATATACTTACATTTTCTTATATATTTTTTATTATCTCTCTTTTTTTTATTGATAACATAAGAATTTTTATCCCAGCTCAAGCTAGGTGAGGCCATAAATAGGAGACCTCATCCTTGACATGAACACATAGTATAATGCACATATTTCTAACCCGCAAGCTCAATAGCCTAGTAGGGGCACAAAGCTCACAAGTATATCGGCCTAGTGAAGGCTTGTAGCACAAAATCATAGGATTGAAGTACACTAACAATTTGAATGAGAAGGTTCAAACCAAGGAGCACAATGGATTAGCAAGACTAAAATTCCCATGATCATAATAGCCTAGTGGGGGTTTGAACCTTGGTGGCTACAACAACAATGCCATGATTTACCCACCACACTATGCCATGAATGGCTAATTTTGAGGTAAACACTTTTTTTAATCAAAGCTATGGATCAAAATTCTCAATTTTTGACATGATAGAGGACAAGATTGTGAGGTGGGAATGTGGCATGATTGTTCTACAAGTAGAAAGCCCGCACCATCACACCAAAAGAATCTCACCTAAATTTTTTGAGTAAATTATTTTTGATTAGAGCTATGAATCAAAGTTCTCAATTGTTCAAATAGTAGAGGACAACCCTACAAGGTTCAAACTTGGTTCAATGGCTCTATAGATGTAAATCCTTTTGTCACACTATATGATCTCCCCTTAAATGTTTGGGATAAATGCTTTTGACTGGAGTTGTGAACTAGATTTCTCAATTGTTGTCATGGTAGAGGTTAACCTTACGAGGTTCAAACCTAGGTTGATGAATCTATAGGAGAAAAGCCCCACCTTCATGCCACAAGATCTCCCCCCTACTAGTTTTTATATCTTATTTTTTATATTTTAAACATATTATGAATTAATTTTTTTTTTAAATATATACTTTTATCATATTTTTTCAATAAATCACATTTTCAATTAAAATCCATCATATAAAAGAATTCATATTGAAGATGTTGTCTTATATATCTTTTATGTAAACGATTAGTAAATTTTGTTAGTTTTTCTTGTAATAGTAATTAAAATTTAAACAACTCAATGTGAAATGAGATGTAACATGTTTTTACTACTAGATGTTAATACACTTTTTTAACCAGAAAATAGTTTTTTTTATCCCATATGAATACCATTTGAATAGAAAATAGAATGAAAATTTAAACAATTATTAAGTCCTAAATTTTAAATTTATTGTAATAAAAGCTGGTGTAAATATTAATAATTCTACCAAAAAAAACTTAAATATATAAAAATAAATAACTATTTTTACCATAAAAACCTTTGCTAAGATTAATGTTTGAGTTGTGTGAAAACTACATTATACAGATGTTGCAATTAAAACACCCAAAAATCATGAATTTCTTCTTGATTGGACAACCCCTGCACCCAATTGTCTCCGTTCTTCTCCATAGGATTGGACAAAGCAGGGATAGTGTTACTGCTTTTTCCTGACCCATTCATCTCAACTCTTCCATGTCAATTGAAGTGTTAACCGTATTGATCAAGTGCCCATGTAGAGAATGATAGGAGCGAGGGACAAATGGCGGTCTGGAAGCACAATGAATGGTGCTCCAGTTGAGGGACTTGAAAAAGGAGTGTTGTTTTATGTCTTGAGCTCCATTACGGGAGCCCAGTCTTTCAGAAGGTTCCTTTTCGAGTAACCTGATTATGAGATCCCTGAGAGGAGTCCACGTCCCTATGAATTGGGGATGGTTGGATAAAATATTGTTGAAGGTGTCCTTCCTCGTAACACCCTTGAATGGTGTTTTTCCATAGAGCAGCTCATAGAGTAGAACCCCCAAGGCCCACCAATCCACTGCAAATCCATGACCAGTGCGCCGCAACATCTCTGGAGCCACATATTCTTCTGTGCCGACCAGGGATTTAGATCTCAAGCTGGAATGTCTTTCCTTGCCTGAGCTAACTTGTGCAGGATTGTACTTTTTGGGCGTTGACTGAGAATATGTAGCAGCTTGCTGGCTTGAATGGGATTGTTTGAAACAGTAGTATAGCATGGAAGTAAGGTTTGTGGGCTTGGACCTCTGTAACTTTTGTGTATTCATATGCTTGGGTGAAATCCTGGTGGAGAGATCGAAGTCTATAAGCATTATGTGCCCACTCGCTTGTATGAGGACGTTTTCAGGTTTCAGATCTCTGTGGACAATGCCTTGGCTGTGTAGTTGCTCCAACGCAATCACAATCTCTGCTGCATAAAACCTGAAACAAAGCATTGAGAGCATCCACCGCAAACGAGTCAGATAACTGATTTTTTTTCATTCGTTCAAACATAACAAAATATAAATTGGGTATTGTCAATAATGACATAGTATGATGGTTAAATTGTTGTAGCATTGTTCTTATCATCAAGATTCAAACCTCACTGAAGTATTATTATTGAATGTTTAAGTTGAAAATGAGATCTCTGTGATCTCACCCTATTAAAAAGAAATTGCTTAAAAATTGGGAAAGGCTTAAACTATAATGCAGGGTTTTGGTTATATGGGACCGTATTCCCCATCTAGCAGACATGTTTAAACATCATTTACATTTGCAAACACACTTGATGATTAATGTCGTGTTAAAATTGACTGTGCTACATGTTTAACCTCTTCTTACTTTATTTTCAGGATATAATCTCTTAAGCCTTTAAAATTTTGAATAAAAAAGATATTTACTTCACCCAACATGCAAACTGCTTACCTGATTGCAGACTCCGGAAAGGTCTCGTGATTTTGTTTATGCCTGAGATATTGGAGATCCCCGCCCGGGCAATACTCGCCTAGATAGCCAATAATTCTGTCTGTCTCCACAACGCCCAGTAATGAGAAAAGAAATGGGTGGTGCAACGACGACATAATGTCCAACTCAGTTCGTATCTTCCTCTTCTTACTCGCACTTGCACATTTGCTCACGACTTTGAGTGCAAAGGGTCTGTCAGCCTCGTGTTTTACAACCAGGAAAACAGTTCCAGTGGCCCCTTCTCCCAATACCTTCACAGCCCTCAACTCTTCATAACACATCATTAATGTCTCCTTCTCCATTTTCATTCCATGCTCACAACCGAAAGCCAGCCTTTTAACATTACCCTCAGACCATCAAGTACAAAACTCCGAATCAAAGCCTGGAAAACATTCTGCGGAGACTTTCTCAATTGTTTTTTAGTGCCAATACATACAACAATTTGAATTCGTCAATAGTTTGCAATTCTTCTCCTCGCTGTCGTGTAATGAAAGAGAAGTATTTGCACGCCTTTCTTACGTTAAATTACCATGTTATTTGGTTTGCACGTAAGTAATTTCACTATCATCCAAAAGCAGTTTGTTTATTGTTTGGGTGGCTAGCAGAGAAATCGCATAAATTTGTATGATAGAAGTGACGTATATAGAATTTACGGTATATAAAAAATAAAATAAATATTTTTATATATAAAAAATTAGTATATTAAATTGTTTCATTATTATATAAAAATTTAGTTATTCATAATATATAATATAGTTCTCTGATTTAACTCTTATGCATGTATGAATATTGATAGGTATATGAAAAAGTGGTTTTACAATTTGTATGAATGCTTTAAAATTATAATTGATAATAGAAAATCTATAGATTCATTCTATTTTTTAGATCTAAAAAAATCATAAAAGTTTTTTGCATTTTTCTGATCACAATTCTTTGTAGCCTTAGTTAACTATACAACTTGCTTTCAATAATTTTCAACTTGTTCAATACTTTCTATAAGGGGCCACACAATTGTATTTTTAGTTGCTAAGGGCAATGATGACCACTAATATTTTGCACTACGACAATTTCTTAGTACTCATAGCTTTTGTCCATCAATCAACAACTTTTTTTTTCTATCAGATTTTCCAATAGGACTTGCTTTCCTTCAACTATTTTTCTTATAAAATGATATTGTGCACCAATATGTTTTGACTGAGTATTCTTGGCCGTTTATATATTGTACTATAATTATCATTGTAAATCTATAATAAACAACCTAGTTGCTTTAGATTTTTCTCTTTTCCTTGTTTCTACTAGTTGCCCGATAGCTAGAGGCCATTGATTTCCTGCCATTCATTTGACAAGAATTACAATTTTTCTTCAAATGATAGAGGTTCTGCTTCTTGGCATCACCATCATCGATAAGTAACGTGGTAGAACTATCCATTTTTTTCCCTTCTTGGAACTAATAGCCTCCAAATGATCCTCCCTAGCCTGCTTGCCTTGGTTGCTCTTGACTTCTTGTCAGAATGCTTAGATTGTGACAACAATATTCTTCACCATCTCTTTGCTTTAGTCCACTATCTCTTGCAAGATTCAAAGGGTTTTTCCTAGTTACTACGTATGGTGGCCACCTTCTCCTATAGCTTGTTTCTCTCCACCAAAGTCCCAATTGTAGACTTAAGATCCTCAACCTTGTTGGGAAATCTACCTCAACTTTTCTGGCTTGATATTCCTTTTGGACTTGGTGTTTTCTCTTTGTTCTTGGTCTTTACCGCTTTACCACAGGGAACAGTTAATAGAGGTGCGGTTGTGCGGTTTATCGCTTTACCGCAAGCCTTTATTGTTTGGTCCGCGGTTGGGCAGTGTTATTGCCTTACCGCGACGGTCTCTTCCCTGCTTGGTGGTGACATAGTGAAGGCTCAACGATTGGCGTGGTGCTTACCTCCTTACTGCGGGGGGTCGCTCGGAGGTGGCACGGTTTGCGGCGGACTGGCGGAGAGAAGTCTTACCTCCTTACTACAAAGGTTGCTCATCGGTGGCAGCGACGGTTAAGATTGGCAGTAACTGCCCTACCATGGAGGTTTATTCTCTAAGCTGTGGTGGGCACGGTAAGCTGCTGGCGGTTGAAGGGCAATAGTTAGGTTGCGGTTACCACCTTACCACGAGTGGTGCTCAATGTAGCTGTGGTGGCCGCGGTATGACTGCTGACAGTCTGCCAGGCGGTCATCACCCTACCACAGGGTGGCCTTGCGGCCTCTGCGGTAGCTCGGTTGGCCACGATGATGATGCCAGGCGGTTACCGCCATACCTCGATTGGCAAGTCAGAGGTCAGCGATAGTGTGGTGGAAGACTGTGGTGAGCTCGCAACTCAGAGCTCGGCTGATTGAGTTTGCCCAGTGTGAATTTGACTAGAAGCTGCGAATGAATGGGATGGTGACACGTGGTAAGATCTTTAAGATCTAGTTGGCCGAAAGCTTATTTTCTGATTGTGGTAGAGCTGCATTAAATGAATGATCTGGAGGTCGATGGATATGTATCTACAACCATTTTAATGCTGCACGACTCGATGCGCCTAGCTAATTAAGCGATGCACATTTTCAGAGAATGATGAAGCTTGCAGGCAGGATAATTAATTATCCTGATGACCGTTGATTGCTTGAAATGATAGAACAGGTAGTCACACGGTAAAAGATTATAATGTAATCTCTTGTACAAGATAAAAAAAGATGAGCAAATGATAGAGAGGCTGAGAGTGTTCGAGCAGTTTTTCATATTGCTGTAACCGTGAACACTTAGACTCTCAGATCTGCAAAGATGTGAACCTGAGATGCCTAGAGGCTGGGCTGGCCGTAAGGCTAGCTAAGACAATCAACCGAGGAGCTGAAGTGAATCTGCATAGTATGTCATGTGAGGACATTGTAACTGTGTGAAGATTCTCTATATGTTGTTGCTTGTATTCTCTAGATGGACAAGATGTAATCTTCTGAAGAGCATAGTTCTGTGTTTGTATTGTAACCATTTTGTTACTGAATAATACAAGTGAGCTGAGTTTTTGGGAGGGTGGGGTTTTGTACTTGAAAAGGTTTTCTTCACGTATATCTGTGTGTCCACATGCTTGTCTTTCATGGTGTCTGATTCTATATTCTTGAATCTATGCTTGTGTTGAATCTATTATTAGTTAAGCATTTACTTTTCTCAGAAAGATTAATGGGGGATCAACTATGCCTACTTCCACTTTATGGCATAGTTTGTCTCTTTGATGTGATTTGAAATGAAAATCACTAAGGTACTACTATCTTAGACATCTGTTCTATGATGACAAACCCATCTCATATCCCCAACAAGTGGTATCAGAGCTTGTTGAAGGGAGGTCAAGGATTGATGGTACCAACAAGTGGTGTCAAAGCCTTCTCCTGGTTACTGAAGTTCTGGGTATTTCTCCTGTGATGATTTCTTAGCATGGAAAGCTTGAGGAAATCTGGAGGAATCTGTTGTTGTTTGATCTTTCAATGAGTGGAAGTTCCTGCTTCTTTGATTCAACACACAACTTGAAAGACACTGGAAAAGATTAGATTTGATCATATTGTGGCAATATGGTTTGAGGCTACTGACTGTCAACAAATGATCCCAACGCAATGGGCATGAGGTATGCTTATGGTTGTGTTGCAGCAAAGCATGGTTTCATACTGGGTGTCTGTGTGAGAGGCTCCCTGGTGGTATGGAGTTGCTTGTGCTATGGTTCATCCATGGAGTATTATGCTTGTGCTGGGTGTTCTGACTTAGCACTGAAGGTGTTTTCTCTACTGCTTTGATTGAATGAAGGCTATGAAGTTGATCTTGGTGGTTTGTAACTTCTGAATAGCCAGGCTCTCTCGTATGCTTGTGCATGGTTTTGGTCTTGAAACTAGTCTGAAATGGACCTATTGTTTCTGCTTACCTGTATCTTGCACTCACATGTTTCAGATTCATGTCTTTGGCTTTGAAGGGTTTTTTGTAGATTTTCCTAAAAAGTCTATGATGCATATTCATGTTATTTTCATTGTTCTGGTTAGCCGTGATGGTTGTGTGTATACCCCTGAGTCATCCAGATGAGAAATGAATATGGATGTGCATGGGTGTTTTATAAACACCATAGTTTTGCAGGTTTTACACGGTCAAGGAAAAATTGTGGTTTGTGAAGCTATTGTACAACTATTTTCTAGATCCTGGCTTTTGGGGTGTGATTGGATGAGATAGTTGTAGTTCGACATGGCTTTGAGGAGGTGTGATGTCAAGTCTCTGCATGGGAATGTTGGTATATATTTTTTTCAGCATTCATTTGGTGGTTGCTTATTGTTTCCTAGACTATGGTGCTTGAGTTGTGGAAGTGATTGGCAAATCGAATATGTTTCTGATCTGGTGTTTGAGTCATGTTTGTTTGCTTTGGCTGTTCTCTTTGATGATCTCAACTTTGCAGTTTCAGCGTGATGATAGATTTGCAGGTTTCATTGGTTGCATCCATGAGTTGTGCAATGTTGTGGGCTGTCTTTACCTACAAGATTACTGTGAGACAACTCATAAGTGGATTGTTAATATCCACGAGGTTGTAACAGTGTGGTGTAGATCTATTAGTTGGCCTTGTCTATGGTCACTTGTGCATTGGCGTGGCTGTTTTGAGATGAGAGGATGGACGACGCTGAATACCTGAGTAGTTGACTATGGAGACTTGTAGTGTGTGTATCACGATGTCATGGAGAGCTTGATACACTAGTTTGTGTAAGCTTTTGATAGTGATGGTGTGGTCTGCGTGATCTTGGTGTTGTTCGGTGTTGTTGTCCGATGGACATGTTGTCAGTTGTACTTGGAGGTTGTTTGGATTAGAAGATGGTCGGGCATGATTCTTGGAAATCTCGCTATCACGGTTCACTGGGAGCTTTAGCAGTGACTATGCATTCATCACTTGGTGGTGAATGATCTTCTTTGGTGTTGCAGATGTTTCCAGGAAGGAATCTTAGTTCTTGTTGTTGTAGAAGGGTTATTTCACATTTGTAGGGGAACTATTTGAAAATTTGCAACATCTTGGAGCCATGGAGGACTCTTGCGAGTCTTTGTTTGATGTGCTGGTGGTGCTTGAGAGGTGTTGGCGGTTTGGCGCTGTTTGCTGGATGTCATGTGTACTCTTGATTGCTAATCAAAGTGTTGGTTGGGGCTCTGTTCTTGAGACCGTGGTGATGTCACCTTAAGCATGTAATCTCTTAAGGGGGATGGTAAGATCATGGTGTCGTGATAAGTTCTTGATTCAACTATTTGGAGCTTTGTCAATGGTCTGGTATTTCTCTGTGTTTTGATTGCATTGGTCATATGCTTGATAATTTTATGTTAAGTGCAAAAGTGCAGATTGGAATTTAGCATGAAATGATCTGTTGCTGGGTTCATAGATACACATAGAATAAGGTGAGGTTGGAATTATTTTGAGAATGTTGTTGTTTACAGTTGAAATTTCGAGTAGCCTGCACTTTGGTTGAATGCAAGTTCAATAGAGAACAGGAAGGAAAGTGCTCTTGGGTAAGTCACGATGACTTGTATATCTTGGAGGAGAATTTTTCTATTTTCTCTCTTGGTCTGCTTGGTAGTGAAGTTTATTTGAAAGGTATTTTCCCATTATATCATTCAAATGTATTATATGCTTATCTTTCATAGATATGGATCTTGAATTGCTGTGTTAAGATTCTGGAGGATTCATAGTGGAAGGTGGACAACATAGTTTATCTTCTTGTGATTTTGAGGGCTGATAAGAGATGTTTATATGGGTTAGTTTGATCTTCTTTTGCTATGAGAGGCTTACATCCTTGTTACATATGTTTGGTTTGATCTTGGTGGTTGAAAATTTGGGTGTTGTCATGGATTTTCTTTTGGGATGTAAAGAAGATCATACTTGTCATACCTAGGTTTAGAGATGTATATAGGAGGATATTCTACAAATATATGTTGTGTAGCGGTTCCCTCTTTGGTCTTGGTTATCTTCCTGGAAGTTTTTTTTTATCCATGAAGAACTTGGAAGAATTTTGGAAGATTGCTGAGAGAGATGGTTCCTGTAGCAGCTTGTTGAAGGTTATGCATATCATTTTGGATAACTCCTTGGTAATACATGGTTACATTGTTTCTATATGCTATTATTGGTAGACTGGTTATGCCATTGATCTTTCAGATCTTGCATTACCCATGCAGTGGGAGTTCTTGGATGTGCTTTGTCTTCGTTGACTAGTTGGCACATGTTGTTCGTATTCTACTATTGATGGGTTGGTTGTGCTACTGGCATGAGTTTACTAATGGTGGATACCTTAGAGGTATGGATGATTGGATGGTTAGCACTTGCTATGGGTGCTATTTTTCAGTCGTGTGGGTTTGATCAGTTGGATGAGGGCAGTCAATTTTTTGGTTGTTGTTCTAGCTAATTGTTTTTTCTTGTTCTGGAGAATGGTTTCTCATTCTGTGTTTGCATTTGAGTGCTTTTTTTCTGCTGTTGTGATGCCCATGCCACTTGAAGGATCTGATGCTTGCACTCCGAAGACTGGTGCACATACGCCTTGGCTTGTTTCATTTTCTTGTGTTGGATGTTTGGAGTTGTTGCCTAAGATGGTGGACATTTATCAGATGTCCTTGCAGGTGTCTTGGTTGGAGCATGAAAGAATTATATTGGTGCTTGTTCGAGTTTGGAGGAAGCCAGTAAGTCTTCGTCAAGTGGGAGATTGCTGGGAAATCTGCCTCAACTTTCTGGCTTGATATTCCTTTGGACTTGGCATTTTCTCTTTGTTCTTGGCCTTTACCGCTTTACCGTGGGGAATAGTTAATAGAGGCGCAGTTGTGTGGTTTATTGCTTTACTGCGAGCCTCTATTGTTCAGTCTGTGGTTGGGTGGTGTTACCACCTTACTGCAACGGTCTCTTCCCTACTTGGTGGTGGCACGGTAAAGGCTTGGTGATTGGTGTGGCGCTTACCTCCTTACCGTGGGGGTCGCTTGGAGGTGGCGCGGTGGTGCGGTTGGTGGCGCGTTGGCGGAGCGAAGTCTTACCTCCTTATCATAGAGGTTGCTTATCGATGGTGTGGTGGCAACGCCAATTAAGATTGGTAGTTACCACCCTAATGCAGAGGCTTATTATCTAAGGTGCGATGGGTGCGGTAAGTTGTTGGTGGTTTAAGGGTAACGGTTAGGTTGCGGTTACCGCCTTACCATGAGTGGTGCTTGGTGTAGCCGTGGTGACCATGGTATGACTTCTGGTGGTCACTGCCCTACCGTGGGGTGGCTTGGCGACCTCCGTGGTAGTGTAGTTGACCACACCGGTGATGCCAGGCGGTTACCGCCATACCGTGACTGACTAGTCAGAGGTCGGTGGTAGTGCGGTGGAAGACTGTGGTGAGCTCAGAGCTCGGAGCTCGATTGACCGAGTTTGACCGGTGTGAGTTTTACTAGAAGTGGTGAAAAAATGGGATGATGACACATGGCAAGATCTGGTTGGCTGAAAGCTTATTTTTTGATTGTGGTAGAGCTGCATTAAATGAATGGTTTGGAGGTTGACGAATATGTATCTGTAATCATTTTAATGCTGCACAGCTTGATGCACCTGACTAATTAAGCGGTGCACATTATCAGAGAATGATGAAGCTTGTAGGTAGGATAATCAATTATCCTGATGATCGTTGGTTGCTTGAATAGGAAGAACAGGTAGGCACACGGTAAGAGATTATAAGGTAATCTCGTGTGCAATATAACAAAAGATGAGCGAATGATAGAGAGGCTGAGAGTGTTTGAGCGGTTTTGCATATTGTTGTAACCATGAACACTTAGACTCTCAGATCTACAAAGATGAGAACCTGAGATGCCTAGAGGCTGGGCTGGTTGTAAGGCTGGCTAAGATAGTCAACTAAGGAGCTGAAGTGAATCTGCATAGTATTTCATGTGAGGACATTGTAATTGTGTGAAGATTTTGTATATGTTGTTGCCTGTATTCTCTTGATGGACAAGATGTAATCTTCTGAAGAGCATAGCTCTGTGTTTGTATTATAACCGTTTTGTTACTGAATAATACAAGTGACCTTAGTGTTTTGGAGGGTGTGGTTTTTTACCCGAAAGGGTTTTCCCCACGTATATCTATGTGTCCACATGCTTGTCTTTCATGTTGTCTGATTCTGTATTCTTGAATCTATGCTTGTGTTGAATCTGTTATCAGTTAAGCATTTACTTTTCTCAGAAAGATTAATGGGGGATCAACTGTGCCTACTTCCACTTTATGGCATAGTTTGTCTCTTTGATGTGATTTGAAATGAAAATCACTAAGGCACTGCTATCTTAGACGTCTGTTCTATGATGACAGACCCATCTCATATCCCCAAAAAACCTTTGTCTCCAATTTAGCCCACTTCCAAAATGCCTTTGCAAGGGTTGACAATAGGTTCCAATGACCCGCATCCTCAACTTCCCTTGACCAGTCCTACTTTTGGTTGAGCACCTTCATCTCCAAATTCTAGATCTTATTTTTAGCAATAATTAATTGGGAAATCAACCATTTCAATATGTCATTTTTGATATTTTTCACTTCACTTAATTAATTCATTTTCAACCTTAGAGGAGCGCAACTTGCACTAAAAAAATATCTATTTGAGAATATTTAGGAACTTTCTCCTAGTTCACATTATTGATTGGGGAGTCAAGGGAATTGGTAGGGTTTTTGGTCTGAGGGGAACTTGAGGAAGAAACAAGAAGAAATTCTTCCTAGGAAGGAGAGCCATTAGGGAGTCCTTGGGGGTGGGGTGTCAAAAATCATTAGAATTTTTTGGAATAGAGACTTGGGGGGGGGTTGGAATTTTTTTTTCTTATAGGCAAGGGTGAGATCTTTAGAAATAGAGGGATTTTCTTATAGGAAAGGGTGAGTGCTTAGGGTTGAAAAATGGACAAAGCCTGAGGTAGAAGGACTATCCTCCAAAGGATCAATAAAATAGTTTAGAACTTAGGAAAGGATAATCTCTTATGAAACATAGGCAATTGTCAAGGAATAGTTTTCCTTATAATAGTACAACCTAAAGATAAAACCCTGGTGAAGGGGCAATTGTTTCCTCTTTTCTTGAAAAGCCTTAATCAATTTCTCAAGAGATGACAATATCCAAAATGCAAAATTTATTTTAACTTTATGCTAAAAGTGTTTTAGCATTAGAAAAAGATAATCATAATAGCATTTGATTCTACCTTCTAGAGTGACATATCTCATGAGCACTTTTTCCATGCTTCTCCAAGCACCAAGAAGACCACCCCTATTGAACCCGTTTTGGAGATGGTTTACCTTCTCCCCCTTTTTCAGGAAAATATCCATGTCTTTCTAATAACAACCCTTCTACTTTCTAGGGATGCAAGCCTTGTCTAGGGAGAGCAAAGTAGCCTTTTCTATCAGTTCCATAGTGACTATGAAATGAAGGTGCTCAAATTCAATAGGGTCATCCTTCTATGAGTTTGTGAACTCCATGGATAAATTAGGGTCATGACCTTTCATAACCTCTATATAAGAGGCCAACTTTCCTCTATGAAGGATGGTCCATAAATCATTATCCTTCTTCCAAGTTTTATATGAGGTGATTTATTCTTGAACCAAGTCTCCTCCCATCTCTCCAAGAACTTTAGAAAGGGGAGGGTTGTGAAGAATAATCTAGAAGCACCAGTTGCTAGTAACGATCATATGTAGAACTGGCTTGTGAAGAAGTGGGAGGAGATGATTTATCTTCGTGCAACTTGAGTTGTGCCAAATATCATAATGAACCCAAAGGGGGTTCAATTTAATCTCTATTTTAGAGCACCTTTCTATCATTATTGATAAGCCTTCTTACCTTTTCTTGGATCATTAAATGATCCTCCTAGATTTTAATTTTCTCTACAAATGCTTCTAGATTTGCAATTTCACGTCCACCACCTTGTTACCTGCATGAAACACATGAGAGAACTAACAATTCTCAATGTTCATAATGTCTTGGCAAGCCTTTGTGATGGGATCTTGCAAGGACCAACAAGTGGTCACTTTTTAGTAAGCATTATTATTGTGTTATGTGAGTCTCCCTTGATTTCCAAGTTAGACACACCTTTACTCTTAACAATTTGAATTTGATAGTAAGCAACTGCCACCTCTGCATAATTGGAAGTTTGATTACCCAAATTGATAGTATAAATGAGAAGTACCTTCACTCTATGATCCCATATAATTCCATCCCCACCCACCCAACCAAGGTTCCCTTTAGTTGAGCCATCAAAGTTTAGTTTAAGCCATCCATGGTCTAGGAGACCAATGGGCATTCTTGCGACCAAGAGGAATTTTGGAACTCAACAAGTTTAGAACATTTGATAAATCCCAGGATTAAGAAATATCAAATTCCAAAGTAGTGGGATTCCTTTTAGGCTTGAAATAATCTGTTTTGATATTATCCTTGATTTTATTGATAATTTCATCCACTATAAACTTCAAAGGGGTTTTAAATCTGAATATCTTGTTATCGCACGCTTTCTATAATACCCATGCAATAAAAAGAATGAATTTCCACCAAATTTTAGAAAGCATGGGGTGGTAGATCAGAGGGGTCCAACACTCCACCATGCTTTTGATATATTTATTCCAAACCCAGCTAACTTGAATCAAGGATTAAATTTTTTGATGAACCTACCCAAAATAGAAGTAATGAAAAAGAAGATGAGAAGATGTTTCTTTCTCTTTCTCACAAAAGAAGAACCGATTGACTAGATGCCTCCCCATCTTTTGGATATTATCCAATGTTATAATTTTCTCATGGTAGGTCTTCCACTAGAAGAATTTAACCTTAGGTGTTTACCTATTCCACCAAATGTTCATCCAATAAAATTGAGAATCACAATTGGTAGATAAAAGATTGTAGCCAGACTTGAAATTTTAATTGTTGTCTTTCGAGTCCACCCAAACCAAGGAGTTGGGGAAATTTGTTATGTAGAATCTCAAATTACCAATTGTTTTGAGAAGTTCAACATCCAATCAAATTGGGGGATCATATCAGTTAGGATCAATATTCCATAGAGGAGGACCAGAGGAGTGGTCTAAATAATCTGAAACCTTTAAACCCAATCTAGTGCATGAATGCAATTGAATAATAGAGTGAAACAGATTGAGATGAAGGGCTAGCTTTGAGATCCAAATATCTTTCCAAAAAAATCACCAAAACACCATTTCCAATCTACCATAAAACACCCTAACTTATTAAATTCTAGGTTTTGATGAGGTTATTCTATATTATATAACCAATAGGGGTTTGAAAATTCTGTAGGAGAGAGATGCCCTCCCTACCATTCAGGTATTTTTCTTTGAGAATATTGATCCATTTAGCTTGCTATTTTATATACCTTATTAGCATGATAGCTCAAAGGAGTCAATTCATTTGGAACATGAAAATTGACAATCATTTCAAATGGTTTGAAGGATCAATTAGACTTATCCATGTAAATTACTATAGAATTTCTATGAGGAAAAATGAATAATCAACAATCACTTTAAATCATAATGTTTGACCAAGGGTCATTATTGCAACATGAATATTTGTACAGTAATTACAATTGGTTAATTCTTCTAATTGTGACTCAAAATTTAAGGATAAAAAAGTAGATTTGGTTGACATTATAATTAATCTCATGAAAATGTTTCTAAGTTGGTAATATAAATTGACACTTGCAGTTACAAGACCATTAAATTATATCACATAATTCACCACTAGAACATTAATATCTTGCCAATCTAAAAACATAACACAAATTTATGTAGACCTTATTATTAATGAAAACTAAATCCAATTAGACTACAAAATTTTAATTTACTTATCAAGAATGACAATTAATTTTTATAAGTATTAAAGCCATAAAATTTACCATTGAATCATCATAAAAATTTAAAATTACTAAGTATGATTAATGTTTAAACATTAAGGTTCCTCCATTGGTTCAAATTATATTAGGACATCCAATATTTAGAAAAAATAATGTAATGAGCATCTGTTTGTTAAAATAAAAATAATCAAAATTAACATATTTCTTCCTTATCATGAATAAAACATATTTAAATCAAATAATTAAATGCACATAATTAAGTTTGCAACATTACATTCAATAAGAAATAAAGTCATTTCATATTTTAATTGAAGTGTAATTCATTGGCATGTACATGTATCTAATTACCAATAAATCATACACCTTTAGATCACATAAAGTATATTATTTTTTGTATACATATGAATACAAATAGTTTTTCCTTCATGAGCTGTAAGTATTTGGAAATATTCAACTACATGAGGGAGAGCATCATCAAAGTGCTTTACCTCCAACCACAAATCGATGGTCTACACCTTCCAAATATAACTGGCCCTACCCTTCACTAGGGTAGTAGATAAAGGAGTTTGTAACCATATCATGCCATTTGAGAACTAGTGTACAATATTCCATGCAACCCTAGATACCCTCTAACTAAGTATGACAACTCCAACTAGATTGAACCTATCAGACATAGTAAAATGAAAATGTAAGCATCATTTACATTACTTTGGTCAAAGTTTTAAATATAAAAATCACATTCCTATATGGATATGTGCATCATAGTTCAAACACCTCTTTCTCAAAATTTTCATTAGAAGATCTCATTGTTTTCACATGAATACATTTTTACATTAGACAAGTGTAGTAGGCAAAAATATACTTTCACTAATATCGAAAAAATTCTTAAATTAATTTTAAATCCTCCATATTCTAGGAGTAGTACATTCCCATGTATCTTTTTGGCTCATGAAAATTTATCTCATCTTGGTTAGCAAGAACAAGTAATATAGGACATACTTCATTTAAGCTTAACAAGTAGTTACAATTATTTATATACACACATATGTATATACATATATATTTATTTATACATCCGTATCAAATTTTAAGAACTTTTTACACCATTATTTGCACGAGCCCTTTTTTCACAAAATATTAATTTTCATTCCAACTTTAATTAGCAATTGTGTGTAGTGACATGAAACAAGGAGCCAATAGGTAGACTGAAGCACAAATGGTAAGGAAGGGATGTGAGAGAGAGCATGTGTAGATATGTGTGTATACTATAGCTCATTGAAATAAAATTGATACATACAAAGAGAGATAAAGTGATGACATTTAAGAGTGTTGATGACATGATTAATAACTCTTTTATGATACGTGTATATAGAAAAATGAGAGATGACAGATAAAGGTACTAATACATGTAGGTAATGGAAAAAGAGTAATAAAATTATCTAAAAGCTAATCCATAAATATTGCATTCAAGATTATTGGGTGCAAGATTTGAAAATAGAGATTGTTATCTCAATGTAATGATGCTCAAAGAAATATTTAATATTATACTTAATAAATAGACTATGAAACATAGTAATCTTATCTGAATCTTATGTGAGAAACATATAGATCTGTGCATGGGAAATAAAAAATGGAACACAAAAAAATGAGGCCTGATCTCCACCCTACCATATTGGGTCATGGAGCTTCATGGGCTCTCACCAAACCCCCGAGCAAGAACACACATTTTCCACCACCCTGGTCAATGGTGAAATCAATGTTCCTTATTACAATTAATATGGAGTCAATGAGGGTGTAATTGTTGATTTGACCACTATAACTGATTTTGCAGTTAGTATGATAATTCTGAAAGGTCGACCTTATAACACATGAATTCATCAAAATTTGCATTATGGCCGTAGTATGCTTTGCAAGAATAACAACAAAATGTGAAGTTTAGTGTAGTGATCATCTATCATTGGTAGACAATATCTAAATCAGGAGATATAAAGAGGTGTAATTTATAGTAGATAATATGCAATAAAACTATAATAGAAGGGATGAAAAATATAGGCATAGCTTGTGCATGTGGCAGAATGCAGTATAAAGAGAAGAAAAGAAGGCCTGCTCTCCACCCTACCATATTGGGTGATGGAGTGTCATGCGCTCTCACCAAACCCTCGAGCAAAAAAAATAATTATCCACCACTTTAATGAATGGTGAAAGAAATGTTTCGGGCCATGTTGACTTTAAATAAGATCAAATGGCGTGAAAACATCCACAAAGGAGGATTGTTTGGCTTGAATATGGTTTGAAAAGATGAAAGAATAATGTGAAGTTTAGTGCAATGAACATGTGTCATTCGTAGACAATAAATAAATCAGGAAATTTAAAGACTTGTACAATGTATAAGAAATAATATGCAATGCAGTTGTAATAGAACACACCAATTAAAAAAAATATTAGCATACCTTGTGCAGGGAATGGATTGTAGTATGAATGAGTATGTACAGGATCATCATGGAAAAAATAGGCCCTTAAGTGGCGATGAAAATTCAAAAAACCAAAGTTAGACAACTTGAAATAAAAATTTGAATATAAGCTATCTATATTATTTCAAAAATATGTAAGAATATAATTTGTAGCAAATTTAATGTAGTTTCTAAACTACTAGGTTTATTTTTAAAAAAATCTATTTGGTGAAAATTTGAATTTTCAATGCAGTAGTACTTAAATTTCAGGGAAAAATAAGAATTAGGTGTTTGTCTGACCACCCTAACCACAATAAAATGATAATATTTTTTTATAATATTTTAAATAAAAGTTAAGGACTCATGTCCCAATGTGATGCATATTTTTTTATAATTTTTTTTCACGTAAATAATTAATTATGAATTTTTTATTACAAATTTTTAAAAATATAAAAACTCGTATGTCTGACCACCTTAACTTGGTCAAAACTTCATAATTTTTTTTTTAATCCTATAGTATGCAAAGCATAGAATGTGATACATGTTTTGGATTCAAAAAATTTGATACCATTTGAAAGCTATAGATGTTTTTCAATCAACCTATCAATCAGGACTTTAGTCACAATTCAAATAGAAAATGAATAATAATTATTTATTAAATTCAAAGTAAAACATAATTTATATTGGTGGAAAATTGATAATCTCCTTTAAACACCCTTTTCATTTCATCAATTTTTGGTAAAAAAAAAGTCTTCAGTCACATGGGCCATCATATCACTTACATATCACCACTTTTTGGCCCATCATGATCCTGCACATACCCGAACAACAAAAAAGAGGCCTGCTCTCTACCCTACCATATTGGATCATGGAGCCTTGTGGGCTCTCACCAAACCCCTGAGAATTTTTTTTAATTATGCACCACTTTGATCAATGGTGAAAATAATACTTTGGGACTTGAGAAAATTGGTTGTCTTCAAATAAATGTTATAGATTTATTAATAAATCAACATACAGTTGTGAAATAAGAGACACAATAAAAGATATATAACCTTACATTGTACATAGTTAGAATACACCATGAAAACGTGCAATTGTAAAGGTATTTAGCATTTTGGAAATGGTGAAAATTCTATACATATGCATGGAAATGAAGAGGGAAAGAGAAGCAGTACAATTATCGTTAAGAATACTAATATTCTTAAATCAATGGTGAAATAAATGTTTGAATCCCTGCTAAATTTATAAAATATCTAATGGTGTCAAAGCATCCATAAAGGAGGATTGTTTGGCTTTAGTATGGTATACAAAGATGAAAGCATAATGTGAATTTTAGTGCAATAAAAACATGCCATTGATAGACAATAAATAAATCAGGAAATTTAAAGACTTGTACAATGTATAAGAAATGATATGCAATGCAATTGTAATAGAAAAGAACAATAAAAAAATTGTTGGCATACCTTGTGCATGGAATGGATTGCAGTATGAATACCAAAAAAGGAGGCCTGCTCTCCACCCTACCATATTGGCTCATGGAGCCTCATGGGCTCTCACCAAGAAAAAACAATAATTCTCCACCAGTTTGATCAATGGTGAGAACAATGCTATGGGACTTGAGAAAATTGGTTGTATTCAAATCAATGCTATATTGATTTAAAAAAAATCAGCATACAGTTGTAAAATAAGAGATGGGGTAAAATATATACAGCCTTACATTGTGTGGATGCTAAAATCTGCAAAAAAATAAAATAAAACTATCCCACAAATTAGCATGGTTAGTTTAAATCAACAAACTTAACATCCCTATGAAATATGGGATCATGTCAAATATGCCTTAAACAAACTCTAAAAGACTAAAGAAACAAATTTGAAAGCATACAAAAACATGTTCATACCTATCCCATAGAGGATTGGTGCACCTTTGATATGAAAAGGAGCCCTTTCCCAATCCTTGATAAGATTCAAGATGAACAAAAGATGAAAGATGATGAACTCAAAATGCCTATAATAAGAATACTCAAATTGTGGATGAAAATGAAGTAGAAGTGCCATGAATTTATAGATTCAAGAGTTGGAGATTGAAGGATTTGGATGAATGTGGGACAAAAGACCAACCAATGAGAGAAGGCCACTTGTCCACATGTGATTGGAGGAGGAATGAGAACATTTTGGAGATTGTGCAAGTAAATGAAGTTAGGTGGGTTTGAAATTTGAAAAAAAGGCTTTAAATGCAATGGTTGAGAGATTTTGGGGGAAAATTTGTTTGGACAAGAAAGTCAACAAATGGAGTTAATGACGGAATATTCCTTGGTAATATGCCTTGTGAGGGAAAATAGAGATAATTAGATAATTAATTAAAATGAATTTCATGTGCAAGTGGGTGGGTTAGTTAAGGGTTTAGGTTTGACTTAGGTTGAGTCAAAATCTAGAGAATGGTAATTATGATTATGAGTTAATTAATTTAGATTAATTAACTTGGAGGATTTTAGGGGTTTTGATATTTGATTTAAATCATTTTGAATTATTTAATCAAATAAGAAGAACTTTAGGACTTAATTAAATAATTTGATTTATTTAATTAAGTATAATGAAGCTTAGTGAATTAATTAAATAAATAAATTAATTTGATTAATAGAGGAAATGTTGTTAATTCAGCGAGATTATATGCATTGTGTCAATTGATTATTTTCAATGTTTACATTTTGCCCCTCTTTGAAGCAATGTACTTGTTGCATTGATTCAAAGAATGATGCCGTCGAGATCAAAATTAATTATTATTATTTTTTTTTCGGATGCCCCAATGGAAAGAAGTATGTCGGTACACATTGTATATAGTTAGAATGCAGGCAAAGGCCATACACCATGCAAACGTGCAATAGTAAAGCTATTTAGCATTTTGGAGATCACTACACCTTGTATATAAATTGAATGTAGTTGCAATCTAAAATGGTTTAACACAAATATATGTACAGATAAGGAAAAATAAAATTTTAGTGAGGTGTACATGTTTCATTGGTAACCAATATCTAAATTACAAAATTTAAATAGTTCTATAATGTAAAAGTGAAAATTATGCAATACCACGATTACATGCCGCATATTAAAAATGATATGGAAGCGAATTTAGAAATGGTGGAAATTCTATATGCATGGAAATGAAGAGGGAAAGAGAAGCAGTACAGTTACCATTAAGAATACCAACATTTCATGATGATGGTAATGAACAAAATTATTGGTGACGATCCTCTTGTTTGATTCATAGTGCATTGTTATTGCCGGTATGTATCTTGCAATATCTACAAGGAAAATGTGAACTTTAGCGAGGTGAACATGTTTCATTGGTAACCAATATCTAAATTACAAAATTTAAACAGTTCTATGATGTATAAGGAAAAAATATGCAATACCAGAATTATATGTCGCATATAAAAAATGATAAGGAAGCCAATTCAGAAATGGTGCAAATTCTATATGCATGGAAATGAAAAGTGAAAGAGAAGCAGTATAGTTACCATTAAGAACACCAACATTTCATGATGATGGCAATGAACACAATTGTTGGAGACAATCCTCTTGTTTGATTCATAGTGCATTGTAATTTTTGGTATGTATCCTGCAGTAATTACCGAAAAAGAAAGGTGGATCCATGCATAACAAGTACATACATCGTGCACCACTCTGATGTATGGTGAAATCAATGTTCCTTATTACAATTAATATATAGTATATTATTCAAGCAACTCTTTTTTGAGGCTGAAAGAAATAATAACATAGATACATATCTACACACAAGGAAAATAAACTAAAATGAAATGCAACAAAAGGAAGCCTACTCTGCACCCTACCATATTGGGTAGATGGACCATCATAGACTGTTACACATATATATCCATAAGTAGTCTTCAAAGATATGAATCTTGTCTGCATTTAATGTTAGAAACAAATAGATGTGCACATAGGAAATATAAAATGAAGCACAAAAAAATGATGCTTGCTCATGATCATACGTATATATCAACGAATATTTTCTTCTCCAAGCAAGTATACAGGCATTGTATGCCTTGGATGCATTTGCAGGGGGCTGTTCCTTGGATATATATAAACATAAAAATAATGTGTGTAAATGTATGTATGAGGAGTTACATATAAATAAAAGGTAGACGATGGACAATAAAAGGTCATCTGACAACTAAAAATGGAAAATCACCATTACAATAAACAAGGATGTGAGGACCAAATATTCAGCTTTGACATTATTGACAGTGAGTAGGCAAAAATACAAATCACTTGTTTTGTGTTTTTTTGGATATGGGGATGGTTGGTAAAGCAATAGAAAATCCTTCATGATGACACCATTGGTTAGAGTGATGGAAAATGGATTTCCCATGTGTGCAAATATGTATGTATGTCATCATAGATGCAAAGAACATTGATACATACTGATCCCTATGTTTATTTTGTTGGGACATTCTTGCAATGGCATGCTATATTTTAACTATCATATGGAACATTGATGCAACCATTGACCATAGTGATGAAAAATGCAATGTGCATATTTGGATGCATATCATAGAAAATGTAAAGAACATTGATACATATTGACATATTTTTGGAACGATAAGCTGTATTTCCAGCGTTGTATAGAATAGTGATATCACCATTGTTCATAGTGGTGGACAATGTATTTCCCCTATGTATATATATGTATGTATGTCATAGAAGATGCAAACAAAATTGATACATACTAATCCCTATGTTTATTTTATGCGAGATTTTTGGAATGATAAATTGTATTTTTAAGTGTTATATACAAGATCCATGCTTGCAAGAAATGGGAAAAGAATTATCACAACTGACACTTTTTTAGTGCTTTTGGAACCATCGCCCCATTCAAAGAATGCAAAATAACATGAAACCACCTTTGCATAAATTCCAAAATAACCAACCACACTTGAACCTCAACAAAAGCTTGGTCTTGGGACAAGCGAGTGCTATGTTTCCCAAGGTTTGAAATGGCAGGTGTTATGCACGAGTTTCTTGGTTGTTGTGGGGGAACATAGACTGCAAGATGATGGAAGGCATCCTAGATTAAAATTTGGCTAGGATTTTCATTATCCTTCTCGGTTTTGAAGCCTTCCGGTGGCTAGGGAAAAGGTGATAGTCGGGGAGAAGCCGACACATGTTTTTTGTTTATTTCGATTAAAAGCAATTGCTGCGTTGATAGAGAGGGAAAAAGAAATGACATCAACATTAATTGTTGCAGGGTTTTGGTGTAGTGGTGATGGTTGTAAGTGGTACATGCCTTTTAAAGCCTTGGAAAACATATCGAATGCCTGTGTAGACCACGAATGAAAAAAAATCACAAAGTTTTTTTTTCGTTATTCACCTTTTCCCACTTGCTTCAAACACACCTCTTCCATCTAGCTTTGCTGTGAGAAGCGAGCAAAGAAATATTGCAGGCAACACCTTTTCTTTTTATTTTGCAACCATTGCCCCATGCAAAAAACACAGAATAACCTCCAATCACCTTCACAAAAATTGGAAAACGTGTGATCGAACTTGCACCCTCACAAAAGATTACTCTCCTTAGTCACGAATTTGATAGTAGGTATAGCAATAGGACAAGGCCCAACAATGGGTTATTGAAAATTTCACAAACATTTGGTATGTTTCTCAAGGTTTTCAATATATGTGGCTACATGTAATTTGACACATGTTCTGGATCATGCCCCCCTTTTTTATTGCAAAAAGAACTTGAAAATGAAAATCCTGAGACAATTACTTCACAGAAGAACGTACACCACATGTTTCAGTTGATATAAGCAATTTGAATAAATGCATGATGCAAATTTTGAACAACAAAACTGCAATTGTCAATTGAAACACATGCACCCGTTCTTTTGTTAGATGTCATGACAATTGTCAATAAATAGAGGTAGGGCTATGTGAAGGAAAGTATTTATTGCAAAAGTAACTTGAAAATGAAAAGCCCAAGATAATTACTTCACAAAAGAATAGGTACCACATGTTTCAATTGATATAAGCAATTTGAATAAATGCACGATGCGGATTCTGAACAACAATACTACAACTATCAATTGAAACATATGTACTCGAGTTCTTTTGTTAGACTTCCTGACAATTGCCAATGAATAGAGGCAGGGCTATGTGAAGGAAAGTAGCAATTAATTCCTATGGAGAAGTTTAATTTTAGACATAAAAAAGAAAAAACAACTACCTTCTAAAAAGAATAAATATAGGAAGAAGTATATATGAATGTTCTCTTCATCTAACCTCACATACATAGATATCTACACATAGGGATGAACGTTTGGTGCATCGTGGGAAAGATAGCAAAAAAATATCTTTGCACGTTTCCCCATGTGGGTGACTGTTCGTACCAATATTATTTCATTTATGGCTTTCATTTTGTGGTGATGGTTGCAATTCTCTAGGGTAGGCTATATTGCATCATTTATCACCACCATTTTATGTGTATGGTTGTAAAAGAGATAATATCATGTGTTTTGTGTGGGTTTTTTCATCTGGCTTGATTTTGAAACCATTATTGTTTCATTTGTGGTTCGCGTTTTGTGGGGGAGGTTTTGAATCGATTTGTTATGAATGGTGATATCATTGTTTCTTATTAGGCCTAATATAAACCCTATTATTTTAAGATTCCCCTTTTGAGGAGGAAACAAATAACAACTATCTTTCGAAAACAATGAAGATAGGGAGTAGTATATGTTGTCTACATCTAATTTGACATACATACATATCTTCACACAAGAAAAAGAAAATAAAACAAAATAGAAGAAGCACATACTTTTTTGTGGTAACATATTTCAGAGCAATAGATTCGTATATATGCATCGAACATATCCAATAGATAAAGATGCGAGAGAGAAACAAAATGTACACCGATATATATGTATGTAGAGGTAGATGCAAATGTATATGGATTGCTGATTGCGTCCCAACAACTTTGAAACTAGGAAGGCTGACAAAAATTCCGTCCAAAGTTCACACATATAACCTATAGATATGCAAAGTCTCCACATAGCCTATTGGTAGTCTCCATATAGAGGAAATCATTGGAAAGCAATTGGTATTATTTCATTTATGGTTTCCATATACACGCGATGGTTGCAAAGCAATAAAATAAACCAATAACAATATAATCAAACTACATAAAATAAAATGAGGAACATGCACTAAAACCGGAATGAAAGTCTAAGCAACATAAACAATATAGAAAATAATTTAAGGGTATCTTGTTTTGTTAACCATTATTTAAGTTAAAATTCGTTCTTTTAATATATTACTAGTTAAATGAGGAATAAGACAACAACATGAGAAATTTAGGAAAGGTCTTTTGATGTGACAAGCAGTGCAAAGAAAGAGAAGGAAACATATGTCCAATCAATAGAAACTATAACAAATATTCAAAGTCATAATTAGGCATGGTTGTTTGGCATTCAAGGCAGTAAGACAACTACCTTTGGAGACTCTTGAAGAGTAGGGGAAATTGCAGATAGCTCTGACAGCAACAACTTGCACTCAACTTCAAAGCCAACTCTTGCAACTTTGACTATTTTTGTTTTCATCCTTGTTTCAGAATTATAGGTCTGAGTTTTAATAAGAACAGTGAAAACAAATGAGTTGTACGTGACATGATTGATGACATACTCGACAATCATTACAGTAGAAGACTCATATTGCAACATGTAAATCTCTTTTTTGACATCTATAATAAGCTTGTTGCAACCTCATCAAAAGTAGTAGCCTAAATCTTTCGTGTGTGGTTTTCCATCTTTAGCTGCAATAAATATCGAAAGTCACAATCAACTATTGTTGTTATGCATTTAGGGCAGAAACATGTATTTTTGGTAGACTCTTCGCACTTTTTCTTGCATTGTCTACCATTGGCCTTCAACAAACATGCAACATAACAAAATGCATCAGTTTTTATATATTTTACTATTGCCTTGAGAGTAGTTTGCAAAGTTTCTAGCAAGCCTAGGCAGTGATCCAAGATTTATCAAATGGTGACTCTCCCATTTTCCAAAGCAACCTTTCAAGGGACCGTTCGAGTGGGCTCAACAACAGCTGGCTCAATATATCCTTGTTGGGTCAAGGGTTGTGCTTCTGGGATGTCAGGATTTATGTATAGAAGATTCCCTGTGGTTGTGTTTAGTACCGTTCCATTGAAATACCCAACACATGCATTTTTAACAGCAAGGATGATAACCAAAGGAGGGTTGTACAACCTTTCTAGCTCATCACCCTTTGCTTCCTAATTTGAGCCCCACAAAAGAACATCAATGCAAAAGGATGACAAATCATTAAGTTTAATAGTTCTACAAATTGTTTCAGATTGATCCTTTCTTTGTATAGTCAATACCTTTCCCACATGGACCACAGTACCAATAATATAAATCAAACTGTTAGTGCTACAATTTGTAATTTCATTAATAGGGATGAATTTAAATACTTTCTTTGGCACAAATGCCTCACTGTCATAGCATTTAAACATTGAGTTTTGATCCAAAATGATTTCCATGTGGTTGTTCAACTTATTAAATTTCCTATCTACTTGTCTCATTGAGCCCTTTGACACATAATAAGTATGACCCACCTCAAACCTATCATAATGCAATTCTTCTATGTCATTAAAACAAGTGATTCATATTTTTGTTCCCTCATTGTCAATAATATCAAAGCTAAATACTTGGCCCTCACGTCCCTATTTGCTGTAATGATGCATGTCCCTTTTCGTTGTTACCCAACCTTTTATTGTCCATTTGGTTTGGTAAACATTCAACCCTTTAACACAACTGATATCTGTAGGAGTATTTTGCTTTCTTGGGGATGTATTTATCGCAAATGTTGAGGATTGAATGTTGGATGGGGAGGGTGAGCCACAACCAACTATTTGGGTAAGTGCACCAAGATGGTTCCCAAAAAGGGGACTTAAGTGGACAACTTTTTTCTGAAATCAGGAAATATTGACCTTGGATGTGAAATTGAGGATAGTTACACTCAAAATTTTGAGATGGAACAAAAACAAGGATCAAAGTGCTCTGAGTCTACTTTCTAAACTACTAATTTGTTTTTAAAATGGTTGAGATTAAGGGGTTCAAAAGAGGGAGTACACAAATTGGTGTTGTTTTTGTAAGAAAAACATAACATAGCAACTCTCGTACGACCCTCATATGGTGAATTTGTTTTTAGTATTTCAAAAATCCCAATAGTCAGAAGTTAGCTAACAATATTTAGTTGATGCATGATTTTTATGATAATTTTTTAATGAATATTTTTAATTTTTTACTAATTTTCGAAGTGGACACTTCCTAAAAAACAAAATTTTGGCCGTGCTACCCCTACAAATTTTGGAAACTAATTGAATTTTATTTAAAAAAAATAAAATTGTAGAGTGGAGTCTAGTTTCTAAAAATGTAATTTATTTGAAAATTCGATGAACGGTTAATTTATAACGAAAAAAATACCAAACATTGCTTTTTGGCAAAAAAAAGACATACAAATAAAATAAATTATGGATGAAAGGCTTAAAATTTTCAGAAAGTGAAAAAAATTACATCATTGGATAGCTAAGAGAGAACCCAACATTACCCATGTGTTCAATTTTTTCGATATTGAACCACGTGCAATCCTGACGGTGAGCACATACTCAATTATGTGAAATATGGTAGATTTTTTAAAAACATGTCTTTGGTCGTTAGGAATGCACTCCAAGCCTTTGAGTTGGTAAATTTTAAGGCAAATACCAATCCTAAGGCTCAACAATTCCCAAAGCAAGATATAACGCGAGGGCGCTATAACACACTCACATTATAAAACGCTCGCATTATAACACACTCGCATTATAACATGCTCGCATTCTAACACACTCGCAGTATAACACGCTCGCATTATAACACACTCACATTATAACACGCTCGCATTATACCGTGATCATGTTTTATCTTAGTTTTGACATGGTTTTTGCTTCTACGGGAAACATGTCAACTAAGACATAACACAAGTGCGTTATAACACGCTCGCGTTATAACATCCTTTATGTTAAATTCCAATATATTGAATGTATGTTGATATATTTGTATGTTTGTATGTACATGTATTCTTGTATGTCATGTATGTATGCATATATGCATTCTTGTATGTATGTACATATGCTTGTATGTATCAATGCATGTATATTGTAAGTATGCCTATATGTATGTAAGATTGTATCTACACATGTATGTATGTATGTATTTACGTATGTCTTTAGAGGGAGGGGGAATTTAGAGAGAGAGAGAGAGTCTAGAGAGATGGAGAGGGGGTGGAAGTGAGAGTTTAAGAGAAAGGGAGTGGGAGAGAATGGATTGGAGTGAGAGGGACTTAGCTAGGTAGGGTGGGAGGGATAAAGGGAGGGAGAGAGAAAGAGGGGGGTGGGAGAGAGAGAATTGAGAGAGAGGGAGAGAGAGAAGGGGGAGAGAGAGAGAGACATAGAGAAAGAGAGAGTTATGTAGGTAGGGTGCCGAAGGGAGAGACTTGAGAGTGTGAGGGGGGTGAGAGGGAGAGACTTGAGAGATAGGTAGTGAGAGGAGGAGGAGAGAGAGGGAGTGTGAGTGAGAGACCTGAGAGAGGGAGAGGGTGTGGGAGGGAGTGACCTGGTAGAGGTAGAGAAAGAGGGGGGTGGAGTGAGAGGGACTTATCTAGGTAGGGTGTGAGGGATAGATAGAGAGAGGGGAGAGAGACATAGAGAGAGTTACCTAGGTAGGTTTCCAGAGGGAGAAACATGAGAGAGAGGGAGTGGGAGAGAGTGAGATAGAGTGGGAGGGACATAGAGAGAGATGGATAGATGGATCAAGAGAGGTTGGTGGGGATTGATTGAATGAGAGGTACATGGAAAGAGGGAGATGGTAGATAGAGAAAATTATAGAGGGTAGGAGGGAGGGAGGGAGGGAGAGGTGAGATGTATAGATAGAGAGAAAGTGATAGGGGTTGAGGGTATAGGGTTGAGGGATTAGGGTGGATGGCCTATAGGGTTGATGGTTTCTAGGGTATTAGGGTTTAAGGTTTGAGGGTTGAGGGAATAGGGCTGATGGTAGAGGGTATTTGGTTGAGGGTATAGGGTAGACAGTTTTAGGGTTTAGGGTTAAGGGTTTACTTGGTTGAGAGTATAGGGTAGAAGTTTTAAGGGTTTAGGATTGAAGGGTTTAGGGTTAAGGGTTTACTTGGTTGAGGGTAGAGGGTTTAGGGTATAGGTTTGAGGGTATACAGTTGAAGGATTAGGTTCAAGGTCCAATGTAAGGGGTAGAGGTTTTAGGGTTTAAGGATTGAGGGTTGAGGGATTAAGGGTCAAGGGTTGAGAATTGAGGGTTGAGGGTATAATGTATAGGGTAGAGGGTAGAGGGTTTAAGGGTTGAGGGTTGAAGAATGAGGGTTTAAGGTTGAGGGTAGAGGGTTTAAGAGTTTAGGGTTTAAGGGTTGAGGGTTGAGGGTTGAGGGTTGAGGGTTTAGGGTTGAGTGTTTAAGGGTTGAGGGTTTAAGGGTCAAGAGGGTTGAGGGATTAGGGTAGAGAGTTTACTAAGTGGGTTTAAGGGTTGGGGGATTAGGGTAGAGGGTAGAGGGTAGAGGGCAGAGGATAGAGGATTGACGATAGAGGGTTTACGGGTTAGGGTTTAAGGGTTTAGGGTTGAGGGAGTAAGAGGTTATAGGGTAGAGGGTTTAAGGGTTGAGGGTTGAGGGTTGAAGGATTAAGAGGGTATAGGGGTTAAGGGATTAGTGTTTAAGGGTTGAGGGCTGAGGGTTGAAGGATTAAGAGGGTATAGGGGTTGAGGGATTAGGGTTTATGGGTTGAGGGTTGAGGGATTAAGAGGGTATAGGGGTTGAGGGATTAGGGTTTAAGGGTTTAAGGGTTGAGGGTTGAGGGATTAAGAGGGTATAGGGGTTGAGGGATTAGGGTTTAATGGTTGAGGGTTGAGGGTTGAGGGTTGAGGGTTGAGGGATTAAGAGGGTATAGGGGTTGAGGGATTAGGATTTAAGGGTTGAGGGTTGAGGGTTCATGGATTAAGAGGGTATAGGGGTTGAGGGATTAAGAGGGTATAGGGGTATCCATCTCTCCCACTATCTCCATCTACCCTCTATCTCTTAACCATTTAAACCCTTAACCCTTAAACCCTTAACTCTTAACCCTCTATCATTTATCTCTCTCTCAGTTTGTCTCTCCCTCCCTCTATATCTCCATCTCTCCCAGTATCTCTTTCTCCCCCTCTCCCCCTCCATCCCTCTCTCCCTCTATCTCTATCTTTCTCTCCAAATCTCTCTTTCTCCCACTCTCCCCCTCTCTCCCTCCCACTTTATATTTCTCCCACTCTCCCCTTATCCCACTCTCCCACTCTCTTCCACTCTCTCTTTTCTCCCTCCCCCTCTCCCTCCCTCTCTATCTCCATCTCTCCCACTATCTCTTCCCTCCCCTCTCCCTCTCCCTCCCTCTCCCCCTCTCTCCATATTTCTCTCCCACTCCCACTCCCTCCCTCTCTCCCTCTTTCTCTCCCACTCTCTCTTTCTCCCACTCTCCCCCTCCCTATCTATCTCCATCTCTCCAACTATCTCTTTATCCCCTCCCTCCCCCTCCCCTTCTCCCTCCGTCCCTCCATCCCTCCCTCCCTTTCCCTCTCTCCATCTTTCTCTCCCACTCTCTCTTTCTCCCACTCTCTTTTTCTCTCCCACTCTCCCTCTACCTCTCTCTCACACACACTCACCTCTATCTCCTCTACTATAAGGGTATAGGGGAGAGATATAGAATTAGGATAGAGGGTATAGACAAAGAGGGAGAAAATAAATATATTAAGAAAACCATATTTCATATAACACGTGCATGTTTTGAAGAAGTAGAGATGTTTCCGTTTTAGCAAGAAATAACGTGTTCATGTTATAACGTGAGTGCATTTTGTATTCCACTAAAAACGGTAAAAAAACTCAATATACCCATGATGTCAAGGCCCACAGTCTGCATATTCTCCTGGTTCTACACGTGCTCCAACAAAAAGTAGCTTTTTGATGATGTTGTTAAGTGTGCAAGCACGTTTTTCACATTCCACCACCTTTTCCATGATCTTTCTACCACCTTTGCATGATATAGCAGAGTTTCCACATTGAAAGACATATAATATCAATTGAAGTTTGAATTCCATTGAAAACTGATATACAATTTAAGTTTGGAGGGGAACAAGCTTTTGAACAAGTCAAATTGTTGTGGAGTTTGAAGAAAGAAGAAGATAAGGCTACATAATTGGTTTGAAATCTTCCATTTGAAAGTCTGATTTTTTAGGTATGTGAAGTCTTTACACCTTTTATTTCATTCTATTATGGATTGCTTTCATTTTTGTTATTTTGCATATTCCATGTTGATCATTGTTTGTTTGTCATTATAACCTTACATTGTCAATGCACATTTTAAATTACACAGTTATATACACTTGCCAATTACCATATTAAACTTGATGCAGATCAGCTACAAGGATCCACAAATCATAAATGGTACTTCTGACCCTAACTTAAATTGAAGAAGATCAACCAACAAACTCAGTTATCTTTTCATCAAAATCCTTCAATTTCACTTGATTTCATATTTCCACAAAACTTTAGAACTTGGTTTCAACTCTTTGTCAGACTAAAAAATAGATTAACCATCATAAAATTGATTGTAACATAGTATAAAGCTGATTATAAACTTAGAACCATTCAATTCGTTCATGATTCACTAATTCAAGAGCTCAATGCTACAACGTACATGGAAAAATAACAACACATCATGGAAGGTAACTACCAACCTTTATCTAGAAATACAAGACAATATAATTAGCACATGTTATTGATTGAAATAAACTAAATAAAAATTCCAAATATCTCACCAAAATTAATCCTTTGAGCATGCTTCCCCTACTAGTATTTCAAACCCGTGGTGCAGGGGCACCTACAACCATGTTTGAAAATCTAATTTGGTGACAATATGTCCTAAGGTCTTTGGGAGAGTTCAAGAATTTTTAAATGCTTTGTTATATATTTTATTGAAAAAAATGTCTAAATAGACCAATATTTCAAGTATTTAGGGATTTTGTGAGTTTGGTGATCAAATGTGCAAGTATGCACTCTTGCTTTAGAAAATTGTCAATTTTGCCATATAATCTTTGAAGGAAAATTATTCAAGTTGTAAATGGAAGTGCAAGAAAAGTTTCTAGAAGTTGTATTAGGGATGAAATAAATTTATTTGAGTGGTCTTAGGTGTCTTGGACAACAAAGTTGCATAATGTTGCTTATTTAGCAAAAGTTGTCAATGTTAGCAATTTTTAAGACAAATGAAGGTCTTGGTAGTTAACAGTTGGTTATAGGTTGGTTATGGATGTGGATCAGTTGGAGAAGGGCCTAAAATTTTATTTAAAAACCTGGTATGGCCTCGTTCAAGAGGTTGGTGGTGTTTGAATAATAAATAAACTTGCATTTACACTATTTTTTCTGAAGATCTCACTCCTTTTTGTGTGTTTGCAGACCCTGTACGAGCTGTATAGGCTTAGTAATGGTGTGAAATTGATATTATTCCATAAAGGAATGTTCATAATTTAATTTTGCTGCCTTTGAAGAGGTTTTCATTGAACTTTGGGCTTGGAATTCATAAATTTTTAGAAATTGGGTTCTTGGATAGTCAAGGGTTTGAGGGCAATTTAATGTCTTAGATGGAATCCAACCTATTGTGATATCTATGAATCATTGGAGTGACCATGTAGGATGTACTTAGGATTTTATTAGGAGTAGAGAAGAACAAGTTTAAATTTTCCTCATGAATGATGTTGGTTTAAGGGGAAATACCCTATTTTCTCATAGAAAATAATGGTGTAGACCTAGGAAAGAGGGGTGCAGCATTGAAATAGGGAATATGAGGGTTCATTAAGCTTGGGGGGACCTATATAGAGGTTTATGGGAAGTTGGTTTGAATTGGGAAGTTCTAGAAGGTAAAGTTTTAGTAAGGAAGCCTAAAAACCCTTGTTTCCTATGTTCTAGAGAGGGTTTTGAATTTTTTTGATGGAATGAGTAATTGAGGTCCTCTAACCTTGATAATTGTTAGTTTTGAAACCTAAGACAAGAATTTTTTTAGTCATGGAGGCCTGGTGGTGGGTTCTTGAGGGGGTCCCTTTGTAAAATTGGCTAATTTGGGCCCTAAAATAGTGAAATTTGTCATTTTGAGGAAAGTGTCTTAAAAGAGTAATATGTGGATTTTTAATATGTATCATACCACTGAAATGGATATCTAGATCAATTATTTTTTTGACAGGTGTTTTGGGAGTTTTGTGAGAAAAATCCCTAAAATTGGTTTGTGAAGCCTACAAGGCAATTTCGGGTCAAAAGTGGCTTTTAGAAGAGTTTGTTTGATATTCTTTTTATAGGTGGTTGAATGAAAAGATGCTGATATCTTGAAGGTGTTGAAACTCTTTTCCTACATCAAATTTCAAATTGGATTCATAATGAAGAGTCATGGTTGATAGGTAACCCTGTTGTCCTGTTGAGTCAATTGAAGGTTGATGTTTTGATTGGCATATTTTAGAGAAGCTGTGTCAATTTGTATCTTGGGTTCTCACCACTCTACATCAACCCAATTCCAAGCACACAACATACATCAAAACCAGCGTGACTTCTTTGGACTATGTTTGACTTTCAATAAGCATACCTAGCAAAAGGCTTCCCAATTACCCCAAATTTGCAAAGGAAGTACCTTTTAAAGATGAGGTTTCCACTCAAACACCAAGAATAGTAAACTTTAATGATACCAAACCAAAAATTTAATGATTAATTTTCCCACATAAGTTCATTACCCTACTGTCCCAAGAAACCCTCCAAAACACAAGCAAAAACAAGAGTTTTCAAGGATTTCACAACTCCAAGCATCTCCCATTCCTCCCAAGGGTCCAAAAACCTTCCAATACCTTTGAAAAAACTTATCAAACACTCACAATGTCATTACAATCATTAGTTTTTAGAATCACCATCATGGTTATTCACTTTCACAAAAATGTGCTCTAGCCACCCTAGTGCATCGCTCCACCGACCAAACCCATGCTCCTTGAGACTCCAAAACACATTTTACATGTAAATTATTATGTTAAACATCAATCCACCACTTACAGATCCATCACAGTGGGTGGATTGGTGAAAATCAATACATTATAGCCTCAAACCCTTACACTATCAAAATAGGGCAGACTTGGAGAAACGACTAAAAATCTCTTCTAAAATGGTATTAAGACACAAAAAATTATTCAAGTGAAGATAAAGTCATGTATAAATTATATCCCAAACCTTCAAGGAATCACAACCTTGTACAGGTCCGTACACAAAGAAAGAACACATGAAAACATAGGAAAATCACAAAAATCAGAGAATTCCTTCAGTTTATTTGATTCAAATCTTGAAGAGCAGCCTCCATTCAAGAATTTACATGATATTTATCTTATTTTCCTTCAAAATCAAATCCCCCAACATATCTAACTATTTTTTTAACTTCTTAACTAACTTATCTCTTCATAACTTTGCCAAAAAATGCATTTTTTTGCAAATGTCAAGCCAAATCTCCCCCCTAAACACCTAGAATGACTCAAAAGAAATAAATACATATTATGAGTGGTCTCATAGACCTTACTTAACATAGATCATTATCTTAGACTCAAAAACAACAAGAACCTTACTTTTATCCATCTTCACATGCACCAAAAACCCTCCTTTTTACCCATCTTAGGTTAACTCTTGTATAGGATGATTGTAAGTATTATTTAAATGAAGCCTTGAAAGAGATATATTTTTCAATTAAATTGAATGGATAATTTTTTTAGGAACTAATATTCATCTCATTACCATGTTATAGATAAAATTATCCGCCATGCCAAAAAAAAAGATAGAGGAAACTAATAGACGAAGAGAACACAACTTTCAAAGAGAAGGAGCAAGTTCAGGTGGCAGCATATCGTGAAAAGAAGAAATTGGAAATGATTAAAAAAAATAATCCAATTGAAGAGGAACCTCAATCATCAAAAATAGAATGAGAATTGGCAGCACAAAAGGCATGAATGTGAAAGCATTGCCATAAGACAGATTCAGATACCGTAGTTGGAGACACACCCTCTATGACAAGTGAATATGAAGGGACACCATTAAGCATAAGCGAATATGGAGGGATAACATCTACCACAAGTGAATATAGATGGACACCATCTAATGCAAGTGAATATAGAGGGACACCATCTACCACAAGTGAATATTGTTGGACACCATCCAACACATCTCAAGTTGAGAGTACATCATCACTCGGATTTGATGAAGAAGGTATGCAATCATCCCCATGTGAAACTCAAGGTATGTCTTCTTCTCCACCCTCGATCAAAGGTATGAAATATAGCCCACCTCAATTAAATATTGATGAAATTACTAATGTTGAGATGTATTTACTTAGGAGAACACCACCTAGAATTTTGCGTAGAAAGCCAAAGTATTTAATTAATATTGATGATGAGATTTTGTAGCACATGGAAGATAAGATTTCAACACACACTTGTAGAAGATATGTTGATAAGATTTGAGAATGATTCTTGGAAAGGCTAAATGAGACCGTAAGATGTCAACTATTTGTTGAAATGATGCGGGGTGTAAAGTATAGGAACATCATGAAGACTCTTGGGTTGAGAACATCGAATGCATCGAGTGAAGACACTATTGTGAAGAATCTAATGGATTCTTATGAGAGTGTGGGTAAGAACTCATGCTCAAAGGATAGTAATGCCACTCGATGTGTCATTACATCAACTTTGGTAAGCTATAAAAAAAAGAGATCTTGTCTCATTAGAAAGACAAGTGAACACACGAGAATTAGTAGAAAAGCTTTATCAAGAGCCATTCAAAGGCAGAAAAGAATTGAGGACCGTACTGATTCAAATGAATTATGGGAATTCTCGGGGAGACTGTCATGAAAATATAAAGAAGTTGTCAAATCCTTGAGAACACTAATTGAAGAGTATTGGAAGAATAACACAAGGCCATCTTCAAATCAAAGGGATGTGGTAAGAAGGAGAATCGGTAGTCAGAATCATGAGCCACATCCAAAGCATTTTTTGGATATGAGTCAAACCCAATTTTTTTAAAAATTTGAAAATGATTATCCTCAAATTAGTATTTCTAAAAGATTTTTTGAAATGATTAAACCTTTTTATGTCAAGACAAATCACACATGCACTACTTGTTGTTGGAGAATACATATTGAATTTTCTAACCATTATGATGTTTATCGCTCTATATGTTTAGATTTGCATACTAACGATGTTTTGCAGGATTGTGGCATAGAAGCCCCACAAAAATCTTCAAGAGAGTTCTTATCAATTTTTTTATGTGAAATAGAGGATGGCCCGATATTCTACATGACAACATGCTTGTATGGTTCATGCGAGTGTTGCGGTGGCTTCCAGCGTATGCCAGTATGTCAACATATGGAAAGCACATATGAGGTGGGACAAAAACTAGTAGAGTTCGAGAAGTATAAAACAATGGCATATGCTACAAAAGATGGGTCTCGAGCAAAAAAGTGTGATTTGGTTATTGAGAAGATTCCATTGTACCATTTTATGTCCATGTTTTGTGACAATATATTTTCTAAGTATGCAATGCATACCCATAGAGCCCAATGGTTGGACACACAATTTAAGCTATGCAAGGATAAATTTATAGTTGGAAGCATAGTATCAGTGGTTGAATTTGCAGAGAACTACACTCTACAACCACAACTTGAGGTGCAGTCACAGTATTACAACTCCACATAGGTTTTGATATTTGTGCACATAGCATTCATTCATCTATATGATAGTATAGATGACCAAAGGAAGGTATTGCTTGGGAGTACCACTTTTACATTAGTGATGATCACACACATTCTCTAGAGTTCATGCAAGAGTTGCTTCCAGATGTTCTACAATGGTTTGGCTAAGAGGGGCATAGAATATGACCAACATATAATATGGTCTGATAATTGTACAACATAGTTCAAGAACTCACGCATGTTCTACTGGTTGTGCATGATGCATGTCATTACAGGTGTTCAACATATGTGGAAATTTTGTGAAGCCAGGCATGGAAAGGGGGAGCATGATGGTGCAAGAGCATGTGTGAAAAGAGCATTAGCATGAGAAGAGTTAAAGTATAAAGACATTGCAAAGTTGATAGATGAAAAATCAATTGTCGAGTGGTGTAATGCTTCGATGGGTCCAGGTAATGAAGGTACATCTTTAGTTCATATATTTTTTAGGTTGATGGATGATGCTAACATTGCACCATATGAAGACTGTTGTACACTAACATGATCAAGTGAGGTACACTCTTTCCTTAGCTCAAATGTAGGTCCGTGGCGTATCAATACATGAAAGATGACATGCTTTTGTTCTTCATGTACAATGCAAACCTGGAATGATTGTGAGTAAGGGGAGTGGGTTGACAAATGGTTGACAAGTTATCTTAGCCCACTTCACATGTATTGCCCTTCAATGACATTGGAACTGACATAGATGGAATCATTGGTCTAATTTGACCACATATCAGATCTAGTTCAACCAGGTGATATATCTACTTGCTTAGTTGTTGAAATTCCATATCATTATATTACTTTGTATTGTATTTGTAATGTTGACAAATTTCAAGAGATTTTGTACACATATCAATGTAGGGCATGTTTATGTAGTTATTGCAAATGAAGACAATGAAGATAGAGCATACTATTACTTGTGTCATTGTGTTGAGGCCAAAAATAAATTGGAGGCCCCAGTTATAGATGGAGAAAACATCGAATACCCTACAGGTTCAGTTGTGGTTATTGGAATGTGGCTTAGAAGGTACCCACATTCGACTATTAAATATTGGCTATTTCAAGACTTTGACACATCGTAAGATTCTTCATTACTCGAACCTTGTCATGGCATCCAATGTTTTTTTGACCAAATATGGGGGTAGACCTTTGAAAAAGACCTTGTGGAAGGCCCGTGAGTTTGACCATGGGGCAATACTTGACATAATAAAGAGTAGAGCAAACCCGAATGGTTCGTTAGATTAATTTGTAAGTATATGCACATTGGTTCTTATTAATTTATACTTGTATGCACATTAATTTGTTTGATGCCAATTCTATCATCTTATTTTACTTTTCCTATTTGTAAGTAACATACTAAACAATGATTGGCCTGTCCCATTGCAAAAAATGTAGATATATGAGCCATCCAAGAGAATTAGCCAAAAAAGAAATGAAACATCTTTATTTTGATGATCTTGGCAAATATCAATCATGATTTTAAGACATTAGAAAAGTGTGTGCAAAGCTTGGTGAGGGAATTTCAATTTATTCATTTGAAGTTAACATTATCATGAGCAGCTATGATGTAGACATTATAAGAGCATCTAAAATTTCAAATTACTCTATTCATGAGAGGAGTTGTGTGCAATAGGTATGTTGGAATTCCCAGTGAAGATGTATGACTAGGAGTGACTAAGTTGTGAGACCTGCATTCCTATTTGCAAGTGCCTTCCATCTATTTTTATTTCATTTCCATTTTTTATGCTCTTTCTTTTTCTCTTTTACTTTGCGTATTTGTAAGTAAACTACCTAAAAATTGATTGATCTCTTGTTGTAAAAACTGCTGATTTATGAGCCATCAAAGAGAATCTCAACCAAAAAATAAATGCAACATCCTTATTTTCATGATCTTGACAAATATCAATTTTGATTTCAAGCTATTATAAAGAGTGTGTGAAGTTTAGCGAGGGAATCTCAAGTTACTCAATTGAAGCTAACCTCATAATGAGCACCTATGATGTAGAAATTTAAAGATAATCTCGAATGTATGAGTGAAATTGTAAAAGATTAGTGAGAAAAAAGTACCCAAGGCATTGTAATGAGATTTACTTACATAATGAGATTTAGTCAAATACTGTAATTTTTGAGTTCATGTTTGGTGGAGTAGCACCTTGTTTTGTAAATGCCTTCAATAGGCAAATTTGCAAGATTTGAATTTTGAAATGTAAACAATGTGAAAAGGTCATGTAATGTATTAAAAGTCTCAAAGAGGTCATTAGGTGATTACAAAAGTGATATAAAGCATGTAAGGTTGAGAAAAATATAGATCTTTTGTATTCTTCAATATTTATAATCAATGAAGTCCCTATTTTAGTGATTTTATGATTTTTTTCAGTTGTTAATTAACTTGTACAACTTGCATAGTAGTTTAAGGACTTGAATCTTATTTTTTAAGGTAGAATAGTGAAATATCTTTCATTTGAATATATTTAGGAGGGTATCCATTGAGTTTATCATTAGTTTGAACTGTTTTTTCTCAACTCGGTCTGTAAACCAATAATGACTACTCCATCAAATTTGTTAGTTTAGATCAGTGTCCAGTAAGTTAGTATTAGGATGTTTTAGGTGTGTGTGTGTTTATTTGTGCAGGGGAATTCAAGAAACAAAGGTGGAGTTGCTGCTAAAGGGTTTTATGATGAATTTTCAAGTGACAAGAGTGGCTCCAAGTGGTGTTTTGAGGAAATCTTCTCAAATGACTTCACAAACAAATGACTAATCTAGATAGCTATAATTGAGCCACAACACATACTTCAAAATCAATAGTGACTATCTTGGAACATGTGCATAAAAAATGACCTTCGCTATACTCATTAGTTTAACTAGGCCTAATTTACAAAGGAACATACCTTTAAATATTCAAGAACCCCCTTAACTTGTTGGGGAAGTAATTATCATGTATCCAAACCCTCAAATCTACAATTTGTCTCGAGACAAACTCACTCCATCATGCCAAACCAAAACCCTTATTTTATGCTAGTATAAGGAGGGTTTATTGAAAGGAATGGTTCCACACCTTACCAGAACATGCCACCACCTTAGACCTTCTTAAAATCACCTGAAAAAACTCAAAAGACAGTCACCCAACCTCTACATGCAATATTTTATCAAAACCTAGGGTGAAACCTCGTTTTTCATGCCCTTTTCCATCAAAAGGGGCAGCAACACAAACTCCATAAAAATTATTACATTTCACTTCAAAATTTATCGTCTAATCCTATAGGATCATGTTTGGCCCCTCTACAAAAACCTCTCTCAGTTTTGGCTATCTCAGAGTGGTTTTCCCATGGTGGTAGATTTTCACTTGATGGAAAAATGGTCAAATTCAAGCTGTGCAAAGTTGCAAAGTGGTGCAACTTTCACTCTGCAACTCGTGTGATCAAAATAATTGCTCCAACACATCCAAATAGGTATTTTTATGTTAGGCATGGTATTTTTTCATATCGAAACATGTGGAATCGCTCCGAGCTACATTCCACCAGATCAATCCCTTAAGGGTCCAAAGTGCAAAATGGCTGCAAACTTCAACATGCTATTACTTGGATACCATGATTCTTAGAAAATTATCATCTAATCCTATAGAATTGCGTTGCACCCCTCTACAAAAACCTTTCTTGGTTTTGGCTATCTCAGAGTGGTTTTCTTGTGGCGGCGGATTTTCACTTGATGGAAAAAGCATCAAATGTAATTAGTGCAAAGTTGCAAAGTGGTGCAACCTTCATTTTGCAACCCGTGTGAGCAAGTGGACTGTTCCAAAACGTCCAAATAGGTATTTTTATGCTAGGAATGACCCTCTTTTGCACTGAAACATGTGGAATCGCTCTGAGCTACGTTCCACCGGATCGATCCCTTAAGGGTCCAAAATGCAAAATGATAGCAAACTTCATCACGCTATTACTCAGATACTGTGATTCTTAGAAACTTCTTGTCTAACCTACAGGATCGCGTTGGGCCCCTCTACAAAAAAATCTCTCAATTTTGGCTATCTCAGAGTGGTTTTCCTATGGTGGCAGATTTTCACTTGATGAAAAAAGTGTCAAATTCAAGCTGTGCAAAGTTGCAAAGTGGTACAAATTTTTCTCTGCAACTCATGTGACCAAGTAGACTGTTCCAATGCATTTGAATAGGTATTTTTATGCTAGGAATGGTCTTCTTTTGCACCGAAACACGTGAAATCACTCCGAGCTATGTTCCACCAGATCGATCCCTTAAGGGTCCAAATTGCAAAATGGCTATAAAATTTAGCATGTTATTACTCAGATACCATGATACTTAGAAACTTCTTGTCTAATCCTACAAGATCATGTTTGTCCCCTCTACAAAAACCTCTCTCGGTTTTGGCTATCTCAGAGTGGTTTTCTTAGGGCGGCGGATTTTCACTTGATGGAAAAAGTGTCAAATTCAAGCTGTGCAAAGTTGCAAAGTGGTGCAACTTTCTCTTTGCAACTCGTGTGACCAAAATAACTACTTCAACGCATCTGAATAGGTATTTTTATGCTAGGAATGGTTTTTTTTTCACTGAAACATGTAGAATCGCTTTGAGCTACGTTCCACCGGATCGATCCCTTAAGGGTCCAAAGTGTAAAATGGCTGCAAACTTTAGCATGCTATTAATTGGATACCATGATGCTTAGAAAATTCTCATCTAATCCTATAGAATTGTGTTGGTCTCCTCTACAAAAACCTCTCTCGGAGTGGTTTTCCCATGGCGACAGATTTTCACTTGATGGAAAAAGTGTCAAATGCAAGCATTGCAAAGTTGCAAAGTGGTGCAAATTTCATTTTGCAACTTGTGTGAACAAGAGGACTATTCCAATTCATCCAAATCTTTATTTTTATGCTAGGCATGGTCCTCCTTTGCACCCAAACACGCGGAATTTCTCCAAGCTACATTCCACCAGATCGATCCCTTAAGGGTCCAAAGTGTAAAATGACTGCAAACTTTAGCATGCTATTAATTGGATACCATGATGCTTAGAAACTTCTCATCTAATCCTGCAGAATTGTATTGGTCTCCTCTACAAAAACCTCTCTCGGTTTTTGCTATCTCGGAGTGGTTTTTCCGTGGCGACGGATTTTCACTTGATGGAAAAAGCGTCAAATGCAAGCATTGCAAAGTTGCAAAGTGGTGCAAATTTCATTTTGCAACTCATGTGAACAAGAGGAATATTCCAATTCATCCAAATATGTATTTTTATGCTAGGCATGGTTCTCCTTTGCACCCAAACACGCGGAATTTCTCCAAGCTACATTCCACCGGATCGATCCCTTAAGGGTCTAAAGTGCAAAATGAATGCAAACTTCAAAATGCTATTACTCAGATACCGTGAAGCTTAGAAAATTCTCATCTAATCCAACAAGATCATGTTGGGCCCCTCTACAAAAATATCTCTCAGTTTTGGCTATCTCGGAGTGGTTTTCCCGTGGTGGTGGATTTTCACTTGATGGAAGAAGTGTCAAATTCAAGCTGTGCAAAGTTGCAAAGTGGTGCAAATTTCACTTTGCAACTTGTGTGACCAAGTGGAATGTTGCAATGCTTTAAAATAGGTATGTTTATGCTAGGCATGGTCATGTTTCACACTGAAACACACAGAATCGCTTCGAGCTACGTTCCACCAGATCGATCCCTTAAGGGTCCAAAGTGCAAAATGGCTGCAAACTTCAACATGCTATTATTTGGATACCATGATTCTTAGAAAATTCTTGTCTAATCCTATAGGATGACGTTGGGCTCCTCTAAAAAAACCTCTCTTAGTTTTGGCTATCTTAGAGTGGCTTTCCCATGGTGGTGGATTTTCACTTGATGGTAAAAGTGTCAAATTCAAGCTGTGCAAAGTTGCAAAGTGGTGCAAATTTCGTTTTGCAATTCCTGTGACTAAAGTAACTGCTCCAATGCATCCCAATAGGTAGGTTTATGCTAGGAATGGTCCTCTTTCGCACCCAAACACGTGAAATTGATCTAAATTGCGTTCAACTGGTTTGATCCCTTATGATGGCAGACAAATGACGATTGAGAAGTTTGAGTATTCCACACAAAAAGTGTATGATCATTGGTGCAGAGAACCTTGTTCCTCCATTTGATGAAGAAGGTCTAGTTTAGTGGTTTTAGTGATTATTTGATGGTGAATAGGTTAGTCAATAGGTTGTGGGTATTTTGAGCATGATTTGTCTTGAATAAGGTCAATTAAGACCATTAGGTATGTTTTAGGGTGACTTTTGGGTCTAGTGATAAAAATGTGAAAATTTCAATCTTGCACTAGAAGTTATCTTTGTAGCCTTTGAAGGAAAATTTGTGAATTTGTATATGAGTGTGAAAGAATGGAGTTTTGTTGATGTAATGAGGCTATTTGTAAGCCATTTGTGTGGGTTTAGAGGTCATTATATGTAGTCATTAGGTTGGAGGAGTCTAAAGTTGCAAATTTGTAAGTTGCTTAAAGCAACAAATTTGAAATGTAACGATTACTTGTTTTGAAAGTTGGTTTTTAGTTAGTTGAGGGTGTGGATCAGTTAGAGAAGGGTGTAAAACACTATGTAAAGCCTTGAGAGGTTCAAATGGAGGTTTTTGATGAAATTTTGGAGAAGATATGATAAGAATTATTTACACTGTTCTTTGATTTTCAGATTTTGGATACAAACTTGTTGATCCCGTACTTGGTACAACCTGCAGCTTTCTTGTACGGTCCCAAGGCTGACATGGATTGAAAGAGGGATGAGTTGGCTTTCTTTTGGCGGTGGTTTGGTGCAAAACCATAAAGGAATAGGAGAGTTATTATCATTGAGTAAAGTGAATATTGGAGTCTTAGTGGGCATAATTTGAGAGAAGCTATGTCAAATCACAACTTGGTTAAGCCACTCTGCATCACCAATGGTGCTTTGCAATTCAAAGAGTGATTGAGAGCATGTTGCTTTGTTAAATAGACTTATTCGGGGGTCTAGGACAACGTTGAGTCCATCTCTTATTTGTATTATAAATTATAACTTTCTTTCTCCCGAGTCCATTTCGTATACAAGAAATAATATTGCAAAAAGTTGACATAAATCTTTCGATAGTGATGCATCAAGAACATATTGGAATATTTTTATGAATCATTTCATGGAACACTAATTTAAAACTTGTTTTTTTATTTTAGATAAAGTTTTTTAGCATCAATCAATTAATATTCAAGACAAACCATGAAGGACAACAATGATCAATGCTAGAGCTAACCAATTAATAATTATACATGTGAATAAGTCAAGCATGTACATGTCAATAAGGGAAGCCCAAGTAATCAAAAACACGTAAGCCACAAAGCATACATTCAAACACATGTAAGTCACAAAGTATACATGTAAGTTATAAAGTATACACTTGAATACACGTAACTCATATCTATTGAACCATCAATTTAGAATGCAAATATGGACACCATCGATAAAAGATATTTGTATTAACCAAATAGCCATGTAGGCATACATAAATATATGTCGATATAAGTATGAAATATATGTACAAAATAGCCATATAGGCTTACGAGAATCCCATATAGGTATACAATGTCAAACATGTCCAATACAAAATATGTACAAAACTACCATGTAGGCATACAACAAAGGGCTCTAGAATCAAAAGTCGTTGCTCTTCATGCTCTACAAATAAAATATTTCCCTTTAATTTTTGATTGGATGACAATAGGTTTGTCACTCATTTCTGCTGTGCTTGAGGAGTACTCCTACTCCTCCTCCTAGTGTTTAGTTCATGGTGAAGTTTTAACTGTTACAATAAGAAGTAAATACATGAATACATAGAAATTACATTATAAAAAATGATATATTTGACAAAATAATCACTTACCGCCATCTCATGATCATTCTCCATGAGGGATATATTCTCACACCCAAGCTCAGGCATGCTCAAGCCCTGTATAAACCATACAAATAGAAATTAAACTACATGAATCAATAATGTTTTGATTTTTCACTAACTAACATCTATAACAAAAAATATCAATGTAAATTTACTAATTTGCCTCATACCTCCCCTGTCAAAGCCATCAAGGATTGTATAGAAGATGAAACACCAATATCCATTGCCCTTGTCATATTTGAAGGTGTTTCAGCTTGCAACATCTGAAAATAAAACAACAAATTATTCAACGTAATCAACAATGTGCATATAAACTACACAAAACTATTAAGTACAATTCATTAGTTAAACTCTTTATTCTATTACCTCCATGTAGGTTTGAGTAAATCCACCACCAATAGGAAGTGTTCCATTGAAATCTCCAATATTAGTCTGTTCAACATCCAAAATCACATATTAAATTACCATTCATAAAACAATGCTATTAACATGCAATAAATTTATAATTGTTTACTAGTTACATACCCCAGTGATAGGTGTACTACAAAAATAAGTAGGTGGGGGGTCACTGTATCCAGTATCAATACTGTGACCCTGTAATTTTATTAAAATCATAAAAAAAAATTAGTTAATCTTTCATTTCAAAATCAAAATTTAATAAATTAAATTCAATGAACATGCACTAAATTTTACCTGACTATCAATGCCATATGCCTCATGCAAAATGTCAGCTACCCTCTCCATCTCCATAGCTACAAATGAATCCTACATAGAAGTCTCCTGAGTGTTAGTGAGGTCATATGAAAAATTATCCCTACAAGATTGATATGCACATGTGTTCGAAGGCCACCACTTGAAGACTCCCCTAGATGGCGCTATAGAATAGGGCTAGTATGATGGATGACACTTTGGGTCAAAGTGTTGATCATTTGCAATTTCTCTACGTTAGTAATTTCCTTCACGATGGAAGGCATAAAAATGTGCTCACAAGGTGGCCTAACAAGAGTTCATCTTCCTTGCTGTGTAGGATCCGGTTGTGCACTAGGTCTATCCCGAATTAACCCCCCACCTCTCTCATGGAAATCCATCATATCAAAATAATTTGGAATTTTGTTCAATATGAACTCATTGTATAGTATCCTAAGGAAATGTTGTGAGACCTCGCAATTCTTGCATGGTGGGTAATCGAAGACCATGTACCACCTATCATAAAACCGGTCCCTAATCTATTGGTGGTGGCACCAATGGATAGGAAACCTCTTCACATCGAGGGTAAGATTTTGATTTGTGCATGGGTTGGTGAATAATGAGCACAAATCACCTTTTGTAATTTTTAAATCCTTTAAATCTTTATATGATAGTTTATTTGCATAATAATTCCTAGCTGCCTGCCTCCTATCTTTCCATCCAGTTATTTGTTTTCTAATTGAATCTACATTTGTTAACATATTTTTCAATTAATTTGCTAGCGTCATTCTTTCTGTGATTGATCCATTTGGATCACTCAACCTACTGATCAAATCCTCAATTTTCTTTTTGTTGTTCTCAATTTCACTCATTAAATTTTGTTGAGTGCCAGGAGGGGGTTGAGTGATTGGTGGAGGAGGTTGTTGTTGTGGTTAATTTTTATCTTGAGGATTTGGTTGGTCTTCCTATTGAGGATCTTGAGGGTTTGTAGGTTGATTTTCATCTCCTAAAAATTCAAACAAATATATATCAAATTCAACCTAAAACTAACTAATTCAAAACAAAAACCACATAATTCTTACCTCTCACACCTCCTTGTTGTCGTGGCGCCATCATTGCGAAGAAATAGAAATTCTTGGTGAATAAATTTTTTGAATTTCTCCTCCTAGAACATGAGCGTGAATTATGGGGGTTTTTGCTATGACTAGAAGAAAAAACAGTCGAAATAAGAATGACATGTTTTCTCTCTTTTTTTTTTTGCTTTTAACAAGAAATAATGCGAGCGCGTTATAACGCGCTCATGTTATTGGATTGTTTTTTCCAAGCCTCAGGCTCGACACAATAAGCCATAATGTGAGCGTGTTATAACGCGCTCATGCTATGACTTTTCAAAAGTTTTTATGAAAGGTGTCCAAAAAATGGCTACGCATTTCCATGCACCCACCCATTTGTTCTTCTTGATCTCTAAACAAATATCTAGGTTTTCCAATTAGGTGGCAATCTAAAATTTTGACATCTAAGGACAATATGACAATCACCCTAAAATCATGCGAACATCAAATAATTTTAAAGATAGTCTCCACTAACAAGAAAGCATAAAAAAAGTACAAGTAGTGTAGAACAATATCTAACCTTGATTCCCGTAGCTTCTTACACAAATAGTTGGTCAAGCACAAGATGTAAACTATTTTTGATGCCCCTGTAAACAAAATCTCATTGGATTTTGCAGGCAAAGTACCTATTTGCATGTGGGCTCCATCAGAGAGGATGACTTTTTAGCGGTCAACTAGGCTTTGATCACCTCCTATTTTTTGAAAAGACATTAGTTGGAGAACCGAAGATGGAACATCTCCAACATCAATAGATTGTATCACATGTGCTGTCAAGGCTAGATGAACATTTGTATCCTACAAGCCTGTTTCACTCAGCCAAGTGAAAGCAATGAGATATTGATGGTTGTGACACAAGTCTAGAAGCAAACAACAATATCAACACATTTGAAAACTATAAAGTTTCCCCCCCTAACACATAGGTGACTCCCAAATGACTAGCAAATCGAAAGACAAAGCAAAGATGAATATTTTGAATATAAATTAGTTAGAACATATATCACAACAAGTGTTAACTCAAATGAAGCATATGGTAGTCCACTTGATGCACATGGAAAAGTATAAATTTAATTGTTAGTAGAAAGAACAAAACAAGGAACAAAATTACAAGACTGCTACTTGAGGATTGTTCATCAACTTGGGTAGAGCCAAAGTCCACTGATATTGCTAGGGCTGATCTTTTACAAGATGAGAGATGCAACGTTGCAACTGAATACAAGCTCTATGACCTCAAAAAACAACACAATCTCTCAATTTTTTTGCACATACATAAACAATATGACATCAAAGGATTAATGAAAAAAGGGGTTCAATGATTCATACAACACTTACTATACAATTTATTATTCCATGTTTTTTGTTTCATCTTTTTAATATTTCAATTTTTTTTATACAAACAACAATAGAAGAGAAAATAAATAATAAGGGAGAAGGATTCAATATTCTATACAACAGTTAATATACAGTACATATCATTCAAAGAATGCCCTGTCAAGGTTCAAAGAAATAACATCTATTTTCACAAAGTAATAAAATTTGGAAAGAGTGTGTAGGTACATTGTTTACATTTGCTTTGTCATACATACATATCTATAAATAGGAAAATTCAATATTTTTTCATATATGGTTTCAGTTCTTTTCCAATTGTTGCAACACTATAAAATAGTCTGTGCTGTTTTCCATAGCACATTGTTAATTGTTGCTCTCTAGCTTTAGCTATATTAGTTCATTTTCGATACATAATAAAATAGTAAATGGTATAGAGTTTATGTTGTTATCCAAAGGTATTCTTGACTATCATTTCCACTCATTTTATTTTCTCCATGTACACAAATCTATATATGCGATATTAGATGCAAAAAACATTATTATAGAACACTTAAAATACACCTTATGATTCCAAGTATGTGCCAAAAGAATAAACATAGGCATCACTATGTATCAATTTTTTTTGCATCCACTATGACATAAATATATTCCTAGACATAGGGGAAATACAGTATCCATCAATACGATCAAATGTTTGTACAATTCCTAGCAAGGCATTGCTAGTTGTCGTTCTATGGCTTTACTGGCTATGACAACTACGAGCAAGGAGAGAAAGCTTATGTTAAGGTCCAAGTTCAATCATGCATTTTCAAGCTACTATCTAGCTGGCATGAGGTTTTTTTTGGGCTTTCCTGCATGGGGTTGTAGTTGGAAAAGAAATACAAAAGTGTCGGCTGTTATAATTTATCACCCATTTTTTGCAAATGCTGAAGAAAGCAAGCGTCACAGACAAAGCAAGCGCGAAGAGGTACAGTTGAACCAAGAAGGAAGAGGTGCAATTTGAAAAAACCCTTTGTATTTCCAGCTTCTTTCATATATACTTGTAGACATGGTTGTATACATGTATATATGTACATATACATATACATATACATAAACATGCATGCATGCAACTCAATGTTCCCAGTGCATACACTATCTTGTTACAATTTTGTGTAGGCAAATGTCTCTATAATACATTTGTATCTGTGAGTGTGTTTGTGTGTACATGCATTTTCTACCTATATCTTTTAGGATATGCATCTATATCTATATGTATCTTTGGTTGTCTATGTGTGTATATGCATTTTGCACATGTATTGCTAAATCCACAACTCAACAATCATGAATTCCCTATGGAAAACAATGCAGACTGTCAGTGTAGGACACACAAAGCTAGCCAACAATGCCGTATTGAGAAGATGATGAATTGATTGATTACTTTGCAAGCATTTTAGATAGAAACCATAAAACAAACACTAAAGTATTTGTTTATTTTGTTACATTTCATTGTTCTTTTGCTCTATGTAGACATGTATGTATGCAAAATAGAATGCATACAATATTCATATAAAATCATCCCGTTGACCATTGCTTGACACATATAATGTGCTGAAAAACTCTCTGAAGTTAGGAAAATAGCATAAACTATTGTATCACTTCAGCTCTAGCTATATTATTTCATATTTGGTTGACAATGCAATAGTGAAAATCAAACAATATAGCCTATTCAACAACCTCTTACAGAGAATGAAACAACACAACCTAACCTAGATAACAACAATCACCAATATCCCATGGAATCAATGTTGTTTGCATCTGCTATGTTATACATACATATCTGTGCATACATCCCATACATTGTCCATCACTTCGACCGATAGTGCCAATACCAAGACTATTGTATTGGTTTTTGAAAGAGGGAAGAGGTGCATTTGAAGTAAGCAGGTAGAGGTGCCGATGGAGGTGCATGTCAAGAAAGCCCTTTCTAAAGTATTTGAAAAATAGTTCATTTTATTTTCCATAGGCCATTGTTCATTTCTATTGTATCGCCTAGGCTATATTGTTTCATTTATGTTGTCTGTGCAACCACGATGGTTGGAAGGCAATATTATTTGTTTTTGTGTTGGATTGTTGTTGTGGATTGTTGTATTTTGTGGGTTTTTCCATCTGGGTTACTATTGAAAGCAACATAGTTTTGAAAAAACTTTATGTTATTTTCCAAAGACCATTGTTGATTATAGTTCTCTAGCTTAGGGTATAGTTTTTCATTTATTGAATCAATGTAGCTGCGAAGGTTGGAAGGCAATATTCTTTGTTTTTTCTGTTCAATTGTTACTGTGAATTGTTGTGTTTTATAAATTGTTGTGTTTGTGTGGGTTTTTTCCATCTGAATCATTGTTCAAACCAATACACTTCCATTTATGATTCGAGTTCTATGACGAAGGTTTTCAATGGGTTTGTCACTATCATATTTTGATTTTTGTATGCTTTCTATGTAGTGGTAATGGTTATAATTAACACCTGCCATTTAAATCCTTGGAAAACATAGCGAATGCCTACACAATTTTCAATAAGCCATCATTGCATGTGGTTTTGTGGCTTTACCTTCTATCGAATGTGTGAGGAAGAAGGACAAGCTTCTATGAACATGCAAGTGCAATTATCTGTTCTAGAATTTTTGTGAAGATGGTTGGAGCCTATTTTTTGTTTTTTGCATAGCATAATTGTTGTATGCTTTCCATGTACTAGCGATGGTTGTAAAACACTCGCCATTTTAAACCTCAGGGAGCACAAAAAATGTCTGTGAAATTTCCAACAAGGCATTGTTGGGTCTTGTTCTCTTGCTAGACCTGCTATCAGAGACGTGAGCAAGGAGGGTAAGCTTTTGTGAGCCTGAAAGTTGGATCAAGTGTTGTTTAGCTTCTATGAAGGTGAGTGGATATTAGTCTGCGAGGGTGCCCATTTTTTGCAGGGAGGCTACCAGGAAGAGGTGTGTTTGAAGCAAGTGGGAAGAGGTGGAAAAATGAATATTGTTTCATTTGTCTTTCACTATGTAGTTTTGGTTGCAAAAAAGTAAAATAGTTAATGTTATACAATTTAAATTTCATTTTATATTACCTATTTGTTCATTGCCGTTGCATTGTCCCTCTCTAAGTTGGAGTTTTCAAGAACGTTTTTTGTCTTTGTTGTAATGTATGTGAATGTATTGTTTTCCGTAGGGCATTGTTGAGTCTTGATATCTACCTTTAATTGTTTTGTTCCATATTCAGTTAGCTTGACCTCTTGACTTATGTCGTTGCCCTTTAAGTTGGTGTTTTATGGCTATATTGTTTCCTTTTTGGTAAGGTCCTATTGAAAAAAACAATTCCCTAGGATGTTGTTGAAGCCATTATTATTTCATCTAAGGGTGTTGGCAAGAAGTTGAGAAGTGTTTTATCTGATTTTCAGAGTTTGACACATTTGACCTTAAAATTTGAAGCACTTAGAGATGAAATCTTCAAACAAGTCACTAATCATAAAATGTAGTACTCGGAGTCTAGTTTCCAAATATGTAATTTATTTCAATACCCACATTGTACAAATTGAGTTTCAATAGGCTTTTGTAAAAACCACTATTAAAAAGTTATTTTTTTTTACCATACCATGCACGTGTACGACATCAATATTTTGACTTAAATTATCATATTTTTCTAAATCCTTTTGGGAAAAGACTTGTGACTCACTAAAGCGTGCCCCAGATATTTTTTTGTAATTTTTTATTGAATATATTTTTTTTTTTGTTAATTTTTTATCAGGCATATTTGACATTTAGAAAAATTGTCGTGTATGACACGCATAAGATGACCTAAAGTTATCTTTTTTTGCATTTTTTTAAAAAAATTGAAAAGAATTGTTTGAAGTTTTCCCTTGTGCAATCTGTTCATCAAAATGTTATGTTGATCAAAAGTTATTAAAATAGTAAAAAACATTGATATTTAAAGTTTATGGACCAATGTCATCAGAAATTAATTGAAAAATAGAAAAATAATCCAATTGTAAAAAAAATTACATATTTGAAATCTGCATTGTCTCATCTAAAATGGGTTTTAATTTCGTTAAAAAATTCTGTAAAAAAAGTCATCAGCCATATGTCCAAACTCAATTTTTTTCCCTAACATTATTAGAACCTTCAAGTTGTAGGTCAAACCAGCTTGAAGGCCTAGGTTCGGACTCCCAATGCTTTTCTCAAACCAAAATCCAAAGCAAAAACCTGACCACAAGGCCAAAAAAAATTCAAATTAAAAAAAACAAGATCTCGATTATAAATCGGGATCCATTTTTTAAAGATATGGGATCCCGTTTCTTATAATTAAATCCGGTGACCGTTGACAGCGGAACGGGATCCGTTTTAAACTCGGGATCCCGTTTCTTAAAATTAAATCCAGTGACCATTGACAACGGAACGGGATCCCGTTTATAAACGGGATCCCGTTCCTCTGTCAACGGTCACCGGATTTAATTATAAGAAACGGGATCCCGAGTTTAAAATGGAATCCCGTATCTTTAAATACGGGATCTCATTTTAAACTCGGGATCCTGTTTCTTTGTCAACTGTGTTTTTTTAAATAACTAACAATTTTTATTGTGAAGTCTGCAACTTCACATGTACGGCCGAGAACAGTAAAATTGCTCTATTTTTTCCATTGAGCATTTTTTTTATAGGCGGTGACTTACTTTTTTGATAAATTTTTTCAAAGGAGGCATGAAGAAACTAGTTTTAAATTAGAATTGCGCTAGTTTTCTACTTGTTTTGAGGAACACAAGAGGAAGAATTTAGTCCTTTTAGGTCTTCAACTTCCAATTTGAATCGAATTTTTTAAAGAATTTCACTATTTACATTCATTTGTGCTTGAGAATTTTATAATCATGGGAAATAAATTTCGTAATAAGAGGAGGAAGACATTGACTCTTGAAGAAATTGAAGCAAACAAAGAAAAGGAGAGACAAAGACAATGAGAAAGAAGAATGAGAATTAAATCAATGAATGATGGGGGAGCATCCAATTCCACAACTATTGAAGATGTAAACATAGAGGAGACCATGGTTGTAGATGAAGAGAATTATCAAGAAGTCAATTTGGAGAAGAATATGATTATACAATCAAGTCCTACTATGTCTTCAAATCCCTCTTTCAATGCTATGGATAATGTTTCAATATGCACAAATCTAGGTATGTCTTCAAATCCACATGTTAGTGAACTTGTAAATCCGTATGTAGAAATTTTACAAGATGCTAGACTTAACGATGTTGACATTGATAATATTCAGAGAGATGAAACTTTTATAGAATTTGTTGAAAATGATAGTGAGAATGATCCTTTTGTTGAAAATGAAATTGAGAATAATCCTGTTATTGAAAATGAAAACAAAAATCGTTTTGTTGATGTAAATGAAAATGAAAACCGTTTTGTTGATGAAAATGAAGATGAAAATGTAAATCGTTTTGAAGTTGAAAATGAAAATGAAATTGAAGATGAAAATGAAGATGAAAATGTAAATCGTTTTGAAGTTGAAAATGAAAATGAAATTGAAGATGAAAATGTAAATCGTTTTGAAGTTGAAAATAAAAATGAAATTGAAGATGAAGATGAAAATCTAGAATGTGATGTTGAATTTAATGAAAATACTTTTTTAAAAATTGAAAGTGGTGTTCCTGGTCAAATTTCTTGGAGGCAGATAAGAACACATGCAAATAAAATATACAACAAATTCTTTTATCGTAAAAAACTTACAATTCAATGTCAACTAATGATGCAATTGATGAGAATGCAAAAGATGAGGAAAATAATGAAAAGGTTAGGCTTTTTTGTTAAACCAAAAAGAATAGATCAATCATTGAAGCATGCTATGTGTATTATTGATAGTGCTATTCAATTGATTGGAAAAAATAGTTGATCTAAAGATAAAAATGCAGCAAGAAGAGCTATAACAACTGCTATAGTTAATAAAGCAACTTTGAATAAAAGAATGGTAAGAAATATTAGTGAAGTTTTAAAAATACATCCTAAAACATTGCTAAGAGCGGCAAAAAGAAGAATAATTATAGAAAATGATCCTATCAACCAATGTTGGAGTTTCAGTGGTCGACTCCCGAGGTCTGATATGAAATTGAATGTTGAAATTAAATCTTTGATTGAAAAATATTGGCATGAAAATACTAGGGTTTCATCTAATGCTAGAGATGTTTTAAAATTAAGGGTGGGGTCCAAAGTTCGCGATCCTCACCCAAAACACTTATTAGGTACAACACAAACTGAATTTTATAGAATATTTTGTGGTGATTTAGTGTTATCCGGTAATATTAAAATAAGTCAAAGGTCTTTTGAAAAATGTAAACCATGGTATGTAAAAATTAATAAGCAATGAATATCTTGTTGTTGTAAAACACATGTTCAATTTCGTTATTTTTATGATGTTTTTTGATATATACATTGTACCTTGCATACTAACATGATTATACAAGAATGCAGTATTAATATGCCACCTGAAGCAATAAGGGAGTTTATTTCAAGTTTATTTTGTGAAAGATCTAATGGTAAATTGTTGTATTTAAGTTCTTGTATTTCTAGACAATGCATTGACTGTGGAAACCTTTCATTCTTAGGAATTTGTATGCATGAAAGTGTTGATAATGATTTTGGACAACAATTAGTAGAAGTTAAAAGATTTAAAAATGTTCACTATTCTTTAAAAGATGGAAAAATAGGAAAACGTTGTGATTTAGTTACAGAAAAAGTTAGTGTGCATGCATTCATGAGTGAAATTAAGAATAAGATAGTACCAAAATATATCATGCACTCTCAACATGCTCGAAGGCTTGATGGCCAATTTCACGCATGTAGAAACACATTTCCAATTGGTACTATACTTTTAGTGGTTGATTTTGTAGAGAATTATACTCTAGCTCCGCAAGAGGAAATTCAATCACAGTATTATAATTCAGTGCAAGTAGCTATGTTTTTCCATATTGTTTATAGACATGCAAATAATAGCACTAAGGATGATAGAAAAGTTCTGAGGGAGTATCATTTTTATTTGAGTGACAACCGATTACACTCATCAGGGTTTGTTCAATACAGTTTCAGTATATTTTACAAAAATTTAAGAGAAAGAGGAATCCATATGAAAGAACACCTCATATGGCCAGATAATTGTATAGGGTAGTTCAAAAATGCTCGAATGTTCTATTGGTTAAGTATGATTCACAAATAACTTAATGTCCAACATATATGGAGTATTTTTGAAGCTGGGCATGGTAAAGGAGAACATGATGGAGCTGGTGCATGTGTCAAAAGAATTCTTGCTAGAGAACAATTAAAATTTGAAGATGCAGTAAAATTCAAAGATGCATGTGGGATTGTCGATTGGTGTAATACAATATTATCTACACCTAGTTTAAGTGAGTACTCTAGAGTTCATCGATTCTTTTGGTTGGTTGAAGAAGATAACATTGTACCTAGAGTTGACTATGAGACAATTAGTGGATCTACTAAATGGCATTCATTTAGGAGTTCGACAACAAGCACATGGACTATCTGGACAAGGGACCTTGCATGTTTTTGCCAGTTTTGCATCTCAGGAGATTGGGAAGCATGTGAAAATACAAAATGGGTTGAAAAGTGGGAACAAAGATAATGACACCTTCACAAGCATATGATCAATATGAAAGAACTATTGAAGAAAATGATCAAGTGTTTGCATCTGAAGACTATGATCGTGTTTTAGACCTTGTACAAGAAGGTAATTTAATTCAATTTATTTCATTTAATTTTGCTTTATTAATTTATTTTGTAATACTAATTTTTTTATATTGATATGCGCAAGTTATTAAATCAATTTTTGTTTGCAGGACATGTGTATGCTGTTGTTGCACCTGAGGGGAATGAAGAGCAAATAGAATATTGGTTGGCTCATTGTGTGGAGAGTAAACATAAGTTAATATCACCTCGAGAAGATGATGATGGCTATCATTATCCAACAGATACCATGATCCCCTTAAGACATCCCCTTAAGAAAATTTTGATAACAATATTTTTGATCCCCTTAAACAATATTTTAGAACAAGTTTTTCATCTCATTAAGAAAAATTTGAGAACTTATATGATGATTGTTTTCATATTTTCCAATAGGATCGGTTGTGGTTGTTGGAACTTGGCTACGAAAATACCTAGCAATGAAGAATGGTTTACCTGCATTCGAAGATTATGAACTGCATAAAAAAATTATACTTTATTCACATTTGGTGGTGGCAACAAATATAAAACTAGATCAGTATCGCGGAAGACCTGCAAATAAAGTGTTATGGACAATTTCTATGGAAGAGCATGAGACAATCATAGATGCATTACAAAAAAGAGAGGATGCAGATGGTACAATGGAATAAGTAAATACAGGTAAATATAGTTTAAGTTTTATATTATGTTTTTAAATAGAGGTAATTATTAGTAAAAATATATTTAAATACATGTTTTGATTACATATTGATATTGCTTGTACATTAATAGTTTAAATTGATTTATTATCCTTTTTTTGTATCCTTAAGCCATCATTGCATTGATCTCATACTTTGAAACAAAAAGGAGAGGATGCATGGATTCAACCTACACACATGTGGAATACTTTTAAATGTAGGTATTTGAGTTGTGTACATATAGTTAGTTTTATATAAATTAAATTATGTATGTTTTGATGATTTCATTGATATTGCTTGTACCTTTTTGATATTAGGTGGTGTGAAGACCTAGTACATTCTGGGCATGAGTTTGAGATGTTCTTGAGATGGCATATCCAAATTTTGTAAACATTGTTCTGAGATGACATATATGTACATATATGTCCTTGTATGTCTTCAAATCACTAAATTTCATGCATACATTATTGTTAAATCAATTATATCTTTAAGATGTTGTATTATGACCCCTTAAGACATTCCCTTAAGACATTGTATTGTGACCCCTTAAGACATTGTATTATGACCCCTTAAGACGTCCCCTTAAGACATTGTATTATGACCCCTTAAGGCATCCCCTTGAGACATTGTATTATGAACCATTAATACATTGTATTATGAACCCTTAATACATTCTATTTTGAACCCTTAAGATATCCCCTTAAGACGTTCTATTATGAGCCCTTAAGACATCCCCTTAAGACTTTGTATTATGACCCCTTAAGACGTTCTATTATGAACCCTTAAGACATCCTTTTAAGGAATTCTATTATTAACCCTTAAGACATCCCCTAAAGACACCGTAAATTATGATTTATTGACTAATTATAGCTAATTATTGAATGTACATATCATGTATGAGATCACTAAATTTGTAAACTATAAATATTAAAATGTCTTATTAATTTTAACTTTAATTTCACATTAATGTCCTATATTAATATCTTGACTATGAACATGAAATGCATTAATGTATATGTGTAAATTAAAATTTCAAACAATAATAAAGTCCATAATTTATGTAAATATATTAAGTGCATGAAAAAAAGTCCATCATAGTACAACCCATGAACTAAAGTCCAACTAAGTACTCAAGAACCATGAATTATAAAGTCCAATAGAGTACCTGACAAACCAAAAATATAGTCCACAAAATAAACAAATATAACCCACAAAATCATGTTTCTAGGTCATGTATTGTCTCTATAATCAAGAGACCTCTTCGTGCCATGCAGACTATGCAGATGACCTAAAACACTGTGTACAAGAGAAAGATGAAATCATATGTAAGACAATGAAAAACAATTTAATTTATAATTCATCATATTAAAATTAAATTACTGTCATATCTGGGTTTGGATGCTCTACTGCACCTGAAGCAACCTCTACATTCTCTGAATCAATCTACACAAACAAAAAAGAAGAAGTTGAAATTAGATGCACAAGTCTACAATTAAAAATGATTTAATTGAAATTAATTTATAATTTATCATATTTTAATTGTATCATATCCATAGGTTGTGCACCCTCTTCTGTAGGACATGTTTGTACATTCTCAATTACTAGATGTGTCACATGCTATAAAAAATAAAAATTAAAACATGTATTAGCTCAAATTATATTAATATTCAATTTGAAATTTAAAATTATTTAGCTATATTTTCACAATATATAATTTATACTTGAATTTAAATATAATAATTTTTTTAAATTACCATTTGATCTGGAGCCTGCTCCACATGCCCTCCTGGAGGTGTAACTATGTCTGGGTCAGGGCTAAACTTCACACTAACAAAGTCCTACAAGATGAAAGTTAAAGCATGTACATACTTGAATTAGGTAAATATATCTATACATATATATATATATATATATATTAAAGTTTGCACATTTTGTGTAGAAATTTATTTAAACAACCTGAAAATCAGAGGCCTCACGAGTAACCGCAGAATCTAATGTTTTCCCGATGCCCATTCTGATTGTGGTATCAACCTAGACAGACATGTAGACACATGTAACACAAGCTTATAATATTTTCAAGTGTATATGCACATTTCATATATATAGTGAATTAAAAATTCATAATTGTAACTATACTAATGTAAGTTAAACAATTTACAATATAAATGTACTTGCCCCTGGTCTATGATGGCTGATAGTGGAGGAGTGCTCGACAACCCCTCGGGTGGAATCGACGTGGAAGCCAATTGAATCGCCTAAACCAACATTAATATTTCAAACATATATGTTATTATATTATAAATTTAAAACTCAAGTTAAAAATAATTTCATTTATAATTTAAAAAATTAAAATCAAAATATCGCATAAGGGTTGCCGATTAGGACTGGTGTCAATGTATGTACTCATGGAACAGATGATTGACCCATCGTTACTATAGTCTGTACACCAAAAAGTTTGATTGTTAAAATGTATTGCAAACTTTATTTTGATATATACATTCATCAAAATTCTTATAAAATGAACATGTAGATGCATATTTATACCTATGTACCGGTGTCCTTAGGATGTTCGCCTCTTGTAAGAAACTCTACAAATGAACTGATGTGACCAAATGAACCACCAGAATCTCCACGTCCACCCAAACTAGGTGTGGCCTGATTAGGTCCATAGCATAGTTGATGGAAACTGGTACATACATGTGGGACGGGCCTCGACACTCCTGGAGTGGTACTCGAACCAGCTCCATATAACACTCCTCCATCATCATCTCTATGCTCCCCACCTGCTATCACAGAAGCATGTTGACCAAGGTCTCCTGCGAGTGTACTAAGGGAACCTAATGTCAAGACCATAGATTGATGATGCATAGGTGCAGGAATGAGAGGACCAGGAGCAACAACAAGGGGTTGTGCATGCATAGGGTGTTGGGGATCAAATCTTGCCCCTAAACTCTGTTGTGGCATGCCGCCACCAACACCCTGAAATGATTTAAAATCAAAATAATTGGGCTTGTGCCCCATAACAAACTCTACATATAATTTCCTCAAAAAATACAATGGGCACTCCCAATTAGCATGTGGGGGACTATCAAAAACCATATACCATCAATCCCAAAAATGTGCACTCATCTGTGGATGTATGCACCACCTCATGGATATTCTAGATTTGTTCGCAGGAATGGGCTATCGAGTAACGGGGTCGAGAAAGTAGGGGGCTAGGTGGGCTTTCATTATTTTAAGGTCTAATATTTCTTTATAAGAGAGACCATCAGCATAAAATTGTCTCATTTGTTCTTTGTCTCGTCTATGCCTATCTAGATCAGAATCAATGGTCCTGATGGCATCCACAACATTTTGCATTGCAGATGCGAAATGTCTAACATGGGATGGAATCAATGCTTGAATATGCATAGCATTGATTTGATTTTGTATTGATCCAATCTGATCATTTATGCGTGCTCATAAGCGAGCCTCATCAGATGCAATAGGTTATGGAGGGGGAGGTGGAGGGGGAGGTGGAGGTCAAGGTGGCTGAGCTGGTGGATTGATGATATCATCAATATTACAATCATTCATGATATGAGATATAAGTGTGCACCTGCATTAAATTATACTAAATTAACATACAAACTTAAAAAATTTACAAGAAATAGTTAAATTTGAAACACACATGCAAATTTGTTTAAATATGATACATGCATACATATATTAAGATCATATAAAATTGAAACACACATATACATTGATTGAACCTGATCAAGTAAACTATGTACATACATTTAAAATAAAAAAATACCATGCATTTAACATACATACATTTAAAATAAAAAATACCATGCATAATTTGCATGCATACATCATTAAAGTAAACTATGTACATACAAATTTCAAAATTTAACAAATATATGTGCAATTTTAATACATGTGTACATAGTAAACAATAAAATTGAAACATTCACAAAAAGCTCATTTTATGTCTAACGCATGTATATATATCCATCTAGAACCAAAATCATAAATTCACGTCACACAAAATATCCATCGTTCACCAAATTCATAAATTCATAACTTTTTAAGATCATTGTCTTAATTTAAAAACTATTGTGGCTTTCTACTGCATCTCTTCATTTATTTGTGTTTTTCCTTTTCAGAATCAGAAGTTCTCCTCTCCTCTAGCCATTGTCGATGCTCATCTAAGATCCCATTCATAGCCCTGACAGCATCAACAATGGTTTGCATCCTAGATGCAATCATCCTCACAGGTGGTGTGACAAATTCTTCATTTTGAATAATGTTAATTTGATCTTGGATGGTTCTAACATTGGAATTGATTCGTGCTTGCAAACGAGCACCATCGATTTCAGGTGGTGGAGGTGGGGGGTTATGAGGTGGAGTGGGTGGAGGTGGAGGTGAAGGTGGTGGAGATGGAGGGTGTGGAGGTTGATTGCGAATATTATTGAATCGATCCATGTGATATCTAGAAGATATGAGTGAACCTGCATTAGATTTGTAATTTCGAAATGTAAGATACATGTTTAGGATTTATACCCTTAAACCATTCAATATAAATGGCCTAATTGAATACATATGATAAAATAAACTTTTAAGCCTCATTTATGTCTAAGGCAAGTTACTTGAATGAAAATACAATTAACTATTAATATTAGACAATTTATGAATGTTATAGGGTTTATGGTTTAGAGTTTAACATAGACCCCCTTAAGCCATCCTACCACCCTAAACCATAAATTAATCAACCTAGATCATGACAAAATAACATGGCTTAAGGGAATCAAATTTGGTGGAGTTTCCTAAGGCAACCAAATTTGATTTTAAGGTCCTAAGACAAAATGAATGCTTTAGTGAAGAACATTTTCTTGTGGAACAATTGATTGAGATAGGTCTTGTTTCAAATATCATTCATATTATAATCTTGCACAATCTTGTTATTGTTAAATTTGGTTGCCTTGGGCAACTTCACCAAATTTTAAAAAATTCTTTCATCCCATTAAGAAATGTCATATTAGGACCCCTTAAGACATTGATTTACGATTTAGGGTGATAGGATGTCTTAAAGAGATCTATGTCTAGTGAGGTCCTAGGACAAAATGACATGGCTCAAGTGAATAAAATTTGGTGAAAAAATGATGTCTTTAGCCTGTTTAGGGTTTATAGTTTTGAGTTTAGGGTTTACGGTAATACGATGGCTTAAGGGGATCTTTGTAGTAAGGTTCTACTACAAAATGACATGGCTTAAGGGAATCAAATTTGGCTTAAGGGGATCTTTGTAGTAAGGTTCTACAACAAAATGACATGGCTTAAGGGAATCAAATTTGGTGGAGTTGCCTAAGGAAAATAAATTTGATTATAAGGTCCTAAGACAAAATGGATGCTTTAGTGTTGAGGGTTTAGATTTTAGAGTTCGGGGCTTAGGGTTTAACAAACTTAGGGTGAAGTTTGGATGGCCCTTGGAATAATGGACTTGCAAGTTAGTGCCTAGTTTATGAATATTTTTTTATTTTATGAATAGATTGACTATTTTCGTAATAGAAACACATATTTATGTGTGATTAAGATTGAGTTTGATGTATATTTTAACTGGATGTTTTTTTAATTGAATATAAGATTATTTTATTTAATATTTTTTTCATTAATATTAAACTCACTTAAATGAATTTTATGATATAAAACATGTGTAATATAAAATTAGTTAATGTTGAATTGAAAGTATTTTATTTTAGATTGTTTGTAATTGAAAGAACCTAAAAGAACTTAGAAAACAAAAATATTTAGATTATTTAGTGTCTAGGTAACTAGTGCAAAAATTTAAATCCTAGACCAATACTCTAAGTACATATGGTAAATCCTAAACCATGGATTTAATCATTAAAATTTTAAAATTTAAATTCAAAATTTTCCATCCCTTACACATTTACTAAAACATTATGAGCCAACTGAACTTGCTTAGTATTCGAAGGCATTCAATTGTCTTTATTTTATCATTTAATTACACTTGATCATTATTCACAAAAGGTTTCATCGAAATACCACATTTCTTCTTAAGTAGTTCAACTTCAATTCAAGAACCCTAGATCCCTAGATGAAGCTAGATTTTCAATTTAATCCTCACTTAAGGTTTTGAATAGACCCTAGATGAAGTTAGATTTAGAATAGACTGATTATTTGACCTAAAATTAATTATCAAAATTCATATAAAAGATAGTTCTAAATGAAAATTCATATAGCAATAATTAACTCATTTCACAAAAAATGGAAAGTTTTTCTAATCTAATTATAATTTGACATTGAAACTAAAATTTAACATATCATTTTATAGAATGCAAATCAAATTTAAAACATTTAAGCAATGCAAAAGAATTAAAATAGTTGATGGAAAATTTTCAGTTTATTTCAATTTCTAGGGTTTTGAAATGCAATTTTTTTGTTTCGTTTCAATTAGGGTTTTGAAATTAATTTATTTTTTGTTTCATCAAATAATTCAAGTTTCAAAAGTTAAATTTTGTTTCTAAAATACAATTCAAGTTTTATTTTTTTGTTTCTATGGAAAATATTCACAATTTGACGTATTTTTTAATCTATTGTTAAATAAGAAATTTTAGAAACAGTAAATTTAACAATATTGTTTCCTATTTGCCCATGTGTTTGTTTCTGACATTAGATGCAAACAAAATTCATTTTTTTGGATGCCACCTATGGATATATCTGTGTAGCAACCTATGACGATCCATGATCCAATATGGTAGAGTGGAGAACATAGTTTCTTTTGCTACATTTAATTTTATTTTCCCTATGCACATATATGTATATGTGTCAAATTAGATGCAGACAAAATTCATATGCACAACAACCTCTATATTAACTACAATTAAAAACATTGATATTTCCATTGATTACGGTGGTGGACAACCTATTTCTGGTCTACCACTATAACCAATAATGAGACTAATGTTCCATCCCACACTTAGTATACAAACTGCCATTCTAACAAATCCTTATTAAGGCATAGAGAAAAAAATTACTATGCTTAAAGACACTCAAAAAGAGACAAGAATTCCTTTTCAAGAAGAATATAAACTAATTTATTAACTTGCAATGATTGCCACCACACATAAAGCATAAATCAAATAATTTATTCCAGGCCATAGAAGAACAATCAACAATGTTGTATACATAATTTTTGATAAGGCACTCGTAGGTGTCATTATTTGGGTTTACCTTGTTGCTCAAGATAATTGTGAGTGAGGAGGGCAAGCCCCCATGAAGGTGCAAGTACGATCATCAATTGTGGAATTTCTAGAAAAATGCTTAGGGCTTAGTTTATCTTTTTTGCATGGGGGCGATGGTTGCAAAAGCACTACAAAACTATCACTTGTGATAATTATTTACCCATTTTTACAAGCAGTGGAGGAAGAAGGGAGTGGAGAGAAAGCAAGACCGAAGAGGTGTATTTGACGCAAGTAGGAAGAAGTGTGGGAAGAGATGCATATTGCAAAGACCATTTCTTGATTATTTCAAAAATAGTTTATGATATTTTCAAAAGGGCATTGTTGCTTGTTGAGATCTTATTACAACCATCTCCAGCAAACACAAACCATACAACAATAAAAGGTTAATGTCAAATAAAATTTAAGAGAGAAAACATCCACACTACATTTTACCTTAAATGGTTGGCTGAGAAGGCAATAAATTCAAACCTTTTTTTTTTTTTTTACTATAATAAGGCCTTGCTTCAGACTAGGCAATATATTACAGGCAACAAAATATTTGAATTTGCAGCCTTCTTGGTGAGTCAACTGAGAGAAAATTCACTCTGGATGTTTGCTCTCTTCATAAATTCGAAGGTGAGTAGTTATGTAGTTAGGAAAAAATATGGTATACATATCTATTTAGATATAGCAGTCTATATATAAATACACACACACACACACACATATCTGTGTGTGTGTGTGTGTGTGTGTGTGTGTGTGTGTGTGTGTGTGCATATAGATATATATCTGGTTATATGTGTCTATTCTTGATTGAACCTTAAGCTCTTTATTTTGTGTATAGATATGTCAAGTTTTTTATATCAATATGGTTGTTTCCTTCTTGTCAGGTTGGATTTCCACATAGTGTTATATATGCACAATTGGTGTTTTCTATTTGAATGTTTATATGTATACGTGGTTGTGTATGTGTCTATATGCTCATTTCCTAAGGTGTTGTTCAATAAATGATTTTCTATGTTGCTGTTAAAACCATTATTGTTTCATCTAAAGCTTCTATTTGTGGTTATGGTTGCAATTCTATATATTTGGTTTTTTTCTCCATAAGGCATTGTTGAACAATATTCTCTAGATTTGGTTATATATTACAAGAAATAAAAGATTTGAATTCATAGCCCTCTCGTTGAGTCAATTGATGGGAAATTTAGATTGGATGTTTCCTCTCTTCACAAATTTGAAGGGAATGAGTTATGCAACATGAGGGGAAAATATGGTATACACATCTATTTAGATATATCAAGCTATATATAAATACATATATACATATTTAAAAATTTGAAGGGAATGAGTTATGCAACACGAGGGGAAAATATGGTATACACATCTATTTAGATATAGCAAGCTATATATAAATATATATATACATATTTACAAATAGATATATATATCTACTTATATGTGTCTGTTCTTGATTGAACCTTAACATCTTTATTCTAAAATTCGATCACTAAATATTTCACTATCAACACCTTGCTATGCTAATTAAGTATCATATGAACCATGAGTGAAATTAATTATATATATAAAAAAATGTTATTTATAAAGGAAAACAAAACATTCATATTTATTGTTTTGACAACATAGTTATTTATTAGGGAAGAAGGTTGTCATTTGTTTCATCCTCAAAAAGGAATTCCCACAATAATAGGTTTTATATTAAACACAATAAGGAACAGTAGTTGCCACATACAATGTTTCTCAAAACCTTTTTGAAGCCATTTAAGGAATAAGTCAAATACTTTTCCCAAGGTTGCACTATAAAAACTGAAACAATATAGCCAAAGCTAGAGAAAGACACTTGACAATGCCCTATGGAAAACTACATACACGACACAACATTAACTATCTGGTTATGTTGCAACCATCACCGCTAAATGCAACCCATAAATGAATAAAAAACAAGTGTTATTACAACCATTTCCAGCACATACAAGCCATACAACAAATAATATTGATGCAAACCAATATTTAATTTTAGTGGCCTTCTTTATCGATGCAACAGGAAATCCCCCAACCTACTCCTAACACACACCAAATACATCTGCAAAATTTCCCCATGGACGTGGCCAAGGCCTAGAGACCAGGGAGATTGACAGGAAATCGAGCTAGCCATCAACAATTCCAACCAAAGTTCAAGAACACCCACCACCTTTTTCATAGCCACTGAAAGGCTCAAGAACCAGGAAGGCTAATGGGAATTCCAACCAAAGCTCTCACAAATAACACATTAGCTAACAAGGTAGAGAACAAAAATCACCATAAACTGTATAACATCAACATTTTTTTGCATTACAACCACATTGATAAAGCATAAACCATAAACCAAAGGATATTGGTTTCAAGAGTGACCCAAATGGAAAAACCAATCAAACACAAAAAAATTGAAAAATTGAAAAATTGAAAAATTGAAAAATTGAAAAATTCATAGTAAAAAACCCATGCAAAACCATAGACACAAAACACGAATGATAAATGAGTGTTTTCTCAACAAAAACCTATAAAATTTTTAAACAATCAACACTAACTTACCTGAAATCAAACAATATAGCTTGCCACAAACCACAAACAACAAATGGGACAATATCGTAAAGGGTTTTTTCAATATCCACCTCTTCCTGCTAGCTTTCTTGCAAAAAATGGGCATCCTCACAAAATAATCTCTGCCCACCTTCACAAAATCTGGACAATGCTAGATAGAACTTGCACCCTCACAGAAGCTTACCCTCCTCACTCATGACTTTGATAACAGGTATAGCAACATAACGAGACCCAACAATGCCTTATCAAAAATATCGCAAACATTCACTATGTTTCCCAAGGTTTGAAATGGTAGGTGTTATTACAACCATTTTTAGTACATGAAAAGCATACAACAATTAATGTTGATGCAAACCAACATTTAATTTTGATGGCCTTATCTATCCACGCGGCAGGAAATCCACCAACCTACTCCCAAGCCATTTGCCACCTTTTTCATGGCCGTCAGAAGGCTAAAAAATCGGGGAGGCTGACGAAAATTGTGACCAACATTCAAACACATCTGCCACCTTTTTCACGGCCATCAAAAGGCCCAAAAATTGGGGAGGTTGACAAAAATCCTAAAAAATGCACCGTAACAAACCCATGCAAAAATATGGTCTTTTCCTAACAACACCATATTAAAAACACAACAATTTATGCTTTTCAACAACACATTATCAAAAAATAAAACAATGCAACCTAAGCTAGAGAACAACAATCAACAATACCCTATCTAAATCAACAAAAATTGTATAACATTAACTATTTTATTCAACTACAAACACACCCACAAAATGAAGGGCATAAATCAAAGAATATTCGTTTCAACACTGACCTAGATGCACAAACCCATAAAACATAAAAAAATTACACTAACAAATCCATACAAAACCATAGCCACAGAACATGAATGCTTTTAACAAACAAGATAGCCTTCTTAGAACAATGCCCTATTAAAAATGAGACGATATAGCCTTTCCATCAACACCATGTCGAAAATGGGACAATATAACCCAAGCTAGACAACAACAATCGACAAAAATTGCATAACGCTAATAATTTTATTCCATTGCAAACACAGTGACAAAACATAAGCCATAAAGAGAAACCCACAAAAAATTCACTGTAACAAACCCATGCAAAAATATACTCTTTTCTCAACAGAACCTTATCAAAAACTGGAATAATATAGCCTAAGTTAGACAACAACAATCAACAATACCTTACAGAGACCAACATAAACTGTATTATGATAGCTATTTTAAAGCCATACAACAACAATCGCCGATTCCCTATCGAAATCAACATAAACTGTATAATATTAACTATTTTGTTGTGTTGCAACCATATCAAAAATGCAATTCGGCCTAAACACCAACACAGATGCAAAATCCCACAAAATACATAAAATCATAGTTACAAAGCCATGCAAAAGTATAGTCTTTTCTCAACACCACCTTATCACAATGTGGAATAATATAGCTTTTGAACAACACCTCACTAAAAATGAAACAATGTACCCTAAGCCAAACAACAACACTTAGCAATGCCTTATCAAAATCAATATAAAATATATAACATTAACTATATTAAAGCTAGACAACAACAATCAACAATGCCTTATGGAAATCAACATAAATTATATAAGGTCAAGACTATTTTATTCCGTTGCAACCATAGGAAAAAGCACAGTGCATAAATCAAATAATATTGGTCTCAACAGTGACCCACATGGAGGAACCCATAAAACAAAAAATGCACAGTCACAAACCAATGCAAAATAATAGCCTTTTCTCAACAATATGCTATGAAAAATGGAACAATATGGCCTTCTGACAAGCATGTTATCAAAAATGAAAGAATATAGAACAAGCTAGAGAACAACAATGAACAATACACAAAACTCATGCAAAATTATAGCCACAAAACCCATGCAAAATGATACCAAAAAACACCAACACTTTTATTCCATTGCAAACATATCCAGAAAACGAAAGCGATAAAAATAAAGCAACAAAGATTCATAGTAACAAACCCACCCAAAAAAAAACTCTTTTCTCAATAGAACCGTATCCAAAATTGAAACATTATAGGCTTTTCAACAACACCCTATTGAAAATTTCCACAAAGATTCAGAGTAACAAACCCAGACCCAAAAAAATACTTTTTTTCTCAACAAAACCCTGTCCAAAATTGAAACAATATAGCCTTTTCAAGAACACCTTCTCGAAAATGAAAAATATAGCCTAAGCTTGAGAACAATAATCACCAATGCCTAATGGAATCAAGCATAAAGTCTCTAAAATAAACTATTTTACTTCATTACAACTATAACCACAAAATGGAAGCCATAAATCAAACAAAAGCCATAACCACGAAACCCATGCAAAACGATAGCCACAAAATGCCAGCCATAATCAAAACAATATTGCTTTTAACAAATAATATAGTCTTTTCTTGAAACAACGCCTTATAAAAAATTGAAACATTATAGCCTTCTCAACAACACTCTATAAAAAATGAGACAATATAGCCCAAGGTAGAGAACAACAATCGACAAAAAATCCATAAAGTTAACAATTTTAGTCTGGTCCAAACACACCCACAAAAACAAAAGCCATCAAGATAAACCCAAAAAAATTCACAGTAACAAAACCATGAAAAAATATACTCTTTTCTCAATAGAACCTTACCAAAAAATGAAACAATATAGCCTTTTCAACAACACCTTATCCAAAATTCACAGTAACAAACCCATGCAAAAATATACTCTTTTCTCAACAAAACCTTATTGAAAATTGAAAGAATATAGCCTTTTTCAACAACACCTTATCAAAAATGAATCAATATAGCCTAAGCTAGAGAAGAATAATCAACAATTCCTAATGGAATCAAACATAAATTGTATGACATTAACTATTTTATTCTATTCCAACCATAACCATAAAATAGAAGCCATAAATCAAACAATATCAAGCTGGAGAATAATAGTCGAAAAAAAATGCATAACATTAACAATTCTAGTCTGGTCCAAACACACCCACAAAAACATAAGCCATCAAGAGAAACCCACAAAAGTTCACAATAACAAACCCAATGCAAAAATATACTCTTTTCTCAACAAAACCTTACAAAAAATCGAAACAATGTAACCTTTTCAACAACGCCTTATCCAAAATTCATAGTAACAAATGTTGGCAAGATACATTGCACAAGTCATCTGGTGTTGTCATGGATGGTGCAACCCTATTCAGTAATCCCATCCACATCTCAATAATTTCTTATACCAAAAGTTAGATTGAACATATGTGTTATCTGTCAAAGCTAAAATAGGGCATTTGACAGAGTTGTTTACATTGACTCATAAGTAATTTCCTGTTATCATTTTGTGGTGTGGATCTCAAGGAAGGTCTTTTGATGTATGAACTATCTTATCTTTGAATCATCGGGGTTAGCACTGATTGGTGTGCAAGTCAGAAGATCCGTTTTATTGATTTTTAGTCTAACAGTGCAAAAAGGCTGACTAGATGAGTGTAGCATGTTGTGGATCTTCAAGACATAATTTTTTAAGGTGTTTCATGTTTGAGACATGCTGTTTTGGATCCTTACTATGTTTTGGCTGACATTTTTTGATTCACATTGATAATTGTCAATGGATTGGGCCAATAGTTTGTGCACATTTTATATTTTGTTAAAATCGACATGTAGTTGTTCTAATCTCTAGTTGCGGATATATATAATCGATTGTTCATATCATTTTGATATATGATGTGAGATTTAGAAGGAATATAGATCGATTATTTGTAGTTTCACTTGAGCAGAACAAAGATTGGTGATTCAAATTAAAGTAGACAAAGTTTCAAGAGCAAAATTAGATAGAATGTGAAGAATGCAACCAATGTGCTTAACCGAAACTATAATTAGGTATTAGCAAATGCTATCTCATATTTCATCCACTCTAGTTGTCTTCTGGATGTGACTGTAAGATAGTGCGTCTTCTTTTGGGTAGAAATCATTTTGTATTTGAGCAATGAGCTATAGGCAGTGTGCCTAAATGCATGTGCATTCCATCTGTAAACACTTATTTTGAGTATACTCAAATTGAGGATTAACCTTCACCATGGTTTTTCCTTTAACAAGGTTTCCATGCAAAATCTTGGTGTTATGTGTGTTTTTGATGTGATAATGGTTTATGATTTCATGTTCATTTATCAGATTTGAGAATAAGTTTAATAATTATAATTTAAGTGACAACTGATTCACCCCCCTCTCAGTTGTCTACCCTTATGTTGCCAACAATTGGTATTAGAGCCTAGTTCCTCAAAAGAAGTTTAGTAGCTTGGGGAAGATTTGGGAAGGTGATTCAATGGATTTTGGCAGTCTTCATCAACAAATTTTGGTGGCACTAGATGATCTTGATCAGTCCAAATTTGAAGTCCGGGAATTGAAAGCAAGCCTCATGAATGTTGAGAAATTCATTCAATCATTGAAAGATCAAACCAATAAGTCCAGGGAAAAGAGAAAGGAACTATGTGATCAAATCAAGTAGAAAGAGAGTAAAAGCAAGGAAAATGAACACCTAAGTCAAGCCTTGAAGGAAAAGGTAGAAGAATGTGAAAATCTTACCAGAGATAATGTTGTCCTAAAGCATGAGATGAAATCTATTATGATGAGGATGACCAAGGAGATTGAAGAGAGAAAGAAGAATGAAGAGAATCTTACTTAGTCCTTGAAAGAAAGATCCAATGAATGTAGGAGATTCAATCCACTGGAGCTTGAATTGCAACAATCCAGAGACAATGAAGAAGAGATTGAAAAACAAATTTTTATTCTCAGGGATGAACTTTCTACTACAAATGAATACAAGGAGAAGTTCAAGATTAGCTTAGCTAAGCTTGATGAACTTATTCAAAGTCAGAAGATTGGAAGTGACAAGTACGGTCTTGGATATGAGAAAGGAGAAAGCTCTGAATTTGGTCAAAGGAAATTTAAGTCGGGAAATCAAACGAGCAAAGATAGAAGGCATCCGATAAGATAACCTAATGCTCAAAATTTCAATGAATATTGTTTTGTTTGCAATAAATTTGGTCATATGGCTGCTCAATGTAGAAGTAGAATCAATCCAAGTGGTCCATCATTTCCGGTCAGTGTTTCAATTGCAATAAGTATGGTCATAAGTCAATTGAATGCAAAAATATCACAAACAAATTTTTCAATAAAAATGTCAGATGTTATGCCTGTAATAGATTTGGTCATATTTCTAACCAGTGTAGATCAAGAGAAAATAAATGGAATAATTGGTTTGGACAAGGAAATGTCGTGTGTTATAATTATAACAAATTTGGTCACATTGCAAGATTTTGTAGAAGTAGGAAGGGTCTAGTAAACAAAGGGAAAAATATGTAAAAGGTTGATAATGGAAAAGGAAAAGTTACTATAGATGAGATCAAGAATCAAATGAAGAAGACATGGGCGAAGAAGAGTGTTTTTGATGTAGGAAATGAATGAGCACCAAAATATGGTACTGAAAATTCCTTCGAGAATTATTTTAAGGCCTCTAGCCTAGGGGGAGCTCTTAAGAAAATCTTTAACCCCCCTATCGGTAGTTGGTACCAGAATGTGGAAAAATGCAACGATTGCATTAATGATCTACAGATCTTTTGGGAATACTTGTGAAGGAAATTTATGGAAAATTAAAGGTTCGTAGAAGAATTTTCTTTCACAGACTATGAAAATAGGGTATACGAAAGACCCAGGGAAAAAGCATTTAATGTGATAAAAATTTAGGTGTGCGAATGATAAAAGGTTACTTCTAAATTCCTCATTCGTGACATTGTATTTTGAGAAGAAGAATTTTGGATAGCTTTGCAAGGAAATTTCGGTGAGATAAATGTCTACAGGAAATTCGGCGAATAAAACCTAATCTGACGAAAAGGTATTTATCTGCAAAACTTGTGAATTTGAATTTTTTGAAAATGGTCGCTCCATTAGTCGTTGATATTAAGGATAGACCCCGCCCAAAATTCAAATGGCACCTATTTAAATCCATTGAGATAAAACCATTAGGTGCATTTTCTTCCATTCTGTATGATGTTTTGCACATTAAAGATATTAGGGCATACATTCATGTGAATTTTGAGGAGTTAAGCACCTCCTAGTTTTTAAATTTGTACACAAATCACATTGTGGGAGAATATTTTTTTGTAAGGCATGAATTTAAGACTTTGGAGGAGAAGAAGTTCACACAAATTGTGAAGTTTCTCATGTTTGAAAAAAATGAATGGGTTCGGTACATACTAAGTCGAGTGCATGCCGAGTTCATATGGTTAAATCAACCCTTCAAGATCACAAGAGAATCTATAAGCATTGTTATTGGTCTGAATTCAATCAGTGGGTTGCCCATATTGAAATCTATGAAGAACCAAATAGTCACTGAGGCAACCGGTTTGAATTTTGATAGAAGAGCCATGACAATTAATGACATCATTAAATTGGATGTAAAATTTGATTCTATGGTTATTGGATATAAAATCTATCACTCCAGCTAGGATAACTTTGTAGTACTATAATCTATGTAGCGTATCAAATTGTTAAGGAAAATGTAGAATATGACTTATGCGAGTTACTCCAGAGCCAACTAATTGAAAACCTTCATAAAATCAAGAAGGACAAGAAGATCTCTTTCAAGTATGGAAATCTTCTGTTGTGTTTATTCTTCTACTTCATGAATGAAGTTCTACGAGTTGGTAAAGTGCAATGGGAAGGTGATAGACCGGTAGCTGTTCAAATTAGAGACATCTTATATAGAATTGGAGATAGAAAAGCAAGGAAAACTGCTATTTGGGGCTACTTCAAAAACCTTAAGAGTGGAATGCAATCTAGGGAAAGGATTCCTAAATCTATTATGGAAAAGTATAAGGACACTATTTGCTTCATGGTTGACATTGATCAGTGCTTGATGGAAGCAACCGAACCTAGAACAATTTGGATAATACCTATGGGATATGAGGTTGAAGAACACATTATGGAGTTGTATGTTGAACACTTGTTGAGTAAACCTCAAGGTCCAACTAAAGAAAGATTTGGTACCTTTAAAGAGAAGGATATGCAAGTGCATGAACAATTGAGGAAAACTATGATAGTTTGGAAGGTGAGAAAGGAAGTTGAAGTTTTTGTAGAAATCCATCAAATAGACCATCAAATTCCAAGCCTAATCCAATCAAATAGTTCATATGCCTTGTCTATGCTTGCACCATTTTAATACAAGTCTACCAAAATAGTTCATGTATTTGACAGTAGTTTCCCTTTCATTCTATTTTGATGGATTTCCATACCTTGTTCTAAAGCTCGCATTTTGACACAAGCGGGGAATATGCTGGAAAATAAAACTGATTGTGATGAAATTTTGTTTGTCACAATGATTGCATCATGAGGATACCGTGTCTTCTATCTACTTCTTGAAAATACCTCAGTGGTGAGGTATACGAGCGTACCCTTTGCCATTCTTTTTGTTTCATGCGATCAAATGCACAAAACACTATTCAAATTCAAACGTGAATAATTTTTTTTTTGAATGAAATGGATGGGAGTGAACATTAGGCAGAGGAATGGGCCCATATCTACTTAAGTAGTCAAATCTTAGTGTGTGATGTTTAAGCCTAGGCAATCTTTTTCAATCATTTTATTTTGTTGGAAAATTTTATTAATTTTTATGACAAAACTGAACATAGACAATAGATAAGTTCTAGGATACTTTCAAATGCATTTACTATTTCTAGAAAGTTATGTTTTCAAATATTTTTTATCAATAGAGAAATAAAGGTGAAGCTTTCTGTATGTTTTTTGTGCCTCTGTCCACCTATAGTTTTGGATTTGTAATTTTTCCAACATTGGAGGACTACTGGCTATTGTGTAATGGAAGAGAAGTATTTGCAAGCTCTTTCTTTTCTTACCAAAAATGGTGCTTTACCTCCCTTGTCTTCTCTTAATTTCTTACAAAGGCTTATTAAATGTTGTATTCTTTCAAACCCTTGATTGCATACAATTTAGGAATTACTGTTGCCATCCCACATTAATTGTTTTGCAGGGAAGTTATTGTATTGTATAAAGCTCTTTATGGGGCCACATATATAGAGCTTATTTCCCATTCCAAAGGTGTTCAAATTCCATTACATATAATGCAATTATCTCAAGAGGTGTTCTATTCTATGGTGACTCTACATTTAAAAAAAATATTACAATATATTTTATATACATTTAAAAAAAATATATAATCACAAAATAATTTTTAAATAAATAAAATAAAAATAAATTTTAATAAAATAAACTTCATATATTTATATAGAAAATCAATATTAAAAAATTCTTCTTTCTTAATATATATATTTATTAATATATTTTGAAGATTTAAAAAATATTATATATATCTTAATTTTATAACATACATTTATTAATATAAATTATATATATATGAAACTAATAGTATATCTATATGAAATATTATTATATATATATTATTTATATATTAATGATACTTTTTAATAATTATAAATTATTAAGTAATAACATTTTATATATATCAGTAAGTTCGGTTGATGCCATGACAATGATCCCTGAAGATGTGGTGCCTTTGGTTATCTCTTGTGTGGTTCCTCCTACATCTGTTGTTACAAGTTTGGATGGTCTGCCCACTCATCCAAGTTGTCTAGCCCAAGGAAGTTGGTTGATGTTGGGACCGATTCTAAGGTTAGGAGGAAGTCAGCTAAAACCAACATACTGTAGAATATGGCGAGAGATATTACTAACAAAAATTAGACAACTTTGGAGCAGATTGGCTCTAGATAGAGTAATAAATGTTGGTCCTATCCTAGAATATTCGAGGGCTCAATAGACTTCATAAGAAGCATATTGTCAGAGATTTTATTAAAGAGTTTAGGCCTGATATTCTCCTTTTATAAGAAACTAAAATGATTGCTATTGACTTTGACAAATCTAGCAATTTTATTTCATCCAATATGCTCCATTTGGTGGTTGATGGTATTGGGGCCTCTAGTGGGTTGGTTATGACGTAGATACCTTTCCTAAAAGGCTCCCTAATTTCAAAAGATAATATTTTCTTATCTCAATGTTTTGGTCTCTCCAGGAATGGTTTTATCTAATGTCTATGCACCCAATAATGTGGTTCTAAGGAGGAATACTTGGCTCAACCTGGTAGGATGTAGGAGTAATTTTTTGAATATTAATTGGATGATGATGGGGGACTTCAATACCTGATGGATTAGGATTAACATTAATTAGGATTTGATTAATTAAGAGAGGGATTAGCTGATTTGACCATTTTGACTTGGATTTTAGGATTTAAATAAATCAAAATGAGAGGAATAATGATTTTAAACTTAATTTAATAGAGTTTGATTTATTTAATTAAAGAGGATGATCCTAGATTAAATCAAATAAAGATTATTTTTTTATTTTAAGGGGATGACTTTAGGGATTTAATAAAATAAAATTAATTATTTAATCAAATTTAGAGACATAAGGTTAATTAAATCAAATTGATTAATTTAATTAACAAGAGAGAATGACTTAATCAAATAAATAATGATTTATTCAATTAAGGGATGAAAAGTGATGACAAGTTAAGAAGATGATTCAGGAAGAAATGACGTTAGTAATCAGGATCAAGTGTGCCAGTATATTTTCCATATCTACACATACATATACTATATTATATCTATTTATTTATATCTATGAATAGTTATGACTCTGAATTCTCAAGTCCCCCTATCATGTGTCCCTCGCATGTGTGACAACATAGGTCATAGATACATCTTTCTATGTGTTATGTGCAACAATATCTCTACCTCTCTTTTCTCTCCTTAGGATGCCATGTGATCCTCTACGTAGCGCACATCATCTTAAGGGGGGATTACCATGCTTTTTTAATTTTCAATAAGGTGAATTATTTCAAAAGGATTCCTTGGTGCCAAAGTTTATTTAGAATGAATTCCTTGAAAAATGAATCACTTATTGAAAACTGTCATTTTTCGAAAGGGATGTATTTTCTAAGAAAGGACTCCTTGACAAATTTTTCTTTCGAAAAGGATCTCGTAAGTGAAAGAGTATAAAAATTTTCCTTTTCAAAAATGAGTATTCTTTCTAATGAAAGAGTCTTAAAAATTTCCTTTTAAAAAGGTGCAAATTATTTCCAACAGATTCCTTGATGAAAGATCTTTCAAAAGGATTCCTTATGATAGAATAACTTGTGGAAAATTGTATGTCTTTCAAAAGGCATGTTCCTTCAAAAGGTCCCCTTGGTGTCTTGATGTCTTGAAGGGTTCCCTATTGAAAGAACCCCTTTCTGAAAGTTTCTTTCTAAAAAAGGATTCCTCAGTGTCTTGATTTCTTGAGGAGGATTCCTTTTTGTCTTTTATCTAATATTTTGCATCACATGTCTTGGTGTCTGATGCCCTATATCTTAGCGTCTAGCTTGGGGTAGCTTGACTATACGGTCTATTTTTTCTGCGACTGTCCTGCAACATAGTTTGCAACAACCATAGGATTATCTATTTGATCATTGTGTGTATTGTGTCTTATCTAATTAGACTATGTCTTATTATTTCAGATTGTGTCAAATTTTGTGAAATTATGTCTATTATGATTAGTTTTTTCCTAATAGGTTTATCTATAACCTAACATGTTTGTGGTGAGATTACAACTAGCTTTGCAAGATTGAAGACCCATGCCATCTTTGCATCTTGGTGGAGCTTCCTCTTTCACACCAAGGTATACCAGATCAATGGTTTGCTTCCTTGATGATATTGGTATATTCTCTTCAATCCATTTCTACTTAATCTCTCATATACATTGAAATACATGCTCGCTAAAGTAGGGAAAAATGTAATGGTGTAAGTTAGCACACCGTGTAATTTCCCATTAATTCACCCTCATTTTAGCCTTACAATTTTGATAATACAAAAACCGGTCACATTTTTTTTTCTCTCTCCACGTGTCACTATTATTTAGCATTGATGAAGGGAATTTTTATTTAGGACATGCACACCACATGAATATCCACAAGCTGCATTGTCACCCTGACACAATTCCCATGTTAGGAAATGGTAAATAAATTGTGACTCTCTAACACCTATGAGAATAATGTCCCCCTACAAAATATTGACCACCGAGAATGACTATTTGTATCCAATTTTCCCATTAGAACTCAATTATTTCACTCTCTCAAGCTCTCTCTTAATTCTAAAAACTCTCTTGATCATTCTCTCTCTCTTCAACACTTCACACTCCACTCTCTTGCTCTTTTTGTTTATTTCTACATTGTCTTGTTGCTTTGATGCCATTTTTATTACAAGTTCTTGAGGCTCCACTTCATTGGCATTGGCATGGTGATCTTGTTCTTCTCCTTTCTTTATTAGCCTCGAGCGCTCATAGAAAGGGAGGTGATATTGTGTCTACATTATCTTACTTGTAGAGTAGTATTTAGATTTCCATTTCTCTATACTCCTTTGTGTCTATTCTATCTACTTATTTATTGGTTTTTTCTATATCTTGTGGTCTATTAGTTTTCTGTGGAGGTGGGTGCACCAAAACGGGGACTTGAGTCTTGACTGAGGTAAGTTCCAAAACAAAACCCCAAAATTTTCCTTCTTACTATGTGTGTAGGTGCTATTCATTTGCTTGGAGCTAGCTGGAGAACTAGACATTGAGTAAGTTAGAATTAATTTTCTTTCTTTTTCATTTCACTATCACAATAGCCTTTATAGTATTCTTCTTGTTGTACTTTGCATTTATATACTTTTGTCAAACTGTAAAACCATAATATTTGGGTTGTCAATAGACTCTGTGTGTTTCTAGCTACTAGGCCATTTGTCCATGCAAGATTCCAAAACGTCTCTGAGACTCTAGTGCAATGCACTAAATTTTGATAGCTATGCTATCATCTTATGGTAGAGAGCCACCTAGTTTGCAGTTTGAGACCTCTATGGTTTGCTCACCTAGTTCCTGAAAACTCCTATCATAAAACATAAGGGAAACAAAGGCCTTTTTTCCCTTCCTTTTCAAATTATTAAGTAGTCTAAGGTATTTCAGGGAATTTCACTCCCTTAGGGTCTTCCATGACCTAAGAGTCACAAAAGCAGTGAATCACCTTTCTCTATAGTAATGCTATGATTAGTGTTCCCTACGGTGAGATTTTATATTCCACAACTGGTCCTCTCCTAGTGGTGATGTCATGTGTGATGATCTCTAAGGTGTGACCTTTCATGAATTAAGCAATTTCACTTTGATTGTTGTTGATAAATTAACTTTAGTTTTTAACCTTATCCTGATGTCATTTATGCACTCCTTGAGGTGAGTTTTGTTTACACCCCTTGAGGTGATTTTTGTTTGCACCCCTTGAGGTGATTTTGGATTTTCTTCTTCACTTTTTTCATAGATGTTTTTGATTAGATAAGTAGGGTAGGGCCCTGACCCTTACAAAGTGAAAGACAGAGACAAACAACACAATAAATTAGACTAGCCCAACACAACCAACAAAGACCAATCAAAAATTTAAAAAACTATGAGAAACTATTCAAGGAATAGAGCTTGAACCAAGAAAAGTCTCAGAGGGCGAGTTAAATGAAACCGTAACCTTCTTAGAAAAATACTTCTTTTTTCTATGAGCCATTGTCCAAGGAGAATCAAAAACTGAAATTGAGACATTTTGATTAGAGGGGGAAGACCCCTCCAGAGTAGCAGATGAGAGGAGCAGGTTATACTTCAGGTGAAGCATCTAAAACCAAGCCTGAAATAGTAGGATTTATGACATCATTCTCCAAAATAGCAAGAGGAATAACACAAACAAAATTAGGAACAACCATAACCAAAGATCACATCATCGTATCCACAAGAGGAGTAGCAACCACCATAACCAATTCGTGTGAAGCAGAAAGCGCCTGCAAATGAGAGTTTTCAGGAGCAATAGGAGTATCCATAGGAGGAGCATCAAAAACCAAATCAATATTATTTTTCTTCATAGAAAGAGAAGGAGGCCTTGAATCTTCATTAGAAGAAGCAGTATCACCAAAAATTTGCATTGCTAAGTTCTCACGGAGTGAGTTCTTCCACCAGGTAGAAGAAGAAATAGTGCAAGAGCCACGAGAACAATTACAAGCCAAGTGACCAACAACAAAACAACATCTACAAAAAAATGGAAGACCCTCATGATCCACCATCTGAGACCATGACCAATCATTAACTTGAACAAATACCTCACCAAGTAGAGTCTTTGAAAGATCAACCTCCACCAAGATCCTAGCAAAGGAGGTATGAGTAAAATTCTTGGAAGCCTTATCCACTCTCAAGGATCTACCAATAGTATTAACAATGCCCTCATAGGAAAAGGAGCACCAAAACTATAAGGGAAGATTAGGAAATCTTACCCAATCAGAAAGAAACATCTAAGGGTTCATTCAAAGGGTTAAATTAATGAACCCAAGGTCTAATGGAGAGGGGATGAGAGTCCCAAACCCACAAACCATAGTCTAAAATGGCCTGTCTATCTTCAAGAGAATTGGAACTCACTACCAAAAAACCCCTTGTAGAAGGGTAAATATCCATTAAACCATCAAATAGAGAAGACCAATGGTTGGTGATCCAAAGGTGAAAATCAGGGAGGGAAGGCCAAAACTGACAGAATCTACAAATAAGAGCATTCTTAGAATAAAAAGCAATATTTTTAATAATTTCCTTACCAAGAGAGATAATAGGAGGTGTGTCTGCACACTACAAAGGACACACATAGCCCTCCTATAGCCTCTTAGACTTCACAAAATTAGAAAAAGAAGGTTGAGGACAAACACTCAACCCCCCAGTCGAGTTCAAGGAGGCATCCAAAATAACATTTGTATTAGGGAAAGGGGCTACCACATCCGTAACCCGCCAGAACCCACAATATTCTCTACCCCACCAGCCGAAGGAAGAATAGATGTAGTCATACCCACTCCAGTAGGTAAATCCCCAACCATAGCCATAGAAGGTGCTAGAGGGGGAGAGCTAAGGTCCATGATCAGGTTGCAAGTAGGTGACTACACCACCGAGTGGGAGATTGCTTGAAATGAGCTGTTCAAATCATAGGTTGGGCGAGAAGTTCCCATATCAGAGGCATTCAAATTAAGGGAAAGGCAGGAGTCCACCGTGTTTAATAATATATGCCCTAAATGTTTCCCAAGTACTTTGTTCATAGATGTTGAACCTAGTGTGACATTGGCATAAGATGGTTTCCCAACATAATACACTTTTCTTGGGATATGTGTTACATGAGTGTTTAGCATAATATAGTTTGCTAGCCTTATGAAGCCTGTTATATTTAATGGTTTCCATCCTATCTCTCCAACATTTGTGCACTTGGACCCCTCTTACCATATTTCTCTACTTTAGTGTGAGTTTGAGCATAAGTTCATACTCTCACTAAAGTGGGGGATAAATGTAGCATAGAAAATTGTATACAATTACAATTTAACATTATGTTTGGAACCATTAGGGCATTATCAAGTGGTATCAAAGTGATGTCACAAGTTCAAATCCTGCAACCGCATTGGGAGGATTCTTAGAAGGTTGGTGCCTTCATCCCCTTATTTTTTAGTGCTGCCCTTTGGGATTTGTGACATGGCTTAACCAGCTCCCATGGATCTTGTATAAATTTTGCATTTGTATCGGGCATTATTAGGTCTATATTTTGGCATAATGACAAATGTGTTCCAACACAGTCATCTACACACCTTCCAAATTTTCTAGAACTTGACTGTTTCTATTTATTAGTTGTTGGGATCTTGATTGTTGTTGAGGTTTCCCCAAACACTTTTTTTTGAATAAACATGGTCATATTTAACAATGAAATCCCTAGTTAAAGATGGATAATTACACCAACACTATAAAAGATCTTGGATAGCCAACAACATTGCCTTATTTATAGGTTGAGGTTCCTTCCTAATTGGCTCTTGATTCTTAGAGGAGCATGCCTTGTACTTTCCACACATAATTTTGATCCATTTTAGGATAACATCCAATATTTCTAAGTTAGATAATGTTTTAGCGCCAAATTTGATAGTCTTTATAGAATCCTCAAGAATAGGAAGGTTTTTAGGCTTTGTTAATTATTTCTTTGAGGCCAGTCTTTTCCATTTATTTCCATTTCCCATGGCTACAATACAAAGGGTTAATTTAGTAAATGTTGAACTTGTGAGAACCATGGCTTGGGGTTAGAACCTAGGGATTTGATACCAATGTATTAAACACCCTTCAAGGAATTACATTTTAAACTTTTCCAAAGTTATACATTTTAATCTCCAATAAATGATGCCACCACAAATAAGCTTCCTATTCCAATTGGTATATATATATATTAAGTCCTTGGTATTTCTATCCATATAAACTATCCCAAAGTAATTTATGATTCCTACCAACCAGGCCTCCACTGTATCCTTTCCACCTATCTTGACATATTTGGGTGGTTATATTTTTTAACTCTCAAATTAGTGGATCCCTTCATTACTGTGTTGGTCCTTAGGGGAAGGGTATAGAAGGATATTAAATAATTATTCTCATGGTTATAATCTTAGGGTTCTTCAATAAATATAACCTATTTATCTATTTTCAACCCTATTTTATGCTTCACCTCTTGATCCTATTGCCTTATTAGATCTTCAAATTTTTATGAACTTGAGAGGATACATTTACAGAGGGCATTCATTTTTTCTTGAATCTCTTTTGGCAATCTAGCTAATGGGGAAGATAAATTCCTATTGACATGAAGGATTTTAGATATACTAGGCCTTACTTCTCTTCAAATCATGCTCCTCCAAATCCTTAATATTTATCTTTGCAAGAGTCAAAATCCACTATATTCAACACTTTTGTAGTAAACACTTACCTTTATAGTTTCTTAAATTGAGAATTATCATGGAAAAATTTATATAAATAAATAAAAATTTGGATAGGTCATTAGGTCCATCTATCATTATTATTCATTAAGAATTAATTTTTATTATTAGTGACCTTAATAGATGTACACACAAAAACAAGAAATTTAATGATTATGTCATTTAATTTTAATCTTTGTAGCTTCATTATTTTTAGAGACACATGCACACATTTGAAGCATATTAAGGTCAAAATTTTAGCAACAAATAATTTAAAATATGGTTCATCATCTCAATCTATCTACCCTTCTAATCTTAAAAATCTAATAGTTTTTTGAAGGGTAATTATATGGAGGAAAATGTGAATCAAGTTTCTACTACTTTTTTGTTTCTTTTATTTAAATCAAATTCTTCCAAAAAAATTTAACTAGTCTTTAATAATATATGGATAATTTGCTTTATATTTTTTGGGTTCTAATTTACTTAACACTCTTTTTTAGTGGACAATGGATCCCTATTAATGACTTGTGAAAGCATATAATAACCAATAATGTTGTAAATATTATCAAGTTAAAATTAATTACACTCAAACTTGAATATTAATTATTAAGAAAAAGGTAAAATACCTCATGATAATAACAAAATAAAAATTTGAAAGATTTAGTTACAATAGAAATCCCATATTTACACATGCTAATAGTTAAATGTAAATATATACTAATCCATTTACATATCATTCAAATAATTTCAAGGCACTTAATGATAATTTGAAATATTAAGACATGCCACAAGGTCATGCCTTTGTGAGAAATATTGAGCTTAATCCAACATCTTACTCTCCTCTTGTCTTACCATTAGTTACACTTTCTAATTAGGAGATCTCATAAATTAATTATTATACATTCTATTAATGTATTTTAAACACATCACCTACCAGGTTCCTTCATGACAATATAACATTGTATAAAGAAGAAATTTTAAATATTCATTTTGATTATTGATAATATGCACATTATTTGGTTTCATTGAAGATAATTAATGGAATGTTAATTAAAATATTGGGATGTATTATTCTCTAATTAACTATTGGGCCTAATGAGCTTCTCAATTTAAATATTGAGTGATACCCTTATTTAATAGATTTGGTTTATTTATTTTACAACCATGGACTAAATAATTTTAAATTTAATCTTTTCAACATTACTTAAATGTATTAAATTTGTACCTTATGAAAGACATTATATTATATATAATTTTAAAAAATACATTTTGATGAATTACAAAAGAATTCAAAAGAGGTTAGATAAAGATTTTACAAATTTAAATGAACCTAAATTCTACAATATTTTCAACATAATTAATTAAATGTATTAAATTTGTACCTTATGAAAGACATTATATTATATATAATTTTTAAAAGATAAATTTTGATGAATTACAAAAGAATTCAAAAGAGATTAGATAAAGATTTTACAAATTTAAATGAACCTAAATTCTACAAGCAACTGTAAATAAGCACAAAGGAATTTATCTCAGTATTCTTTTGAATAATCCTTATCAAGAAAAATCTACTCATGCACCAAAAAAAAAAGTCACAAATGTCCAAAAAAATATCTAAGTTTTAGTAAAAGAGTAAGTGGAAATCATAAATTAAGATAATATATGCGTATAAAAGCAAGTTTCTAATGTTACATTTTTTTATCACGTTGCTACACCTAACATGAAGAAATGAAAAAAAAAAAAAACACATCATTGAAAATAGAAGATACGAAGAATAAAAAATAGAACAAAATAAAGACAAATTAGACAATTCCTATTGGGAAGAAGAAGATGATTTCTTAAATAAACTATAACATATTATGCCAAAAGTAGCACCCACTTAAAGTTTGTTCAATAATTTACAAACACCAATATAACATATATCCATGCATATACCTATAACTTAGATATCATCCCTTGACCTATGTTTGATTATGAATTACTTATTATATTTTTCATACTCATTTCACATTTTATATTCTTTTTTACACAATCATTCTCTCCCAATTTGAGTGCATTTTGGTTTGCATCTTCCTTGCTTTATTCAATTTATTCTTATGCCTCTCCACATATTTTTTTATATATTTACATTTTATATTTTTGACATTTTTTCTTTATTCCATCATTTGGATTGATTCTTTTTCACCTTTTGTCTTTTTATCCAATCATAAATTTATGACTTGTTTTTACCATTATGTGAGCTTACATTGCCTTTATTCTATCATTTTACACCTATTACACATTTCCAAGTTTAATATGTTTTACCTACATCTCTTCGTGTATCATAGCCATGACACTTAATTATATGATTTACATGTTAAATTATCTATTGTTTTACTTGCTTTGATATGAAATGATTATTAAATATTGTTAGTTTTTTATATAATATTGGTTATTAAGATTTAAGAAAATCACTATAAAATTGATTATTGATTTAAAAAATGTTGAAAACTAATGATTTTTTTCTAACTTTCATAAAAAGAATTCTTACAAAATAATTCATAATTTATTCTTTAAGAAAACCTGTGAATTTCTCATATTATATATACAGAATAATCTCTTCCTCTTCTTCTCACTATTTTAAGAAGTTAATTTTTTTGAAACAGCTCTATTTTTAGTCCTTTACCACTTACCTAATTTCTTACAATGAAAACCTTCGCTTAACATTTGTGTTTGCTTTGCCTGAAAACATTTTATACTTCTCAAAGATGTTGCAGTTAAAACACACTAAACTCTTGAATTTCTTCTCGTTTGGACAAGCCCTCCATCCAATTGTGTCCGTTCTTCTCCATAGCATCGCAGAAATCGAGGGTGATGTTATTGATTTTCCCTGACCTCATCTCAACAAAGTCTTCGATGTCGATTGAAGTGCTAACAGTGTCGGTCAAGTGCTCGTGTAGAGAATGATCGGAGAGAGGCACAAATGGTGGTCTGGAAACACAACGAATGGAGTCCCAGTTGAGGGACTTGAAAAAGGAGTGTCGTTTTATGTCTTGAGCTCCATTACGGGAGCCCAATCTCTTAGAAGGCTCCTTCTCGAGTAATCTGATTATGAGATCCCTGAGAGGAGTCCATGTCCCTGTGAATTGGGGATGTTTGTTTTTAATATTGTCGAAAGTTTGCTTCCTTGTAGCGCCCTTGAAGGGTGTTCTACCATAGAGCAACTCATAGAGTAGAATACCAAGGGCCCACCAATCCACCGAAAATTCATGACCCGTGAGCTTCAACATCTCTGGAGCCGCATATTCTTCTGTGCCCACAAGGGATTTGGATCTGAATCTGGATGCTCCTTCCTTGCTGCGATGAACTAGTGCAGGATTGTGCTTTTTGGGCGTTGAATGAGAATCTGTAGCTGCTTGCTGGCTTGAATGGTATGGTCTCACACAGCAGTATAGCATGGAAGTAAGGTGTGTGAGCTTGTAACTCTGCAACTTTTGTGTCTTGAGTTGCTTGGGTGAGATCCTGGTGGATAGATCGAAGTCTATAAGCATTATGTGTCCACTGGCTTGTATGAGGACGTTTTCGGGCTTCAGATCTCTGTGGACTATTCCTTGGCTGTGTAGCTGTTCCAACGCAATCACAATCTCTGCTGCATAAAACCTGTAACAAAGCATTATTAATACTCACCGTAAAGGATTCAGATAACTGAAAAGAAAAATCATTTACCCTACAAATAACAAAGCGGAAATTAGGTATTCCACCCTTGAAAGATTGTGAAAGGCTTAAACTATAATACAGCAGTTGCTTATATGGGACTGAGTACTGGCCCTTTACATAAATAACCAGGGGTGTGTTGATATTTATGTTGACAGCCCAGTTTAAACATTACCCTTGTGTTTACAAACAATGCTCGCTGGTTAAGGTGGGAGAATAAAAGATTGTGCCGCCTGTTTAAGCTCTTAATACTATATTTTCACCAGATAGTCTATAAGTCTTTAAAATTTGAGAAAGGAGGAGGTTTACTTTAATCAACATGCTAATTGCTTACCTGATTGAAGACTCCGGAAAGGTCTTGTAAGGCTGTTTGAACCTGAGAGATTGGAGATTCCCACCTGGGCAATACTCGCCTAGAAAACCAGTAATCCTGTCTGTTTCCACAACGCCCTGTAACGAGAAAAGAAATGGGTGATTCAACGATGACATAATGTCTAACTCTGTCTCCATCCTCTTCAACAATTCACGAGCCTCCTCCTTACTCTCACTTCCACATTTGCTCATGACTTTGAGTGCAAATGGTCTGTCAGCCTTTTCTTTTACAACCAAGAAAACAGTTCCACTGGCCCCTTCACCCAATACCTTCACAGCTCTGAACTCTTGCATACCCATCCTCACTATCTCCTCCTCCATTATCATTCCCCACGCACAACCTCAGATGTCTTTGAACATTACTTCTAAACCATGAAATACAAAACTCCCAATCAAAACTAGAGAAGCATTATGCCGAGTCTTTTTAAATTGTTTGCTCTTGTTGGAAGTTTAGTGATTTTTACGACAAAACTAAATATAGACAGTAGATAAGTTCTAGGATACTTTCATATGTATTTACTATTTTTAGCAAGTAGTTATTTCTAATATTTACTATTTTGGGCATATCAAGCCTAGCTTTTATGAGGTAATTGTAACCAGTTTTAATCAACAGAGAAAAAAAGTGAAGCTTTCTGTATGTTTTCTCTGCCTCTGTCCACCTACAGCTTTGGATTCGTTGATAGTTTGTAATTTTTTTAACAGTGGAGGACCCTCGCTGTTGTGTGATGGAAGAGAAGTATTTGCAAGCTCTTTCTGTTCTTACTAGAAACGGCGCTTTACCTCCCTTGTCTCTCTTACTCCCTTACAAAGGCTTGTTAGATTTTATTTTTTAAAACCCTAGATTGCATATAATTTACGAACGACTGTTGCCATCCCACGTTAACTGCTTTGCAGGGAAGTTATTGTATTGTATAAAGCTTTTTATGGAGCCACAGAAACGGAGCTTATTTACCATTCCAAAGGTGTTCAAATTCCATTACATATAATGCAATTATTTCAAGAGGCGCTCTGTTCTGTGATGACTCTACATTTAAAAAAAATATAATACAATATATATATATATATATATATATATATATATATATATATATATATATATATATATATATATAAAATTAAATTAAAATCACAAAACAATTTTTAAATAAATAAAATAAAATAATTTTTATAATAAATAAATAAAATAAACTTTGTATATTTATATAAAAAATCAATATAAAAAAATAAAAATATTATTTTAAATATATTTTTATTAATATATGTTGAAGATTTAAAAAATATTATATATATCTTAATTTTATAACATACATTTATTAATATAAAGTTTATAAATGAAACTAATAGTATATCTATATGAAATATTATTATATCTATATTATTTATATATTAATGATACTTTTTAATAATTAAAAAATATTAAGTAATAACATTTTATATATATCAGTAAGTTCAACTGAAGATGTGATGTCTTTGGTTATCTCTTGTGCGGTTCCTCTTATATCCGTTGTAACAAGTTTGGATGGTCTATCTAGTGCATCCAAGTTGGCTAGCCCAAGGACGTCAGCTGATGTCGGGACCAATTCTAAGGTCAGGAGGAAGTCAGCTAAAACCAAAAGATAGTAGAATATGGTGAGAGATATTGCTAACGTCAATCATACAACTTTGGAGTAGATTGGCTCTAGACATAGTAAGAAATGTGGATCCTATATTGGAATATCCGAGGGCTCAATAGTCTTCATAAGAAGCATATTGTCAGAGATTTTATTAAAGGGTCCAGGCATGATATTCTCCTTTTACAAGAAACTAAAATGACTACTGTTGAGTTTGACAAATCTAGCAATTTTATTTCGTCCAATGCACTCCATTTGGAAGCTGATGTTATTGGGGTCTCTATTGGGTTGGTTACGATGTAGAAACCTTTCCTCAAAGGTTCCTTAATTTCAAAAGTTTTTTTTTTTAATATTCGCTTATCTCAATGTTTTTGTCTTTAGGAATGGGTTTTATCTAATGTCTATGCACCCAATAATGTGGTTCTAAGGAGGAATACTTGGCTCGACTTGCTAGGATCTAGGAGTACTTTTTTTCATAGTAACTAGATGGTGATGGGGGACTTCAATACACTCCTTTTTTCCTTTGAGAAGCTGGGTGGTATCATGGATTTGTTGGATAGTATGCTAGACCTTAACACCTTCTTGTATGATGGCAACCTATTCAATCTGAACCTTGAAGGAAGTTCATTCACTTGGTCTAATAAACGTGTTGGAGAAAATCTTATTCAAGTAAGGCTTGATATATGCCCAGTGTCCTCCAACTGGGATATGGCCTTCCTCTCCTTGTCTTCTCTTGTAAGGATTAGTTCAGATCATACCCCATTGCTTCTGCAATGGAATAACCCTCCTAAGGCTAAGTGCCCCTTTTGATTTGATCTCATGTGAACATATCACCCGCAATTTAGGGACCTTCTCTCTTTATGGTGGAAGGTTAGGGGTTGTGGTTCTCATATGTTTAATCTGTGATTAAAACTTAAATCCCTCAAATTCAATTTGAAGGAATGGAGTAGGAGTTTCTTTGGTCACATTTTTGAAAAAAAAATCTCTTAAAGTTCAGCTTAGACAAGTCCAAAAGGATATGGAAGCGGGTGCTCAGGTGGATTAAATTAATAAGGAAAAGACTTTGTTAAGTGAGCTTCATAACATTATTGAAAATGAAGAGGTTTATTGGAATTAGCGGACTAGGAATCAATGGCTTTGTGATTTGATACCTATACTATTGATTGATGAAAATTCATACATATACTATATTATATATATTATTTATATCTATGAATAGTTTTAACCCTGAATTCTTCGATCCCCTTATCTCTTGATTTCTTCATCTTTGTTTGTCTGCTTCTTGATGTTATGGTTTCAATGTGTTTTCTCTCACATGTGTGACAACATAGGTCATGGATACATCTCGCTATGTGTTGTGTGCCACAATATCTCTACCTCTCTTTTCTCTCCTTAGGATCCCATGTGCTCCTCTACATAGCACACATCATCCTAAGGGGGGGCTACCATGCTTTTCTAATTTTCCATAAGGCAAATTATTTCAAAAGGATTCCTTGGTGCCAAAATTTCTTTACAATGAATTCCTTGACAAAATAATCCCTTGTTGAAAAATCTCATTTTTCAAAAAGGATGTATTCTCTAAAAAAGGACTCCTTGAAAAAAATTTCTTTCGAAAAGGATGCCATAAGAGAAAGAGTCTAAAAATTTTCCTTTTGAAAAATGAGTATTCTTTCTAAAGAAAGAGTTTGAAAAATTTGCATTCTTTCCATGATGAAAGATCTTTCAAAAGGATTCCTTGATGACATAATAACTTGTGGAAAATTTCTTGTCTTTCAAAAGGCATGTTCCTTCAAAAGGGCCCCTTGGTGTCTTGATGTCTTGAAGGGTTCCCTGCTAAAATAACCCCTTTCTAAAAATTTATTTCTAAAACTGGATTCCTTAGTGTCTTGATGTCTTAAGGAGGATTCCTTATTTTCTTTTATCTGATATTTGGTATTGTGTGTCTTTGTGTATGATGCCCTATATCTTTGTGTCTAGCTTGGGGGTAGCTTGACTAGACCCATCTTTTCTGTGACTACCCTGCAACATAGTTTGCAATAGTCATAGGCTTATCTATTTGATCAATGTGTGTCTTGTGTCTTATTTGATCCTAGGCTGTGTCTTATTATGCCAGCTTCTGTCAAATTTTATGAAATTGTGTCTATTATGATTAAATTTTTTTTCCTAACATGTTTATCTGTAACCTAACATATTTGTGGTGAGATTGAAACTAGCTTTGCAAGATTGAAAACCCATGTCATCTTCGCATCTTGGTGGAGCTTTCTCTTTCACATCAAGGTATACCGGATTGAAGGTCTGCTTCCTTGATGATATTGGTATATTCTCTTCAATTCATTTCTACTTAATCTCTCATATGCAATACATGCTTGCTAAAGTGGGGGAAAATGTAATGGTGTAAATTTGCACACCATGCAATTTCCCATTAATTCACCCTCATTTTAGCCTTACAATTTTGATAATACAAAAACTTGTCGCATTTTTTTCGCTCTCTCCATGTGTCACTGTTGTTTAGCATTAGTGAAGGGAATTTTTATCAAGGACATGCACATTGAGTGAACATCCACACTATGTGCTATCATCCTAACAAGATTCCTAATTTAGGAAATGGTAAATAAATTATGATTATCTAACACCTACGAGCATAATGTCCCATACCAAATCTTGACCACCGGCAATGACTATTTACCTCTAATTTTCCCATTAGAACTCAATTCCTTCACTCTCTCAAGCTCTCTCTTGATTCTAAAAACTCTCTTGATCATTGTCTCTCACTCTCCAACACTTCACACTCCACTCTCTTTCTCTTGCTCTTCATTTCTACACCATCTTGATGCTTTGATGCCATTATTATTGCAAGTTATTGAGGATCCACTTCAATGTTGTGGTGATCTTGTTCTTCTCCTTTCAATATTATCCCTGAGCGCTCATAGATAGGGAGGTGATATTGTTTCTATTTTATTATTTTCATTATCTTACTTGTAGAGTAGTATTTAGATTTTGATTGCTCTATAATCCTTTGTGTCTATTCTATCAACCTATTTTTTAATTTTCTACATCTTGTGGTCTACTAACTTTCTATGGAGGTGGGAACACCGAAATGGGGACTTGATTGAGGCAAGTTCCAAAACACAACCCCAAAATTTTCCTTCTTACTATGTGTGTAGGTGCTATTATTTTGCTTGGAGCTAGCTAGAGAACTGGACCTTGAGTAAGTTGGAATTCTTCTTCTTTATTTTTCATTTCGCTATTAGAATAGCTTTTATAGTATTATTCTTGTTGTACTTTCCATTTCTATACATTTTTGTCAAACTATAAAACTATAACATTTGGTTTGTCAATAGACTGTGTGTTTCTAGCTACTACTTGACCATCTTTCCATATAGAATTCCAACACATCTTTGAGAGTCCAGTGTGGTGCGTTGAAGTCTGATACCCATGCTACCATCCTTTGGTAGAGAGCCACCTAGTTTGTAGTTTAAGACCTCTATTGTCTACTCATCTGGTCATATCATAAAACATACGAGAAACAAAGGACTTTTTTCCCTTCCTTTTCAAATTATTAGGTAGTCTAAGGTAGTTTAGGGAATTTCATTACCTTAGGGTCTACTGTTACCTAAGATTCGTAGGGGTAGTGAGTTGCCTTTCTTTATAGCTTAATGCTATGATTAGTGTTTCCTACGGTGAGATTTTTAATCCCACAAATGGTCCTCCCCTGGTGGTGATGTCATGTGTGCTGCTCCCTAAGGTGTGACCTTTCATGAATTGATAAATTTCACTTTGATTGTTGTTGATAAATTACCTTTTGTTTTTAACCTTATCTTGGTGTCGTTTATGCACTCCCTGAGGTGATTTTTGTTGACACCCCATGAGGTGAGTTTTTTTTGCACCCCTTGAGGTGATTTTGGAATTTCTTCTTCACTTTGTTCACATATGTTGAACCTAGTGTTGCATTAGCATAACATGGTCACCCAACATAATAAACCTTGCTTAGGGCCATGTGTTTCATGAGTGTTTAGCATAATATATTTTTCTAGCCTTATGAAGCATGTTGTATTTCATGGAACCTAACATAATACGACTTAATAGACATGTGGAATTTATTATTGTAGGGTTTCTAACATAATACAACTTTTTAGCCCATACCTATTTTGTATTTATTTTGACATTGTATGTTTGTGTATCTAGTGTTGTTGCATATCATACATATGTGTTCCTTTGTGCTTATGTTGGTTTTCCATGGGATCTTGGATCCTAAGGGCTTGCATGCTCTTTGTAGATCCTTTTTCATCCTATCTCTTCAAAATTTGTGCACTTGAACCCCTCTTACCATATTTCTCTACTTTAGTGTGAGTTTGAGCGTAAGTTCATACTCTCACTAAAGTGGGGGCTAAATATAGCATAGATAATTATATACTCTTAAAATTTCACATTATGTTTTGAAACCATTAGGGCATTATCAAATGGTATGAAAGCGAGGTCACATGTTTGAATCCCATAACCATGTTGGGGGGATTGTTAGAATGTTGGTTCCTTCATCCCCTTATTTATACAGTACCACCCTCTTGGATTTGTGAAATGGCTTATCTAGCTCCCATGGATCTTGTATAAATTTGGCATTTATATCAAGCATTATTAGGTTTATCTTTTTGCGTAATGAAAAATGTGTTCCAACATAGTCATCTACACCTTCCAAATTTTTTGGAACTTGACTATATCTATTTATCAACTGTTGGGATCTTGCAATTTACATATTAGGTCATTTAGTATAATTAAGTTGATCATTTCAAATCATTTATAAATCATTCCTAAGACTCAAAAAGAGGTAGATCCAGGTCTGATTGACTCACCTTGGAGGTTGAAAGTTAATCTATACACCTTGATGATTTACATCCTAATGAAATCCTAGAAATGATGGTCCATTTACCCTAGGTCATGAGTATTAAACTTAGGGTGTACCACATTTTTATGTTTCAATATCTGTCTCTAAAATGGTGGAAATACACTCTATTTAGCATCTACGTAGAAAAGACTTACCTTTATAGTCTATTAAATTTGAGAATCATCATGGGAACAATCATAGAAATAAATAAATAAATAAAAACTCCAATAGTCAATTCAGTATATCTACCATTATTTGGCATTAAAAACTAATTTTAATCTTAGTGGAGACAAAAATCTCATTTTCATATCATAAAGATATATATATATATATATATATATATTTCTTTTTTATACACAAGATACATAGGCATGCTGTTATTTATTTAATACCATCACCATTTTGATTAAATGTGTCCCCTCTTTTCTCAAAATTAGCATTAATCCTTATTGAGGTGTTCCTCCTTTGAGGTTTCCCCAAATAATTTTTTTTGAATAAACATGGTCATATTTAACAATGGCATCCTTGGTTAAAGATGGAGAACTACACCAACACTATAAAAGATCTTGGATAGCCAACAAATTTTCCTTTTTCATAGGTTGAGGTTCCTTCCTAATTGGCTCTTGATTCTTAGAGGAGCATGCCTTGTATTTTACACACATAATTTTGATCCATTTTAGGATAACATCCAATATTTCTAAGTTAGATATTTTTTTTGCCCCAAATTTGATAGTCTTTATAGGCTCCTGAGGAATAGGAAGGTTTTTAGGCTTTTTTAATTATTTCTTTGAGGCCATTATTTTCCATTTATTTCCATGATCCATGGCTACAATAGAAAGTGGTAATTTAGTATATGTTGAACTTGTGAAAACCATGGCCTAGGGTTGGAACCTAGGGATTTGATACCAATGTATTAAACACCCTTCAAGGAATTACATTTTAAAATTTTCCAAAGTTATACATTTTAATCTCCAATAAATGATGCCACCACAAGTAAGCTTCTTGTTCCAATTGGTATATATATATATATATATATATTAAGGCCTTCGTACTTCTATCCATAGAAATTAGCCCAAAGTACTTTGTCATTCCTACCAATCAGGCCTCCAATGTATCCTTTCCACCTATCTTGACATATTTGGGTGGTTATATTTTTTAACTCTCAAATTAGTGGATCCCTTCATTACTTTGTTGGTCCATAGGGGAAGGATATAAAAGAATATTCAATAATTATTTTCATGGTTATAATCTTAGGGTTCTTTAATACCTATAACCTATTTATCTATTTTCAATCCTATTTTATGGTTCACCTCTTGATCCCATTGCTTGTACAACCATGGACTAAATAATTTTAAATTTAATCTTTTCAACATTAATTAAATGTATTAAATTTGTACCTTATGAAAGGTATTATATTATACATAATTTTTGAAAGATACATTTTGATGAATTACAAAGAATTCAAAATAAGTTAAATAAAGATTAAATAAATTTAAATGAACCTAAATTCTACAAATAATTTTAAATAAGCGCAATTTATTTTTTTATCTAAGTATTCCTTCTAATAATCCTTATCAAGAAAAAATTACTGATGTACAAGAAAAAAAGTCACAAATGTCCAACAAATACCTAAGTTTTAGTAAAAGAGTAAGTGGAAATGGTAAATTAAGAGAAAAGATGTGTATTACACCTAATATGAAGAAATGCAAAAATAAAACACATCATTGAAAATAGAAGATAAAAGAATAAAAATTAGAACAAGATAAAGACAAGTTAGACAATTCCTATTGGGAAGAAGAAGATGATCTCTTAAATAAACTATAACATATTATGCTAGAAGTAGTACCCACTTGAAGTTTGTTTCATGATTTACAAACACCAACATAACATATATCCATGCATATACCTACTATCATACATATATTAATTAATAATATACATATAAAATGTTGAAAGTATTATCCGACACATCTATTGATTTGAGGAAAAATGCTTACATCTTCAGTAACATTAATTTCAAAAGTAATATATATGATTTCATTGTTTCTTTTCAAAAAAAAGATAATTTTGTAAAAATAAATATTAAATGTTACAAAAATATGAATTTCATTTTTTTATAATTAATATTTTTTCTTTACTTAACATTGTTCTTCTTAAATTTTAAATATAAAATATTTTCTTAAATTTTTTTAATCTCTTTTCAAAAATATAAAATGTATAACTCTATTTTTTTTTAGTTTTCAATGTATTATATTATTTTACTTTAGATTTGAAAATATTTTATTAAAGAGTAGGAAAAACACTTCATATTACATAACAATTTTTTTTTTAAAATTACTATTTTAAATATTCTATGTTTTATTTTGTTCTGTTTTTTTGTAAAAGTATAATAAATATTATATATTTATGTATAATTTATTATTTTATTGATGCAATAATAAAACCTACTTTCAAAGTGAATAAAATGATCTTTATCCCATTCTTATTTAAACATAAAGTTAGCATTCACCAAAAACCTCAAATTAAATTTGTTGAGCTTTTATTGACACAAATTCACATACTATTGCTTTCACTTTCAACATAATAACTTAGGGCTCTAGGAAAATTCATTGCTAGTACTTTCATAAATTGTTGATGATGAATTTGGTCCATGGCATAACTTAGATATCACCCCTTCACCTATGTTTGATTATGAATTAATTATTATACAATAAAGGAGGGGTAATTTTTTTATTAAAACAAGGAAAAATTCAAAGCAAGGCCGTTACATAGCCCTATCAAGCTCCACCAAGTGGTCCAACTGTTGGGACAAATTAGGGGGTAATTGACCCTGATCCACCAAGTTCTAGTCATGAATATGATCAAAGGCCCGTTTAGCTAAACCATCCGCAACAACATTCCACTCTCTAGGAATATGAGTGAAAGTAACAAACTCCAGAGAAGTACAAAGGTTGAGAATCTTTTCCACAATCAAAGCCAAATGCCAACTAACATCATCTAAATTCTGCCTATTCAACAGGTTCACCACAACCTAGGAATCAGATTCACAAATGATCCTATGCCACCCCAATTGACTTCCACGCTCCACCGCCAATAAAATTACTTGAGCCTCCATTAAAATATTAGTATAAAAACCCTTATAGACTGAGAAGATAAAATGAACATCTCCAAAGCTATCTTGACCAACACCACCAATGCCAGCATGACTAGGGTTTCCATGAGAAGAGCCATCCATGTTAAGCTTGAGGACCCCTTGAGGAGGAGGGGACCATCTTCCCTCCCTATTCACCTTCGAGGTAGGATGTCTACATCTGTTGCACATGAGCTTTCATTGCGGAGGAGGAAGATGAAGACATTTAAAAAAACCAACATCACAAGGGGCCACTGAAACAAATAGATCACACTTAGCAGCAACAGTTTCTCCCAAGGAATGCAATTTTTTTTGCCACAGATGAGGGGCCACCAATAACACATCTTGAAAAATCTGACGAATCCTCTCCAGCCAAAGATTCTAAATAATGATAGATGGGCCAATCACCCAGGAAGCTTGAAGAAAGGAAGTAGAAATAGGGGCCCTGCCCCACCAATCCACAAACTCAGCTAATGATAAAACATGCCAACAGGGCGTATTTCACACCCTCCACCAAAAATGCCAAATCTCCCTAGCATAAGAGAATGGGAAGAAGAGATGAGAGACACTTTCCTTAGAATCACGTTACAACACACATCTTGAGGGACCTTAGAATTCTTGCTTGCATAAATTATCCCAAGTAAGACACCTATTTTGAGCCACTAACCACATAAAGAAATTTCACTTGGGCCATGACAACTTGTGCCAGACTTTCTTCCACCAAGGGACCTCAATCTCTCTAAACAACTGCCTACCTAGCTGCTTATAGCCATCAGGCACAAAGTACTTCCTAGACATATAAGATCCATCCCAAGCCAAAATATTGGGGCCCCTCAAATAATTACAAGCACAAGAAGCCAAAAGTTAAGCAAGCTCCCACCTAATCCCTTCAGACCCCCGAGGAGGCCATTCAGAAGGGTGCTTCCAATAAAATGTAACAACAGAGCCATAACACTCAACGATCTTGTAATGCTCAATGGTTTCCCAACCAATAGCAGTAAAAACATCACAAAGGGGCTGAAGATGAGGAAAAATAGAAAGAAGGGGTGAGTGACCATCCCAAGCATCAAACCAAAAAAGAGCCTATGACCCCAAGTGACAGATCCAGAAAAGTGCACGCTTAATCAACTGAGCCCCCACTTTCAAAGTATGCCAAATCATAGAAGCACTCCCCTCTAGAGGATAGCGAGGAACCTCACAAGAAGCAACACCTCTAAGATACTTATGGTTGAGAATACGAGCCCATAACTAGTGTTGATTGGTGCACCAATGCCAGTAAAGCTTAGCAGCCAGAACTTGCCCGTTCAAAATAGCAGAGTGTAGGCCAAGATCACCCTCTTGCTTTGGTCTACACATATAATCCCAATTAACAAGACTCCACTTAGAAGACATCAAGGTGCCACTCCAAAGAAATTGACAAGAGAGAGCATCAAATTCCCCAAGGAAATACATAGGGGTTGAATGAACAAAACACCTGCAGATGGGGAGGGCCTGTATAACAGACTTAAGTAGAGTAACTCTAGTAGCTGTAGACAACCATCGATGAGTCCAATGAGTTAACTTCTTCCTCAACTTATCAAGAAACAACTGCGAGGAGGACCGAGGCTAGCGGCCAACAACCAGAGAAATCCCTAAATAGACAAAGGGTAAAGACCCAATTTGAAACTGCAAAATTCTAGCAATCCTCCGTTGGATAGCCTGAGGAGTATTAAAGAAGAAAATAGAGGAATTATGCTCATTGAATTTCTAACCCGAAGCAACAAGGTAGATATCCAAAGCTTTCCTAAAGGATTCAACTTCACGAATATAAGTCAGCCCCATAAGGGAAGTACCATCCACAAACTGTAGATGAGAAAGCGTTGGAAGTCCTAACCCCCATTTCCAACCATGAATAAAACCTTGAGAGACCTGGAATTTAAGGAGGCAACCCAACCCCTTCGCCAAAATAATAAATAGATAAGGAGAGAGCGGATCCCCCTAACGAAGGCCCCTAGTAGCATCAAATAAATCTGAAGGTTCACCATTCACAATAGATGAAAAGGAGGAAGAATTCACACAACTCATAGTCCAACTCACCCAATCCAAAGAAAACCCAAAGGCCAACATAATCTTATGAAGAAATCTCCATTTAACTTTTTCGTACGCTTTGGCTATATCAAGCTTAATGAACATAGACTTGTCCTTGAGATCACCATGGAGTGAATGACCTCAGAGGAAACCACCACCCCATCCAAAATTTGATAGCCCTCGACAAAGCCTCCTTGCTCCTCAGAAATAACAATAGGAAAACAATATTTAAGTCTCTTCGCAATCAACTTCGTAATAATCTTATACACCACATTGCAGAGTGCAATAGGTCTAAGGAAATCAAGCCTATCAACACCTTCTTTTTTAGGAATGAGAAACAAAAAAGTAGCATTCAAGGCACGAAGCATCTACTTATTATGAAGAGACTCACAAAAAACCTCCAACAAATCCAACTTCACAATATCTCAAAACTCTTGAAAGAATTCAACAAGGAAACCATCAGGGCCAGGATATTTCCCCTTATTCATCCCTAACACCACCTCCTCCACTTCAAATAAAGTAATCAGACGAATGAAAGAAGCATTCAAGTCATTACAGATCAAAGAAGGAATATAAGAAAGAACCATATTATCCTCAACTTTAGCAAGAAGAGAATCCTCAGTAAACAGAGCAGAGTAGAACTAACGAGCTTCTTTGGACAAATCCTATTGTGAAGATATTGAAGAGCCCTCCTGATTGACAAGAGAAGGGATATAACACTTATTCCGACAAGCCTACACAAAATGATGAAAGAAAGCAGTATTCTTGTCACCCTCTTGAAACTAGTCAAACCTAGCCATTTTTTTCCAGAATATCTCCTCACGAAGCTCCCACTCCTCCACCATTTTCAGAGCTTGGGACTCAGCATGCCCAAGATCCTCTGAAAATCCTGGATCCCTAATCTGGTGAGTAATAACTACAAGATTCTCTTGCACTTCCCTTTTCTTGGCCCATAAATTACCAAAACAGGCCCTATTCCATCGTTTAAGATGAAACTTGACATATTGCAGCTTCTTCATGAAAGAATACATAGTAGTACAATATGTAGGGGCTCCATCCCCCCACCACTGAGCAACAAGATTATACAATGAAGAATCACAAAGCCACATAAGCTGAAATTTGAAAGGAGGGTTCTTAGTATTATGGAAAGAAGAAGCTGAAAACTTAATTGGTCAATGATCTGAGCCACACCAATCAAGGATCTCAGAGCAAGTGACCAAACTGCCCCCAACCGAAAAAAAAGAGACAAGAGATCTGTCCAACCACTCAGAAATCGCAGTTGGCTCACTCGCCTATTATTCTAAGTAAATATGCCATTTAAGGGTTTGATATCAACAAGAGCAAGAGAATCCACATTAGCCCAAAAAAGATCAAAATCAGGACCCAGTCTCAAAAGCCCCCCTCTTTTCTCCTCCAAACACAACACAAAATTGAAATCACTAGCTAAGATCCAAGGCAAATAAGGTGCACAAGACATAACATACCTGATACGGGCCCAAAGCTAGATTTTACCATGAATATCAATTAGAGCATAAACATTACTAACCAAAATAGTCTCACCAGATTCCAAAACAAAAGCCACCACAAAAATAGAGGAATGGTTATAAATCCACCAGTGAGGGACAACCTTACAAGGATCCCAGAAAAGAGTCAATCCTCTGGAACTTCCCCTAGACCCAATACACTGGCACTGACCAGAAACACAAATATGAGGAGAAAACTAAAGCATGAGGTCAACCTGTAGCTTATTCTCATGAATAAGGAAGAAATCTAGGGAATGAACCCCAATTAGATCCTAAATAGCCTTTTGACGAGAGGCGCTATTCAACCCCCTTGCATTTCATGATAGAATAATCATGAGGAAGGTTATACGAAGAGGACCTCAATAGTCTTAGCAAACCCCGATTCCACCAAAAAATCCATAGTAAATTTGAGCTTGTCCACATCCTTCTTACGACCAACTTTAGAGGGATTATCAAAATGCCCCTTTTTGAGAGGGCATTGCAGCACCCCTAGACCAGGAGTCGATCACCGAACTTTACCTAAAGAAAATGACTTATTAGCTAAATATACTAAAACAATATCATCCTGTAAACCTTCATAAGCATTAGGATGCCCAACAACCCCCTACTCCAAAGGGGAAGAGTTATCCTTAACAAAAATTGTCTGCTCCAGCTCTATATCCATACCAGTGGCCCCAGACGAGATCTCAACTAGGATCCCTTCCTCTAAGGCTTGACTATCCAAGACTTCAAAATGATTGAAACCCTGATCACTCTATCTATCTTTATAGGGTCGTTCTGACCTCTCCCCTTAGCTGTCGGCTTAATAGGAATAAAGCCATCATTAGCCCCCCCCCCTCAACCATAGGTGCCTTGCCCTTATCTCCCTTCTCACTTGAGGGCCCTGAAGAAGGAAGAGAAGAAACCCCCACCATTCTGGAAGCCCAAGGACAATGGCATTGAAGGTGTCCATACTCATGAAAAAAATGACATCGAAAAGGAAGGGACTCATAATCTAATTGTTGAATCAACGAGGCATAGCCAATACAAATTTTCAAAGAATCTGGCAATGGATTATTTAATTCAATTTCAACACAAAAAGGAGCAAATGAAAATACCTTTTTATCCAAAGTATTCTAAGCAATGGCAACTAACTTCACAAACAATGCAATAATTCAATGTAGAATATCTTCTCTCTAGAACTCCAATGGAATCCATGGCAGGCAGACTCACATAGGAACCTAGGAAGGAAGATCCTCTGCCACATTGAATCCTCCATGCCATGGTTTTATGAATAGTCCTACATGATTGTAAAAGTATGGCCCTCCTTCAAAAACACGATTGCAATCTAAAATGCAAGAAAAATCAACCATAAAGAAGCCATTCCCAGCCACCAAATATCAAAATCACCTTCAACTTGCCAGGATCGTCAAATCTAGGACTCCAAAGCTAAGAGGGGGACACGAACACCCAAAAAATTAAAAATCAAAACATGTTGACTCCAATAATAAAATTCCTCTTGCAACAATTATGGAGAGATAACTAGAACTGGACAATCTTGACTCTGCAAAAAAAATCCATTCACCTTCTTAAACTTAGAGCTCTCGCCCACAAAAGAAGAATCCATCATCGGTTCATGCACATCCACAGAGAGACCCAAAGATGACTTCATACCCGTAATCATCAAGCTCTTGGAAACCCTAGCCATTCCTCCACACCCGACACCCACCACACTAGCCTCTACACCCCACACCCCACACACCACTCCCCCTGCCACACACCACAACCCAGCACAACACATCGTAAATCCCACACCAAAAACCAACACCACAAACCCAAACACACACCCCACACCAAACGACCACACCACAGACACCCAACACACATAAGGAAGAGAAAATAAGTTGTGAAAACAAGTCGCCCACGTAGGAGACACAACAACAGAGCTAGGGCATCGCTGCCCTAGCAGGAACCCAATTCCTGCATAGCATCGCAAAAAACCCAATCCTATTAGTCAAATCTATTAGCATTATTTTTACAATCTCATCCCATTTACTTATTATACTTTTCATACTCATTTCACATTTTATTTGGTTATGTCCAGGATCATGATGGGCCAAAAAATGGCGATTTCTAAGTGATATGATGGCCCATGTGGCTGATGACTTTTTTTTTAGCCAAAATTGATGAAATGAAAAGGGTTTTTAAAGGAGATTCTCAGCTTTTCACCAATATAAATTATGCTTCTTTCAATTTAATAAATAATTATTATTCATTTTCTATTTGAATTACGATTAAAGTCTTGATTGATTGGCTGATTGAAAAACATTTATAACTTTCAAACGACATCACATTTTTTTAATTTGAAACATGTGTCACATTTTATTCTTTTCATACTATAGGATTAAAAAAAAATGAATTTCATGAATTTTTGACCGAGTTAAGGTGGTTAGGCATACGAGTTTTTATATTTTTTAAAATTTTTAATAAAAAAATTATAATTAATTATTTACTTGGAAAAAAATTACAAAAAAATATGCATCACATCGAGACATAAGTCCCTTACTTATATCTAAAATCTTATAAAAAAATATTATCATTTTTTTGTGGTTAGGGTGGTAAGTTAGACACCTACTTCTTATTTTTTTCCCTAAAATTTAAGTACTATTGCATTGAAATTTGAAATTTTCACCAAATATATTTTTTATTTTTTTAAATAAACCTAGTAGTTTAGAAACTACATCAATTTTCTATAGATTCTATTCTTGCATATTTTTGAAATAATATAGATAACTTATTCAAATTTTTATGTCAAGTTCCCTAACTCTAATTTTGTGAATTTTATTGCCACTTAAGTGCCTGTTTTTTTCCATGATGATCCTGCACATACCCATTTTATTTTTTTACACAATAATTGTCTCCCAATTTTGGGGCATTTTGGTTTACATCTTTCTTTCTTTATTCAATTTATTGTTGTGCATGTTCACATATTTTTTATATATTTACTTTATATATTTTTGATATTTTTTCTTTGTTCCATAATTTGGATTGATTATTTTTCACCTTTCGCCTTTTTATCCAATCATAAATTTATGAGTTGTTTTTACCATTATGTTTGCTTACATTGCCTTATTATTCTCTCGTTTTACATATGTTACACATTTCCATGTTTAATATGTTTTGCCTATATATTTTTTGTATTATTATAGCCATGAAACTTAGTTTATTATATGATTTACACATTAAATTATCTATTGTTTTACTTACTTTGATATGAAATGATTATTAAGTATTGTTAGTTTTTTATATAATAGTGATTATTAAGATTTAAGAAAATCACCATAGAATTGATTCTTGATTTTAAAAATATTGAAAAATAATGTTTTTTTTTCTAACTTTTATAAAATGAATTCTTACAAAATAATTCATAATTTATTATGTAAGAAAATTTGTGAATTTCTCATATTATATATATACAAAATAAACTCTTCCTCTTCTTCTCACTATTTTAACAAGTTAAATTTTTTTGAAACAACTCTATTTTTACTCCTATACCACTTACCTAGTTTCTTACAATAAAAACTTTCTCTGAACATTTGTGTTTTCTTTGCCTGAAAACATTATATCCTTCTCGTAGATGTTGCAATTAAAACACACTAAACTCTTGAATTTATTCTCGTTTGGACAATGTTGGCATACGTGGAATCCAACTATACTAGAGTAATCTTCCCTACTGTCATAGCTTACCTACTTCTCCAACTACATTTATTTAACTCTTCTTCCTTCTTTTGTATTTTTCTACATTCTTCCTCTTTGATCCATCTAGAAACTTCTCTTTGGTATCTTTTGTAAGCTTCCCAGTTGCTTGTGAATGACCATTTTTTTATATGAAAATAGAATGACAACTCTATTTTTTGTTGAAGGAACACAAAAAGGAATATACTCTGTTTTGGGATGAATGAATGAAGGAAAAAGAGCATTGACAAATCTGTGTGTAGAAAATACATTAATACAAAAACTCACATTGTTGAATCTTCCTTTTACTTCTGTTTCTGTGTTTTGTTTCTTCATCTTTTATACAGTTTGTAGTTGTTTCATTCCTCTGTTTTAAAAAAAAAGTAGTATCAGAGTTGGAGCAGGTTAGTTATTGAAAGTTTGAAAATATTGTTTGGAGATCTCAGTCCAATCAAGATTAAAGAAATTGCAGAAATATGAAGATTGTTGCTGCCATTCAAAGATAGATTTTTTTCAAGATATTTTCCAATCTACAGAGGAAGAATTAAGGGTTTTAATAATTGTTGTTTCTTTTTAGAGGCAAAGGCACCACAACTATTTTAGACCACAGTAGTTGTAAATCATCAAAAGGAAGATTAGATTTGGAGTTGATGGTGAAGGAATTGGGCTGCTATCAAAGAACTAGTGTCAAGTGTTTGTTAGGAAGAACATTGTTGCAAGATAAATTGTGAGTTTGTCAGCAGAGATAGAGGAATATAGGAATAGTAATACAAAGGAAAAAAAATAAAAAATAAAAACATGGCAAGAACAAGTGGAAGCATTGCACAACCTCAGATTCCATAATTTAATGGTAAACATTATGAATATTGGAGCAAAAAAATGAAAAACCTGTTTTGCTCCTAGGATGTTTGGGACTTAGTTGAAAATGGGTTTCCTAAACCAACAGACCAACAAGCATATCAGACACTTTCACAGGCTAAGAAGGATATTTTGAAGGAAAACAAGAAGAAGGATGCTAAAGCATTATTTATCATTCAACGGGCAATAGAGGAATCAATCTTTCCAAAAGTTGCAGCTGCCACAAGATCAAAACAAGTATGGGAAAGTTTGCAAACAACTTACAAGGGCATAGACAAGGTGAAAATAGAAAAATTATAAATTCTTACAAGGGATTTCAAAAATCTGCAAATGAAGGATTCAGACTCAATAGACTCATTCTTCACTCATGCAACGGAAATTGTAAATCAGATCAGATCTTATGGAGACACCATTGAAGATCAAAAGGTTGTATAGAAATTAATTAGAAGCTTATCGACAAAGTTCGATCCAGTTGTAGTAGCTATTTTGGAGGCCAAAGACCTTACTTAGCTATCAGTAGAAGAATTAATGGGATCAATATTAGTACATGAGCAAAGATTAAATCGATCAGGGTCATCATCATTGGAGAATGCATTTAAGACTCAACTGTCATTTGGAAGAACAAGAGGAAGATCAAATTACAATAGAGGAAAAGGACATTTTACACCAAGAGGAGGAAGATAAAATACACAGTTTGAGAGCAGAAGACCAACATAAATCCCACATGCACATTCTTCACCAACAAGAGGAAGAGGGGGCAACCATTCTCATAGCCATCATCAAGGAGAAAGGTATGATAAATCTAATATCCAATGTCATTACTGCAATAAATTTGGGCATTATGCATCAGAATGTAGGAAAAGGAAATATGACATGAATAAAAAAAAGGCACATTTCACAAATGAAAACAAGACCAACACTACTAAAGAAAACACAATATTGATAACATGCAATGTAGCACAAGAGAGCTCCAAAGAAGTGTGTTTCTTATACAGTGGTTGTAGTAATCATATGAGTGGGAGTAAGGAGATGTTTGCAAAAATGGATGATTTTGTAAAATCAGAAGTAAAATTGGGGAATGATCAATGAGTTTCAGTCATGGGCAAAGGGTCAATTAAAATAAAAACTAAGCAAGGTGAGGAGAAGCATATTTCAGATGTATATTATGTTCCTAGATTGCAACACAATCTCATAAGCATTGGGCAATTAGTGAAAAATGATATAGATTATACTTTGAAAATGGTGAATGTGTGATTGTAGACAAGAAACCAAGCAATAGGCTGATTGCAAAAGTTGAGATGACAAAAAATAGGATGTTTCCACTTAGAATTCAAAGTGAACTATTTTTGCAGCCACAAGGATTTGAAAAATTTGTTGAGTTATCTTTCAAAGCTTCATACAAAAATGAATCTTGGCTATGGCATTTAAGACTTAGGCATTTAAACTTCAAAGGGTTACAACTGCTATACAAGAAAATAATGGTACATGGATTGCCACCAATAGCTCCACTTAAGACAACATGTGAGAGCTGGATATTGGCAAAGAAACATAGGAAAATATTTCTAGTTGGGGAGTCTTATAGGGCTAAACATCCACTTTAGATAGTGCATTCAGACCTTTGTGGACCTATGCAAACACCATCCATAAGTGGAAAAATCTATTTCTTGACATTTATTGATGATTTCAACAGGAAAGTATGGGTTTATTTCTTGAAATACAAATCAGATGCATTTGCTATTTTTAAAGAGTTCAAGGCAAAAGTTGAGAAAGAAACTGGATATTACATCAAAAAATTGAGAACAGATCAAGGTGAAGAGTACATATCAAATGATTTTCAGATTTTTTGCAAAGAAAATGGCATAAGGAAACAATTTACAACAAGGTATACTCCTCAATAAAATGGAGTAGTTGAAAGGAAGAATTGAACAATTATGGAAATGGCACAAAGTATGATAAAAACAAAATATCTACCAAATGAGTATTAGGCTGAAGCGGTTGCATGTTCTGTATATATATTGAATAGATGTCCAACAAAAGCAGTGATAAATAAAACACCAGAAGAAGCTTGGAGAAAAAGGAAACATAACATAGCACATTTGAGAGTCTTTGGATGCATGGCATACTCATTGATACCTCAAGAGTTGAGAAACAAATTCGATGATAGAGGAGAGAAGTGCATATTTATGGGATATAGTGAGCAATCCAAGGCATATAAGCTTTACAATCCTATCACAAAGAAGTTGATAATAAGCCGTGATGTTGAGTTTGTTGAAGAAGAAGCATGGGATGGAAACATAGATAAAACAACTACAACTGCAACTAGTGTTCCACAAGAGAATGAAGAGAATGAAACTCAAGTTGTGAATCCTACTACAAAAGAAAATGTTCCAACAACACCTTCAAGGGAACCTACCACTCCAAATACAAATACTCTAGCAAGTAATAACAATAGTGAGTCATCTAATCCAACACTTGAATCACTAAGATCAAGGTCCATAAATACTTCAAAGAAGACACATAGTTTAAGAGACATTTATGATGAAATACAAGAGGCTGAAAATGATGATCTATGCACTAATTTTGCATTCTTAGCACAAGCTGATCCAATTTATTTTGAAGATCTAAATAAAGAAGACAAATGGATTGCAGCCATGGATGATTAAATTCAATCAATAGAAAATAATAAAACTTGGGATCTAGTAGATCTTCCTAAAGGCAAGGATGGGATTGGTGTTAAATGGGTTTACAAGAAAAAGTATAATGCTGATGGAAAAGTTGAAAAACATAAGGCAAGAATAGTAGCTAAAGGCTTCACACAACAACCGGGTATGGACTACAATGAAACATTCACACCTGTGGCAAGATTGGATACCATTAGAATGGTCTTATTTATAGCAGCTCAAAACAATTGGAGGTTTTACCAAATGGATTGTTAAATCAACATTCTTGAATGGCATTTTAGAAGAAGTGTATATAAAACAACCACCTATTTATGAAGTTTTGGAAGAAGAACATAAGGTATAAAAACTGAAAAAGGCATTATATGGTTTGAAGCAAGCTCCTAGAGCTTGGTACAATAGGATAGATTCTTATTTTGGGAGCAATGGGTTTAACAAGTGTGGAAATGAACCAAATTTGTATGTCAAAGTGAATGAAGGAGAAATATTGATAGTGTACTTGTATGTAGATGATTTGATATTCATAGGTAATATGTCAATAGATTCATTCAAGGTAGCCATGAAAAGAGAATTTGATATGACTGATTTGGGGCTCATGAGATATTTTCTTGGGATAGAAGTTAGTTAAAATGTGAAAAGAATCTTTATATTTCAAAGTAAATATGATAATGACTTGTTGAAGAGATTTAAGATGACAAATGTGAATCCAAAACCTACACCTGTTGCTTTGGGTTTAACACTTAGCAAAGATGACAAAAATCCTAGTGTTGATGAAACTTTATTCAAAATATTAGTTGACAGCCTCATGTATCTAACTGCCACAAGACCGTATATCATGTATCGGGTTAGCCTCATTTCCAGATTCATGGACAAACCAAATGAACCACATTGGAAAGCTGGAAAAATAATATTAAGGTATATAGTTGGAACGAAGAGCTTTGGGATTTTGTATACATCTTTAGATGATTACAAATTGATTGGATATACAGATGGTGACTGGGGAGGTAGCATGGATGATAGAAAAATCACTTTAGGGTATATATTATATCTAGGATTAGGCGCTATCTCTTGGGCATCAAAGAAAAAATATATTGTAATACTCTCATTAGCTGAAGCGGAATATGTTGCAGCCACATCAGCAGCTTGCCAGGCAGTATGGATGAGAAGAGTTCTCTCAGATTTGAGGCATCTGCAAGAAGAACCTATAGAATTTTTTTGTGATAATAATTCAGCAATTGAATTATTTAAAAATCATGTCTTTCATAAATGGAGAAAACATATTGATACAAGGTACCATTTTATTCATGAATTGGTGAACAATGGTGACATACATATTTAGTTTTGTAGGTCCGAAGAACAATTAGTAGACATCTTCACAAAGCCACTTGCAAAGAATTTTTTTGAGAATCTTCGGGAAGGAATTGGAATTGCAGACATACAAGGCAGTGGAGATTAAGGGGGAGTGTTGGCGTATGTGGACTCCAGTTGTACTGGAGTAATCTTCGATGCCACTGTAGCTTACCTACTTATCCAATTGCATTTATTTCCCTCTTCTTTCTTCTTTTTTATTCTTCTACATTATTCCTCTTTGATCCATCTAGACTCTTCTAGTTTTTACATATCTAGAAACTTCTCTCTTTGGCATATTTTGGAACCTTCCAAGTTGCTTGTGAATGACTATTTTTTTTGTATGTGGAAATAGAATGAAAACTATATTTTTTGTTGAAGGAACACAAAAGGGCATATACTATATTTTGGGATGAATGAATGAAGGAAAAAGAGCTCCGAAAGCTCTGTGTGTATAAAATACATTAATACAAACACTTAAATTGCTTAATATTCCTTTTACTTCTATTTATGTGTTTTGTTTCTTCATCTTTTATGTAGTTTGTAGTTTTTGCTTTCCTCTATTTTTCAACAGACAAGCCCTACATCCAATTGTTTTCATTCTTCTCCATAGAATTGAAGAATAGGGGTGATGTTATTGAGTGCTAATAGTGTTGGTCAAGTGCTTCTGTAGAGAATGATCAGAGAGAGGCACAAATGGTGGTCTGGAAACACAACGAATAGATTCCCAATTGAGGGACTTGAAAAAGGAGTGTTGTTTTATGTCTTGAGCTCCATTACGGGATCCCAATCTCTTAGAAGGCTCCTTCTCAAGTAATCTGATTATGAGATCCCTAAGAGGATTCCATGTCCCTATGAATTGGGGATGTTTTTTTTTAATATTTTTGAAAGTTTTATTCCTTGTAGCACCCTTGAAGGGTGTTTTACCATAGAGAAAATCATAGAGTAGAATCCCAAGGGCCCACTAATCCATCACAAATTCATGACCAATGAGCTTCAACATCTCTAGAGCCACATATTCTTTTGTGCCCATAAGGAATTTGGATCTCAATCTGGATGCTCCTTCCTTGTTGCGATTAACTAGTGCAGGATTGTACTTTTTGGGCATTGAATGAGAATATGTAGCTGCTTGGTGGCTTGAATGGTATGGTATCACACAATAATATAGCATGGAAGTAAGGTGTGTTAGCTTGTAACTCTATAAATTTTGTGTCTTGAGTTGCTTGGGTGAGATCCTGATGGATAGATCGAAGTCTATAAGCATTATGTGTCCATTGGCTTGTATGAGCACATTTTCAAGCTTCAGATCTTTGTGGACTATGCCCTAGCTATGTAGTTTTTCTAACACAATCACAATCTCTTCTGCATAAAATCTGTAACAAAGCATTATTAACACCCACCGCAAAGGATTCATATACTTGAAAAGAAAAATCATTCTCCCTAAAAATAACAAAGCATAAATTAGCTATGCTACCCTTGAAAGATTGTGAAAGGCTTAAACTATAATTCAACGGTTGCTTATACAGGACTGGGTACTAGCCCCTTACATAAATAACCAGTGTGTTGATTATAATATGTTCACAGTTTAATATAATCATTACCCAAGTGCTTACAAACATGTTCGCTAGTTAAGGTGGGCAAACACAAGATTGTGCCACCTGTTGAAGCTCTTATTACCATATTTTCAGCATATAGTCTCTGAAGTATTTAAAATTTGAGAAAGTAGGAGGTTTACTTTAACCAACATGCTAATTTCTTACCTGATTGAAGACTCTGAAAATGTCTTGTAAGGTTGTTTGAACTTGAGAGATTGGAGATTCCCTCCTGGGCAATACTCACCTAGAAAACCAGTAATCCTGTATGTCTCCACAATCCCTTTAACGAGAAAAGAAATGGGTGATTCAACAATGACATAATGTCTAACTCTGTATCCATCCTGTTCAACAATTCATGAGCCTCCTCTTTACTCTCATTGTGAAAATTCTATTGCAGTTACTAATTATTAATCTCCTATCTATAAATATTATTTGATTGCCAAAAATCAATTCACAACAAATATTGAAAAATAAAACAACTGCAACTTCACAAATAAAACTCACAGGAATAGAGAAGAAGAAATGAAAAATAATAAACACAATATTTTTGGAAAAATTGTCCTTGGAAAAAAATCGAAGGGAAAACTGGTACTGCAGATGAGGAATTTTATTAATTTTTAGGAAATCAAGAGATACATAAATTGCTTGCCTATTACTGGTAGAGCTTCAGCAGTATTATTCTCCAGAAATTCTTCCCTTAATTTCTCCTACTGAAATTCCACTGTTGGTGCCTTCAATGCTATCATTGCACCCTTGCTATCACTGCAAGACTATTTTCTCTCACTGCAAATATATTTTCTATCACTACAAATCTTTATCAAATGTGTGTTCTCCAAATGCCCATTGATCCCCTTTTAAACTATTCTCATTGAAAAACCAATGGCCATGATTTAATCTCAATCAATGGCTAAGATTAATTAGACTCTAACAAACTCTAACTAACTGGTTTCTGGAAGTATCTAAAGGAATTAATTAAATAATTAATTAATTATCTCTAACTAACTCCTTTCTAGAAGCCTCAAGAATTAAATAATAATTCTTGGGAATGGAGAAAACAACTATCCGAGCTACAATAAATTAACACTCCTTCTTAGCGAGGAAGGTTCTCTACATAACACCCAACATATCTCTGAAGAAGATGAATTTTTCCTTCCCCAATGCCTTTTTCAAAATGTTTGCTACCTGTTGATCTGTAGGTATATATTGTATTTGAACAATCCCCCACTGTACACAATCCCTGATGAAATGATACTTGATGTCTATATGCTTAGACCTATCATGAAACACCAGATTTTCAAACAACCTGATGCAACTCTGATTGTCATAGTGTATCACCATAGTCTCAACCCTCTGACCAAACAAGGCTACCAACAACTTCCGAAGCCATATCACCTCACACGTCGCCATGCTAGCTGCTATGTATTTACCTCTACAAAACTCAAAGCTATGGACTTTTGCTTCCTGCTACACCAAGATATAACTCCTAATCCCAAGCTAAAGCAACACCTTGAAGTGATTTTCTTATCTGTTGTAAGTACTGCTTTCCCAATCTACATTAGTATAGCCTATCAACCTGATACCATCACCTCGAGCATATATGATCCCATATGCGATTGTACCATGCAAATACTGTAACACATGCTTTGTCGTTGTCCAATGCACTCTCTTTGGCTCAAGCATGAACTGACTAAGAGAGTTTACTACAAAGGATATATTTGGCCTAGTGTTGACCAAATACATGAGAGACCCAATAAACTGCCTGTATAAGGGGTCAACATCCTTCTCCCTGGATGAGTCTACCTTATTCCAATTCATGATCATAGGAGTAGACATGACTCTGCAATCCTCCATCTTGAACCTTCTCAAGATTTCGATGCAGTATTTCCATTGTCCAAGGAAACTCTCTCCATCTTTTTGCCACACCTCTATGCCTAGAAAGTAGTGCATAAGTTCCAAATCCTTCATCTCAAACTTTGCTACAAGGTCCCACTTGCACTCCTCTATGAGCCCCAGTGAACCTATTACAAACAAGTCATCCACATATATAACAAGAAAGAGAACCTGACCCCCAACCACCAAGTAGTAGAGGTTAGCATCTGCCTCACTCTTCACAAAGCCCATTCCCTGCAAGTATCTATCAATGCGCTCATACCATGCCCTAGGAGCTTGCTTGAGTCCATACAAAGCTCTCTTCAATCTACACACATGGGTTTCACTGTTGTGTGCTACCAAGCCCTCTAATTGTTCTATGTATACCTCCTCTTTCAATTCACCATTAAGAAACATTGTGTTGACATCCATTTGATGGATCTACCATCCCATCTATGCTACAAGAGATATCATGACTCGTATAGAAGTATACCTAGCCATTGGAGCAAATGTCTCCTCAAAGTCTATTCCCTCCTTCTAAGAGAAACCTTTGGTCATGAACCTTTCCTTTTATTTCTCGATGCTACCATTTGCACTATGTTTGATCTTATAGATCCAGCATGATCCAACCATTGCCCTAGCTATCATTCTAAGCAAAACCTTCCACACATCATCCTGCACTATTGAGGTATATTCCTCAACCATTGCATCACACCATGCTTGTTGTTGTGCGGCCTCCTTATAGCTAGAAGGTTTATTGTCTACCAACTGAATAACTAATGTCATATAGTCATTATACCTAGTTGGTTGTCTCCACTCTCTATTACTCATCCTAGGTGCTCCCACAAACTCCTGAGTATCCCTTTATTTTTGTTGGTTACTGCTACCAATTGTAGAGGATCAAGTATCAACCTTCATGTGTTCTTGATGCATCTCTTGGATCTATTGCATTTGTTGCTCCATACTCAGTGAACTCTCATCACCTGAGCTTATTCTTGTACTAGTCATTGTACTTGAACTTCGCTATCCCTAATCCGATTTCTCAATCCTTGGAGCTTCTGTCAGCTGCTCACTATGATCATCTTCTAGAAAATTTCTAGACCTAAATTCCTTCTCCTCCATGAACTTGACATCACGCCTAACTATAATCTTCTTGTCCCCTGGAATGAATATTTGATATGACTTTGAGGTTTCATTGTACCCCACAAAGTACCCTCTCTCTGTAGTCTGATCTAACTTGGAATGTGTAGCCCCTGGAATATGACAATATGTCAAACTCATGGCCGACATGTGGCTTCTTCCCTGAAAATGCCTCCTTTAGTGTCATCTTTCCCAATACCTTATGTGGAACCCTATTTTGTATGTATACTGATGTACTTCATGCCTCTACCCATAAGTAACGTGGCATATCCTAGTCATATAACATAGCCCTTTCTGCCTCTGATATGCACCGATTCTTCCTCTCAGCAACCCCATTCTGCTGCAGGTTGTAAGGAACATTCCATTCTCTCTTGATTCCTTCCCAAGTATAGAACACCTAGAAATATTTCCCTTCGTACTCACCTCCATTGTCTGATCGAAGAACCTTTATCTTCCTCCCTGTTGAATTCTCCACAAGAGCTTTGAACTCTTGGAAATGACTGAAAACCTCATCCTTGGTCTTCAAGAAGTATATCCAAGTCTTCCTAGAAAAATCATCAATAAAAGTAACAAAGTAATCGTATCCTCTGAGAGACTTCATTGAAATTGGTCCACATATGTTTGAATGTACTAGATCAAGAACACCCTTGGACCTGCTGTCACTCCTTGGAAAAGTTGCTTTCACAAACTTCCCCAACACACATCCCTTGCATACATCATCATTCTCTATGCTCACCTCTGGAACACCTATCACTATCTCATGAAGAAATTTAAGTGATCCATGATGTATATTGCCCATCCTCCTATGCCATAGCTCTCCTTGATCTCTATAATTTCCACTACTCATCAGTGCCTTATGAGTTTCAAACTACAACCTATAAAGTCAACCGCTCCTAACTCCAATAGCTATGGGTGATTTCCAATCCTTGTGCTTGATTAACACATTTGCCCCTCTAAAGAGTGCACTGTAGCCTTTATCTTGAAGGACAAATACATAAATCAAATTCATATCCAAGCCTGGCACATGCAACACATCATGAATAGGAATCGGCTTTCCATTCTCCCTCTAAAATAGAACATTCCCTTTCCCAATTGGATTTAGTTTGAACATGTTCCCCATAGAAATCTGGATTTTGATGTCCTCCTCCATGTAACTGGAGAAGTATTCTCTAACTCCTGTCATATGAAATGATTCCCCACTATCTATATACCAAATAACCTATGAGGTTGAGCTAACCATACAAAATATGACATCAAATTCATCCTCCATTCTACGAGAGAGCTCATCTACACTTGTTGAAGTTGTCGTCTCCTTCTTGCCTTTATTCCTTTGCGGGAAATTGTTGGCATAGTGGCCAAACTCATGATAGCCATAGCACTTGACTTTAGACAAGTCCTTCTTCTTCTCACCTTTAGGATTTGATCCTTTGGTAGACCCCTTCTTTTCTTTCCCTTTTCTAGCTAGGGCAATGTTTTCCTATTCTGCCTCACTTTTCTAACTCTCATTGTTGGTACCACTAACAAGACTTAGTCTAAGATCCTCTTGAGTGAAGTCACTTCATAGTCATTCCCAGCTCGGTAAGGTATCTAATCCATTAATAACTTTAACAAAGACATCCCACTTCTTAGTAAACCCATTTAGGTCTATTCGTACTAGCTCGTCATCATCTGGTTTATCTCCAGTAGCTTCCAAATCATCCTTGACAAGTCTAAGTTGGTGAGGTAGCTTGTAATGTCTTCTCCCTTTTTCATCTAGGTATTCCTCAACTTTTCTCTGAGAATTAACTTCTTGTTAGTGGTAGCATTCTGGTACAAATTCAGAATGACATCCCACATTTTCTTCACTGTATCCAACTCTGTGATATGTGGAACAATATAATTCTTAACACTGTCAAGAATCAACCTCCTCTCCTTGGCATCTTCCTTCTTATATGCTAAGAGCTATTTTGGATCTATAGGTACAAATACAACACTATTCACATATTCCTTGATACCATTCTCTTCTAGCAATAAAGAAATGTTGGTCTTCCAGACACCAAAATTTGAGGCTCCATCCAATATGTCCTAGTCTCTTAAACTTGCTAAGGCCATCTCAAATAAAAATAATAATAAAAAACAAATAATTCTAAAGAGGTAGAACTGGGTATTATAAACCCTCAATTTTTCCTTCTTGTGCCTATGCTGAGCTCTTTTTGCCATCAGATCTTCTCTAATACCATGTGAAAATTCTATTGCAGTTATTGATTATTAATCTCCTATCTATAAATATTATTTGCCTGCTAAAAATTAATTCATAGCAAATGTTGAAAAATAACACAACTGCAACTTCACAAATAAAACTCATAGGAATAGAGAAGAAAACATGCAAAATAATAAACACAATATTTTTGGAAAAATTGTCGCTAGAAAAACCCCAGAGGGAACACCAATACTGCAGATGAGGAATTTTATTAATCTTCAACAAATCAAGAGATACATAAACTACTTGCCTCTTACTGGCATAGCTCCGACAATATTCTCCTCTGGAAATTCTTCCATTAATTTCTCCTACTGAAATTGCACTACTGTTGCCTCCAACGCTATCATTGCACCCTTGCTATCATTGCAAGACTATTTTCTCTCACTGTAAATTTATTTCCTATCACTGCAAATCTTTCTCAAATGTGTGTTCTCCAAATTCCCATTGATCCCCTTTTAAACTATTCTCATTGAAAAACTAATGGCCATGATTTAATCTCAATCAATGGCTAAGATTAATTAGACTCTAACAAACCCTAACTAACTAGTTTCTAGAAGCCTCTAAAGGAATCAATTGATTAATTCAATAATTATCTCTAACTAACTCCTTTCTAGAAGTCTCAAGAATTAAATAATAATTCTTAGGAATGGAGAAAACTACTGTCTGAGCTACAATAAATTAGTCTTTAAAATTTTGAGAAAGGAGGAAATTTAATTTAACCAACATGCTAATTGTTTACCTGATTCAAGACTCCAAAAAGGTCTTGTAAGGCTATTTGAACCTGAGAGATTGGAGATTCCCACCTAGGTAATACTCGCCTAGAAAACCAGTAATCATGTATGTCTCCACAATGCCCTTTAACGAGAAAAGAAATGGGTGATTCAATGATGACATAATGTCTAACTTTGTCTCCATCCTCTTCAAAAATTCATGAGCCTCCTCCTTACTCTCACTTGCACGTTTTCTCACGACTTTGAGTACAAAGGGTCTGTCAGCCTTTTCTTTTACAACCAAGAAATCAGTTCCCATGGCCCCTTCCCCAAATACCTTCACAACTCTAAACTCTTGCAAGCCCATCCTCACTATCTCCTCCTCCTCCATTATCATTCCCCACACATAACCTCAAATGTCTTTTAACATTACTTCTAAACCATGAAATACAAAACTCCCAATCAAAACTAGAGAAGCATTATGTCGAGTCTTTTTCAATTGTTTTCTTTTGTTGGGAAATTTTAGTGATTTTTACGATAAAGCTAAATATAGACAGTAGATAAATTCTAGGATACTTTCAAATGTATTTACTATTTTTAGCAAGTAGTTATTTTTAATATTTACTATTTTGGGCATATCAAGCCTAACTTTTATGAGGTAATTGTAACCATTTTTAATCAATAGAGGAAAAAAGTGAAACTTTTTGTATGTTTTCTTTGCCTTTGTCCACCTACAACTTTGGATTCGTTGATAGTTTGTAATTTTTCCAACAATAGAGGACTCCTCATTGTTGTGTAATGGAAGAGAAGTATTTGTAAGCTCTTTCTTTTCTTACTAGAAACAACGCTTTACCTCCCCTGTCTTCTCTTACTCCCTTACAAAGGCTTGTTAGATTTATTTTTTTTAAACCCTAGATTGCATATAATTTACAAATGACTGTTGCCATCCAACATTAATTGTTTTACAAGGAAATTACTGTATTGTATAAAGATTTTTATGGGGCCACAAAAATAGAGCTTATTTACCATTCGAAAGGTGTTCAAATTCCATTACATATAATGCAATTATCTCAAGAGGCGTTTTGTTATGTGGTGACTCTACAGTTAAACAAAAATATTAAAATATATTTAATATATATTTAAAAATTAAAAATAAAATCACAAAATAATTTTTAAATAAATAAAATAAAATAATTTTTAATAAATAAATAAGTAAAATAATTTTTTTATATTTATATAGAGAATCAATATAGAAAAAATAAAAAATAATATTTTAAATATTTTTTTATTAATATATTTTGAAGATTTAAAAAATATTATATATATCTTAATTTTATAACATACATTTATTAATATAAAGTTTATAAATGAAGCTAATACTATATCTATATGAAATATTATTATATTTATATTATTATCTGATAGGCTATTTGTGTGCACTTTGGTCGGGATTTTCGTCAGCCTTCTCAATTTTTTGAGCTTTCCGACATTGGGGAAAAGGTGGCGGATTGACTTTTGGTGAGGCGATAGAGAATGCTAGCGAAATGGCATGAGCATTAATTGTTGTACAGTTTGGGTGTAGTGGCGATGGTTATAAGCAACACCTGACATTTAAATTCCTTGGAAAACTAAGCAAATGCATGTGCAAATTTTCAATTTTTTTAATCTTTGACCATAATTTTCGTCAGCCTTCTCGGTTATTAAGCTTTCCAACCTCAGGGAAAAGGTGGTAGATCGTTTCTAAAAAAGCGTATGGAGCGCTGATAGAGAAGGCCATCAAAATGGCATCAACATTAATTGTTGTAAGGTTTTGGTGTAGTGGGGATGGTTGTAAGTAACACTTGTCCATTAAAATCCTTGGGAAACAAAGCAAATGTCTTTGCAATTCTTGATAAACCATTCTTGGGTATCGTTCTCTAGGTTTACCTTGTTCTTGACGATAGGTGTGAGTGTGAGGATTGGTTGTAAAGTTCTTTTGAAGGTGGTTGGAGGTTATTCTATGTTTTTTGCATGAGGCGATGGTTACAAAAGCAGTGCAAAAGTGTCGGTTCTGATAATCATGTGTGCATTTTTTGCAGGTCCTGGGGAAAGAAGGCAGTGAAGAGAAAGCAAGGTGGAAAAGGTGCATTTGAAGGAAGCATGAAGTGGTGTGGGAAGAGGTGCATATTGAAAAAACTATTTTTTGAGTATTTGGAAAACAAACTATGATATTTCTAAAATGGCATTGATGATTGTTGTTTTGTAGTTTAGGTTATATTGTTTTGTTTATGGTTTCCGCATAGTGGCCAAGGGTGGAAAGTAGTGTTGATTTTTTTTCTTTGGCTTAGTCTATACTATTTCTTTTTTCATCAAGGTCTGTTGAAAAAATATTGTATAGTTTGTTGAAAGGAAAAGTGTTTGATTTATGGTTCGGCTTTTGTGGGGATGGTTTTGCATGGGTGTTTTTAGTGGGATTTTTTTGTGTAATACAGGTTTTCCCATTTGGGTGATTGTTGTTCATTTATGGTTTTCATTTTGTCGTGAATGGCGGAAGGCAATGATGTTGATTTTTTTTTGTCTAGCTTAGTCTATATTGTTTCTTTATGAGAGGAAAATTGTTTGATTTATGGTTCGATTTTTACGGGGATGGTTTTGCATGGGTGTTTTTAGTGGGATTTTTGTGTAATGTGGGTTTTCCTATTTAGGTCACTGTTGATACCAATATTGTTTAATTTGAGGCTTTCACTTTGTGGCGATTATTGCAACTCTCTAGCTTAGGCTATATTGTTTCGTTTATGGCTTCAATTTTGTGTGAATGGTTGCAAAATAGTTAAGCTCGTGTGTTGTTTTTTTGACTTTCTCATCTAGGTGGTTGTTCAAACCAATATTGATTGATTTATTATTCATGTTTTATGGTGAAGGTTCTAAATCGATCTGTTGTTGTGAGATTTTTGTGTTTTGTGGCTTTTGTGGTGATAATTTTGCATGGGTTTGTTACTGTGAATTTTAGTCTTTTGTGGGTTTAATATATCTACAGAATTGGTGTTCACTATTTAAATGTTTTGATGTATGTGTGAGCATGTATATGTGTATATGGTCATTTATGATAAGGTCTTTTTTAATAAATAATTTTCTATGTTGGTTGAACGTTTTGTTCACGTTGTTTTTTTCTCCAACCTTGCAAAAAACTACATAATATTAACAAATTTATTTTGTTGCAATAATAGTCACAAAACGGGGGCCATAAAGAGAAACCCACAAGAAAGTTACAGTAACAAACCCATAGAAATCCATAGACACAAAGCACGGATGATAAATGAGTGTTTACTAAATAACAAAATATCAAAATTTGAAAGAATCAATACTATCTTATTGGAATAGCTTGCCAGAAACTACAAACCACAAATAAAACAATATCGCAAAGGGTTTTTTTGATATCCACCTCTTCCCATGGTTGTAAGTAACAACTAGCCTTTTAAATCTTTGGAAAATATAGAAAATGTGCTCATTTTTTGAAAAATCCATTGGTTAATGGCTATATTGTTTGGTTTTTGACCAACATAGTTGCAAAAACCCACAAAACATAGGAAATCACAGTTACAAAGCCATGTTGTCTCATACATATATATGTATATATACATATGGCATCAACATTAATTGTTGTAAGGTTTATGTGTATGTGTGAGCATGTATCTGTGTATATGGTCCTTTTAGATAAGGTGTTGTTTAATATAGAATTTTGTATGTTGTTGTGGAAATGGATAGTGTTTCATTTATAGAGCCTCTTTTTTTGTTACACATTATAAGTTCATGTCACTTTGTGGCAGGCTATATTGTTTGGTTTGCATAAGTTCGTGTTTCATTTATAGAGCCTATATTTTTTTGTAACACATTATAAGTTCATGTTGGTTTGTGGTAGGCTATATTGTTTCGTTTGCAATAAGGTTGTGTTGATCGTTTGGAATTTTGATAAGCTTTTGTTCAAAAAATACTATATAGTTTGTAAAAATGATTTTTTCTAATTTATGGTTCGCACTTTGTGTTGCGGGTATATATGGATGTCTGTTGCATGTAATCTTGAGTATTAATGGATGTTTTGTACATGTAATTTCACATACATACATATTTGGACATGTGAAAATAAAAATAAAATCTTGCAACAAATGCCAAAAAGTTGTAGAACATATAAAAATTGATACTGCCAAACCTAATAGAATTTTGATAAGCTGTTGTTGAAAAAACACTATATAGTTTGCAAAAACGAATAATTTTTTTATGTATATATATAATTCCAATTGATTGATTTATTCTAAAAACAAGGGGATTCCCAATATATCACATATATGTCAGATTTTGATTGTTGTATGCTTTCCATGTCGTGGTAATGGCTGTAAGTAATACCTTCTTTCAAAACATAGCGAGTTTCTATGCAATTTTCAATAAGCCATTATTGCGTGTGGTTCTAGTGAAAAAGGCTATATTGTTGCATTTTTAGCCGGTAGACTATCAAAGGGTTATTTCGATATGCACCTATTCCTACTTCGTTCAAACAAACCTCTTCCCATTAGGTCTCCCTACGCTGCTTTGTTCCTCCAACCATGCAAAACAACTACATAACGTTAACACATTTATTCTGTTGTATACATATATATATACACATCCAGCCTCTGTGAACCAAGTGGAAGATCAGAAATGATGCAATTGTTATTCAACTTCAAAACTTTCCAACATATATAAATACACATATATACACATATATATACGTATATATATGTATATATACAGATATATGTATATATACATATTTACATATATATGTATATATACATATATACATTGTACAAGGCTGAGTATTTTATTCCATTGCAAACAAAGGGAAAAAATATACTCTTCTCCCAACAGAACCTTATAAAAAAATCAAAGTATATAGTCTTTTCCTACAACACCTTATTGAAAATGAAACAATATAGGCTAAGCTATAGAACAATAATCAACAATGCCTAATGCCAGATTGTTGCAAGATTTTTGTGTAGAGGCAATGGTTATAAGTAACACCTGCCCTTTAAAATCCTTGGAAAGCAAAGCAAATGTCAACGCAATTCCTGATAAGGAATTGTTGTGTGTCATTCTTTGGGTTGACTTGATTGTTCAAGATAGCTATCAACGAGGATGGAAAGCTAATGCAAAAGCATAGCCACAAAACCCATGTGAAATGATAACACAAAGCACCAACCATTTTATTATGTTGTAAACGTAGCCAACAAGTGGATGCCATAGAAAGAAAGCCATAAAATATTCACAGTAACAAACCCACTGAAGAAAACTACTTTTCCCTCAACATAAGCCTATCCAAAATTGAAACAATATAGCATTTTCAACAAAGCCTTGTTGGATATTGAAACATAATAGCCTTTTCAATAGCACCTTGTCCAAAATGAAACAATATAGCTTAGTATAGAGAGTAATAATCACCAATGGCTAATGGAATAAAAGATAAACCAGTTGTCTAACATTAACTATTTTATTGAGGCTTTTGGCAACTGTCAAAAAAGGTGGCAGAGATTTTTGAACTTTGGTTGGAATTCCCGACGGCCAGGATTTTATCTGTCACCATTGGAATGATAATCTATATTTTAATTGTTCTATGGAACATTGATTCCTACATTGATTGAGGATTTTGGTGGCTTTCAAAAAAGGTGGCAAATTTTTTTGAACTTTGGTTGGAATTCCTAATGGCCAAGATGGTTATTTGTCACTGTTGGAATGATAATCTATATTTTAACTAATCTATGGAACATTGATTTCTGCATTGAGTGTAGTGGTTGACAACATGTTTCCCCTATGTGGAGATATACTTAATATATAGACTATGAAACATAGCAATATTCTGTGAATCTTATGTGAGAAACATTATGCAAAATGATAGGCACAAAACATGAACGATAAATGAAACAATACTGCTTTTATCAAACAAAATACTCTTTTCTCAATAGGGCTTTATCCAAAATTGAAACAGTATATAGATATGTCGAGCTTTTTATATGAATATGGTTTGGTTCTTTTGTGGTTGGATTGCCACATAGTGTTATATCTCCATAGTTGGTGTTTTCTATTTGAATGTTTATTGTTGTAAGGTGTCCATGTAGTGGTGATGGTTGTAACTAACACCTGTAATTTGAAATCCTTAGAAAAATAAGGAAATTTCTACACAATTTTCAATTTTGCATGGACTTTGGTCCAAAATTTTATCAACCAAATCCTGTTTTTGATCTTCCCAGCGTTGGGGAAAGGGTGGTGGATTGTTTTTTTAAAAGTGTATGGCGCACCGAAATAGAAGGCCAACAAAATGGCATCAAAATTAATTGTTGTAAGGTTAATGTGTATGTGTGGGCATGTATCTGTGTATATAGTCATCTTTGATAAGGTGTTATTTAATACAAAATTCGGTATATCTATGGAAATGAATATTGTTTCATTTACAAAGCCTATATTTTTTTGTTACACATTATCATTCTGTGTTTTATTTACAGAGGCTATAATTTTTTGTTACACATTATAAGTTCGTGTCAGTTTGTGGTAGGCTATATTTTTTGGTTTGTGATAAGGTCATGTTGATTGTTTGGAATTTTGATAAGATGTTGTTGAAAAAACACTATATAGTTTGTAAAAATGAATATTTTTTATTTATGGTTCACACTTTGTGTCGCAGGTATATATGGATGTCAGCTACATGTAATCTTGAGTATATATGGATGTTGTGTACATATAATTTCACATGCATACATATCTAGACATGTGAAAAGAAAAATGAAAGGTTACAACAAATGCCAAAAAGCTGCAAAACATATAAAAATTGACAGTGTCAAACCTAATGAAAACTATTGCCACAAAAGGTGAAGCATAAATTAAACAATATTGGTTTTTACAAACAATATAGTATTTTGTAGAGTACATGTAACTACACATACATACATATCTGGACATGTGAAAAGAAAAATGAAACCCTACAACAGATGCCAAAAAGCTGCAGAACATATAAAAATTGTGTACATATAATTTCACATAGAATATGGATGTTGTGTACATGTAATTTCACATATATACATATCTGGACATGTGAAAAGAAAAATGAAATCCTGCAACAGATGCCAAAAATCTGCAAAACATATAAAAATTGATAGTGCCAAACCTAATCAGCCTTCCCATTTTTTGAGCTTTCCAGTGTCGGGGAAAAGGTGGCGAATTGAATTTTGGTGTGGCGATAGAGAATGCCAGCAAAATGGCATCAACGTTAACTGTTGTAAGGTTTGTGTGTAGTGGTGATGGTTATAAGCAACGCCTAGCATTTAAATTCCTTGGGAAACTAAGCGAATGTATGTGCAATTTTTTATTTTTTTTAACATTTGGTTACAATTTTCGGTAACCTTCCCAGTTATTAAGCTTTTCGATGTCAGTGAAAAGGTGGCAGATTGTTTTAAAAAAATGTATGGCCCATTGATAGAGAAGGCCAACAAAGTGGTGACAACATTAATTGTTTTTATTTTTTCGGTGTAGTGGGGATGGTTATAAATAACACTTACCCATTAAAATGCTTGGGAAACAAAGCGAATGTCTACACAATTCTCGATAAGGCATTTTTGGGTGTTGTTCTTTGGGTTTACCTTGTTCTTGAAGATAGCTGTGAGTGAGGAGGGAAAAATTTTGTGAAGGAAAGTGCAAAGATTGGTTGTGGAGTTTTTGTGAAGGTGGTTGGAGGTTATTATGTGTTTTTTGCATGGGGTGATAGTTGCAAAAGTGTTGTTTGTGTTGCAAAACATATAAATTAAAAAATATTGGTTTTAACAAACAATATGGATGCTGTGTACATGTAATTTCACATACATACATATTTGCACATGTGAAAAGAAAAATGAAAGCCTATAATAGATGCCAAAAAGTTGTAGAACATATAAAAATTGAGAGTGCCAAACCTAATGTAAACCATTGCCACAAAAGGTGAAGCATAAATTAAACAATATTGGTTTTAACAAACAATATAGTCTTTTGTATAGTACAATAAAAAATTGCATATATGTCCATCTATCTTCAGATATATATATATATGTATACCAGTATAGCTTTTGTTTTGCAGCTGCATATATATGTATTGCATGTGTTTGATGCATATGTATGGAACTATTGCTTCAAAATATAGAAACAAGAAAAAAGTACATGTTGCTTTTTTTATGCTTCATTTCTTTTTTGTTGTGTGCAGATATGTATGTGTCTGAAGTTAGATGTAGAGAACATTCATATATACTGCAAACAATGTTTATTGTTTGGAAAAAGTGAAGTTAAATACAACTTGTCAGTTATAATTTCTTTTAGCATCTAAAAAGGAACTAGAATGGTCGGCTTTATAGTGAGTGCAATAAGGAAATTTGATTTTTCCATTGGTCACAATGGTGTGTGATGTATGTGCTATTTTGTGACCCAGACATGCATACATTTTCCACTAGCGTATTGAATCGTGATATCAATTTTTATTATTGTACTTATTATACAGGCTACTATAGATATCTATGTTGGCTGCAACTAATTTTGCAGATATACATATTTGCACATGGGGAGAATTATATGGCACAAAAGAAAAGAAGACAAGACAATATGAACTATATAATATTAACTCTTTTATTGCATTGACAAGATGAACTTTATAACATCAACTATTTTATTGTGTTGCAACCATCATCCCACATCCAATCCATAAATAAAACAACATTGATTCCAATAGTGGCCCAGATGGAAAAACCCACAAAAACACACAAAAAAACATAGTAACAAATGTTTAAAAAAAGCTCCTTGTTTTTTCTTGCATCTTTGGTGGTGCGATAGGCTATTTGTGTGAGCTTTGGCCAAAAATTTTGTCGCCGTTCCCAATTTTTGGGTTCTCTGACATCAGGGAAAAGCTGGTGGATTGATTTTTATTTTATTTTTGAAAGGCTTTTGGTGTGACAATAGAGAAGGCCAAGGAATTGGCATCAATATTAATTGTTATAAGGTTTCCATATAGTGGTGAAACGAAACAATACTGCTTTTAACAAACAATATATACTTTTCTCAATAGCTTGTTATCAATAATTGAAACAATATACCCTAAGCCAGAGAACAATAATCAAGAATACCTAATGGATCCAAAGATAAAATTTATAATATTAACTATTTTATTACATTGCAATCATAAAAACAAAACAAAAGGCATAGAGGGAAAATGACAAAAAATAAACAATAACAAACCCATGCAAAAATATGCTCTTTTCTCAAGAGAACCTTGTCAAAAATTGAAATAATATTGCCTTTTCAACAACACCTTTTTGAAAATGGAACAATATAGCCTAAGTAGAGAACAATAATCAAAAATCTTGAATAATAAACAATGCCCAACTATAGGCTTTTGGTATCTTCCCTGGGGTTTAAAATGGTAGGTGTTATTATGACCATCGCCCCTAGACAAAAACCATACAACAATTAATGCCAATGCCACAATAGTAAGCTACTATGCAGTCCTTGCCACTACATGGAAAGCATATAACAATCAATGTTAATGCGAAATTGAAAATCTTTTGTGAAGGTGCAAGCTTGATTAGTTTTTGGTAAGCTTATGTGAAGGTTTTTTTGGTTTTTTTTGCATGGGGTGATGGTTGCAAAAGTAATACATGTAAGCCATAAATTAAACAATATTCATATTAGCAAACAATACAACCTTTTTAAAAAAACAACTTGTTCAATGTTGAAACAATGTAGCCTTGTCAACAACATGTTGTTGAAAATGGAACGATGCACCCTAAACTACAATGCAACAATCAAGAATTCTTTACAGAAATCACCATAAATTGTATAGTGTTCACAACTATACTGTGTTGCAACCATAGCAAAAAAATGGAAGACATAGATCAAAAATTCTTGTGGTAGGCTATAGAAACAATGTAGCCTTGTCAATAGCATCTTGTTGAAAATGAAATGATGCACCCTAAAATACAATGCAACAATCAAGAATACTTTATGAAATTTTCCATAAATTGTATAGTGTTCACAATTTTATTGTGTTGCAACCATAGCAACAAAATGGAAGGCATAGATCAGAAATTATTTCCCCCACCAACACCTTATTGATAATGTGCCACAATACTCAGGTCTAGATAACCATGAACAATAATGGCTTGTCGAAAACAAGAAAAAATTGTATAAGATTAACTATTTTATTATGTGGCAACCATGCCCGCAAAGCAACAAATACATACATATTTGTATGTGGGGAATAATAAACTATATTTTAAATGTAATATGGAAGAGTGATGTGACAATTGATCGTAGTGATGGGTTGTGCTTTGTTTTGTTTTGTTTTACTTTATTTTTCTTGCTTACGGATACACTTGTGTACCATAGTAGATGTAAACAATATTGATATATACTGAGGCACCGATGAAATGATAATTTGTATTTTAATTCTTCTATGGAACATTGATTCCCACATTTTCTATAGTGGTTCACAACATTCTTCCCATGTGTGAAGATATGTATCTATGTTATGGTGAATGCAAACAACATTGATACATACTAATTTCTATGTTTTCTTTGTTGGCGTGTTCTTTGAGTGATAAGGTATATTTCAACTATTATATCAAAAATTAATGAGGCCATTCACCATAGTCATGGATAATGTATGTTCTATGTTGGTTGTTTTGTAAGAGAAAAGACTGTTTTCAAAATGAGTTACAAAGAGTTTTCTAATTGTGCCTTTTTTAACGATGTTTCTTTTCAATTGTATTGTGACTGTCTCCACAAAAAAATTGAAAGAAAAAAAATGGGAATGGAGATTTACAGCCTTTGTTGCTTTAATTGAATCTATAGCCCTTGTTTTGGTGTTGCAATAGATCTTTTGGTCAGCCACAGGTGTTGCAGCTCTAACCTTTTTAAAGAGCAGACCCAACAATGTCAGTGGATTCTAGCTCTCCCCAGGATGTTGGGCAACCCTCAGATGCAATCGTGTAAGTCTCATACTTGATTAATTTTTGCTACTAACAATTGTATTCATTCTTCACCATGTGCATCCAGCTAGCTGTGGAAATTATTTGCTTGCATTGGTGGCACTTGTCCTATATAGCCCGACTTATTTATATTTGGGTTGTTTATGTGCCCTTCACCTTTTTGTTTCCTAGCCATTTGGCAATAGCCTTTGTCTACCTATTTATGTTTCTTCCATTTTATTGGAGTTGCATCTAACTTTATTCTTTGTTATTATATTTCCTATGTGATGTTCAATGGTAATTATTGTCTACATTTTGCACACTATTTTTGTTATTTAGGTTCTATGTGTGTGCACCGATAGATACCTATATTTATAGTTGTTCATAGACATAATTGCATTTAAATTTATACATATATGTATATTTCTACATACACTGTCAAGTGTAGGTCTGCATAACTATGTATGTTGTCCATCTCAAGCTACAACTTTCAAAAAAAAAAACTAGGTCCTTATTGAAACCATTATTGTTTCATTTAAGGCTTTTGTCGTGTGGTCATGGGTGCAACACTATACAATTTATGTTGTTTTCTACATGACATTGTTGACTGTTGTTCGCTATCTTTGGCTATAGCCTGAAGCTAGAGGACAATAATCAACAATGCCTTTTTGTAAATACCATATAATTTTTAGTTCCTTTCATAACCTTAGTATGTTAAATATCATTGTGGCCATATATGTGCACTATTTTATTTCTTTCCAACTATTGACACTACATGGAAACCATAAATGAAATAATATGTTCAAAACTATTTTACAAAAAGAAACAAAGTGTACATATGTGCATCTATAATTAGATATATGGATATATAGCAGCGTGCCTTTCCTTTCGGTGCTACATATATATATGTGGAGGATCATCATGGAAAAAAAAGGCCCTTAAGTGGCAAAAAGTTCAAAAAAATCAGAGTTAGGAAACTTGACATAAAAATTTGAATAAGTTATCTATATTATTTCAAAAATATGGAAGAATGGAATCTGTGGAAAATTGAATTTAAATTCTAAAATACTAGGTTTATTTTTAAAAAATTAAAATCTATTTGGTGAAAATTTGAAATTTCAATGTAGTAGTACTTAAATTTCAAGGAAAAAATAAGAAGTGTTTGTCTAACCACCCTAACCACAATAAAGTGATAATATTTTTTTATAAGATTTTAGATATAAGTAGAGGACTCATTTCTCAATGTGATGCATGCTTTTTTGTAATTTATTTCCATGTAAATAATTAATTATAAAAAATTTATTACAAATTTTAAAAAATATAAAAAACTTGTATTTCTGACCACCTTAACTTGGTCAAAACTTCATGAAATTCAATTTTTTTTTTAATCCTATAGTATGTGAAGCAAAAAATGTGATACTGTTTGAAAGTTATAGATGTTTTTCAATTAGCCTATCAATCATGACTTTATTCGTAATTCAAATAGAAAATGAATAATAATTATTTATTAAATTCAAAGTAAAGAATAATTTATATTGGTGGAAAGTTAAGAATCTTCTTTAAAAACCCTTTTCGTTTCATCAATTTTGGGTTAAAAAAAATTTGTCAGCCACATACCCATCATATCGCCACACACACACACACACACACATATATATATGTTGCATGGCTTGTATACAAATGTAGATGTAAGAATGTGTTTCTTGAGAAAACATAGCACAAAAGTGTGTGTTTATTTTCTTCTATTCCATTTATTTTTTACTCTTTGGAGATATGTATGTATGTGAAATTAGATGCAGACAACATTTATATGTATGTGAACCACCAAAAATGTAGCTCTAACCTAGGTCAAAAGGATTCCCTCTTCTAGGCCCTTAGGTTTTTTCACCCTAGGAGCTCTTAGTGTGTGAGAATGAAACTCTTTCCTCTAGGCGGTTACAGGATTTTTGACGGTTGCATTCAGAGGGGAAGGCTGATTGATGAAGGTTGTGATAAGTGTGTGTATTGTGTGACTAGAAACTAAAAGTAAAATTATACCAATCTAATGTATGCAAATGTAAACAAAATAAATATAAGCTTATGAAAACTACTCTAAAATCACCTAATTGTATGTATTCTAGAAAATAACAAAGGAGGATAGAAAGTGTGCACGTAGAAATGTGATGTTGCAGATGACTGGTCCTAAAATATTATGGAAAATGTATGAAAGTTGCAGAAGGACACTTACACCAAGTTGGGTGACCTAGTCCACTTGTCGAGAAACTTTACCAAACCAGGTTTTGGGGAAAAGGGTACCCAAAAATATAGATACACCTTTCCAAGCATAGCACAGGGACAAGTTAGCCAATAGGGGCGACCTAGTCCTCTTGATGCTTTATGAGGATTTAGGGCTTAATCTTGTGGGTCTCAGTTGGTACTTCTTTCTTCTGCAACAATTTGTGATAGATACTCCTAAAAGTGACCTGCAATTTGTCTTCTTGCTCCTTCTAGGGTTTGATGCTTTTATGTGACTAGAGCAGAATGTTTGTACTTTCTCCAACACTTTGTACTTCACCAAATCTACATACAAACCTGCAAACACATGCAAAGACCAAGAGAATTTTGGGGTTAGGAAAATAGGGGTTTGCCTAAGTCAAACCCCTTTGATGGTAACTCAAACACAAATGAGATAAACCAAAGGAAAGTAAGATTGAATGATGAACTTAATGTAAATTCTTACCAAACCTTTGTTGATGATGGTCTGCAACATGCAAGAGAGGCACCAATGGAGGTGGCTTGTGAAACCCTTGTGCTTGTTTTCTTTCTTGTGAAGTCTTGAGTGCAAGAGTACTTGTGAAGAGTGAGTGAAGGTGAAAAATGATCTTAGGAGAGGTCAAAATGAAGGTGAAAACCCTTATTTGTACATGTAAAACCCTAATTTTCCCGAAATGCAACATGGTAGACTGACACTAGGGTTTAGGAGGCAAGATTCTCATTAGTTTTTGTTTTAATTTTGATTTTTTCCAAAAGGGACTAGGTCACCCAAGGTGGCGACCTAGTCCACTTGGAAAATTTTAAGTGGTGGCCAGGAATTAATTTGTGTTTAATGAATTTTACTAGCTTTGCCTCCTGAAACACACTTGATTCAAAACTAAAAGTACAGTAAGGGGATAAATTAGCATTAGGAAAGGGTTAATTTAGGGGTGATAAGCCCAGATAAGTGTGAGAATGCATTACAACACTTTACAATACTTTGTCATAAGATTTAGGAAGATGTAAGAAGGTGGTGTTTAGGTGAATTAAGTTGAAAGGGTCTTAGAAAAGTGAGGAAATGTGTCAAAACACTTCACAACACCTTAGTAAAACATTGTTAGGTTATTGTTGAATTGCAAGATTTCAAGGCTAAATCAAGGGAAAACAAGGCCAAAATGAGTGAAAAAGTGCCAACGTCTACACTTTTTGGTGACACATTTAGCCCTCACTTTAGTGAGAGTATGAACTTACTTCAAACTCACACTAAAATATTTGAATCATGTATGTCAAGTGGGATATAATGTACTCATGCTAGTAATATGAGATGACTATGATCAAGAGGGATGATCAAGCCCCCAAGATCAAGATCCCATGGAAAAATGAACATAAGTGCAAAAGATCACACAACGAGTGATGTGAAATAGTGAAGAGATAGAAGAATTCGGATCAAGCTTGGACCATTTTTCTAGCTAGTTGTGGATAAGATCTAGGTTGTTTGTCTGAAAGAAAAGGGGATGTACTCACTTTGGGCCGATGAGACTTTTGGTTGTCCATCGGGGGAGAATGCAAAAAGTTGGTGAGATATGTACACACAGTTGGTATGCACTCACAAACAAGAAGGTGGCTATGGGGAAATTTGTGTTGCTAGTTGGGCTTCCCACTCAACCATACCAAAGTTATACCTCTTGATAACTTTGATAAGGTGCCACAAAAGACAAGGGTGTGGTTCATGAGACAAGCAAAGCCTTGGATTCTTATAACCCATGAACAAGTGAAATATGGCACCATAGTCATGTAAGTTGTGTTATGCAAGGTGGCCATGTGTGTAAGAATGCAAAAATGCAGTATGTAAAATGCAAAAATTGAAAAATTAAAAAATTAAAAATGAATGTGTTCCAAGGGGTCTTATTTAGTTCATATGAGGTCTTCGACTTAGGGAACATTGCGTTTAATATCTCCAAAAGAGGACCAATCAAAGGATAGAAGATTCACAACTTAGGGGATGCAATGCATCACATTAGGCCACTCAGAGGAATGTAATATGCTAAGATAAGTCACACTTATGAAGGACATTACATCAAATGTCATCCACTAAGTGTGAAACACACCATGTGAAGTGACAAGGCTGCACTAGGAAGAATAGACAAAGAAAAGAAAATGCAAATGCAAAGTGAAATAATGCCAATGTATGGCCCCACTTTAAAGGAATTTCCACACACCGTCTTGTGAGAAATTTCTTTAAAGTAGAGAAAGGAAAAATGCAAAAGGACATGAGAGCCTGCTTAAAAATCCCTATGTCAAGTAATAGGTTTTTGAGGAAGGTTGCATCATGCGAAAAGGAAAGGAGAAAGAAAAAGAGGAAGAAAGGGGGTTGCCCCCAAAATGAAAACACCAAACACATGAGAGATCTATGGATTTTGTATCAGTATGTTCATTGTTGCAAGATTTATTTAGAGAGCGTAGAACTATCATCATTCCCCCAAATACATACAGTTGGAAGAAGACACAGATAGAGCGAAAGCAAATGAAAAATAAAAGTCAATTTTGGTCAACATGGAAGAGACATGGGGTGTCTCGACGCTTTGCATCGTCTCCAAAAGGACCATAGAAGGAAAAAGAAAAAGACAAATGTAAAAGAGCCTTGTTTTTTAGTCAACATGAAGGAGACATTGCAGTCTCAATGCCTTGCATCATCCTCAAACGAAAGGGAAAAGGGAAAAAATAGGAAAAGCGATTCATTTGGGTCAACATGAAGGAGACATTGCACTCTCAATGTCTTGCATCATCCCCAAATGAAAGGAAAAAAAAGGAAAAATAACAAGAAAAATGCATGCACGACATATAGAAGAATGTAGATACATATAGAAGAAGGTCACAAAGACTGGAGCATCAAACAGTACAGGGAAACACATGACACACAAACAATCAGAAAAAAAATGAAACACCACTAGCTAGGCAAATGCATGTCAGTCGCCAAGCAAGTCATCAGCCTCCCAATCTTGCTCAGTATAAAACTCAGGAGGGCGACTAGCGAGAGGAACAACAAAAATTTCTGAACTAGCATCAAGATCAATGCTTGTCCTAGGATAATTTTCATGAGTGCTCATGGAAGAGGACAATAGTGAATTCAATGTTTGGTGTACCTATTCATCGATGCAAGAATTATCATCATCATTATCATCTAAGTTGATGACAATAGTGGGTCGTATGAAAATATTAGTGGTGGCATGTAAAATGGCTGGTGCAGGAAGTATAGGATTAGGCTACAAGCATGGAGGAGGAGGATCAACAAGCACAGCTTCAGGATTAGGTGGATTGGGACCTTAAAAAATTTCTTCCTCATGAGATTGGCAGGCAAGAGAATGATGATGGCACCTACACTATCTAGCCTCTTTATTCCTCTTTGATTTTCTATCAAGGTGCATGGGGGAAGGGGCCATACAATTCACCATGGGTTGTGTATCATCTTGAAGAGGAGGAACATGAGTAACTATGGGTGGCTCATCCACCTTCTCTTTAGCTTTATAGAATTTTTTAGTGTGGGGAGGGAGGATGAAGTTAATATCATGATCTCTAGGCCTCTTGCATGATGTGGAAGAGGTTTCAGGAGTGGGTTAACTAGGCATATCAGATTTAGGTGGCAACATGGCTTCATCAAGGATGGGTGAGTCTGAGGTAGAAGAAGGTATGTTGTGCAAAGAAAGTTCAAAGATATTCTTGGCTTTGAACTTTTGATAGGTGATGAAGAAGAAGTCCCATCTAGGGGTGATGGGCTCCATAGGATCATGCCAAAATACATCATTGGAAAATTTACCCTTGGAGGATAAAGGATTAAAACCACTATGGTGGATAGTGAATATGTCATTTTCAATGGGAAACTTCACACACTTGTGAATGATGGACAAGACTAATTTCATAGAACGAAGCCTTGGGTGGCCAAGTCATAAGCGAAATTGGTCTGATTGAGGGATAATGGAAAAGGTAACGTCCAATGTTTTTGAACCTATTTGTAACAAGAGGAAAATAGATCCAATCATCGGGCATGCAAAACCATTATGTGTTTTTTCCCAAGAAATAGGTTGATTATAGACATCTTGATCAAGATTATGTAATACTAGAAACTCTTTTTTGATGATATTCTCACCACATGTGGGATCTATGAGTATCCCATTGGTGGGCTTATCATAAATTTGACCAACTACGTAGAGATGTCCATCAAGAAGATTTCATAGTATATCGTGTGCATAAAAGGTAATCTCAAGAGGTCCTTTTGTTGGGCCCTTACGATGGATAACATCTATTTCTCCTACCATTTCATTAATAGGTTTGACATGGGTTACCGGGGGAAGAGAGGTAGAATGTAGGTCTTGTGAATTCACATTCATGACATCAGGTGGTGAAGTTTCACTCAGATTGACAAATGACACATTATGTTTTGGCATGGGGTTGGTGAATTTGTGAGTTTTGGTTAGGGGGTGCCACATATTTATTCCTTTTTTCATTAATGCTAGCAATAGATAGACAACCTGAATCAATTAGGTCTTGCACTAGGTGCTTTAGACATTTGCATTGTTCAGTGTCATGTCTATTTTGATGATGAAAGTAACAATAAGCAATGGCATTATAAGAAGGTTTATTTTGATCAGGTGTATGGATGGGAGGCAAAGAGATCATTTGTTGCTAGAGTGATTGGGTCATGGTGTTATGAAGGATGTCAGGTAAGGGTGTGAAGGTACACTTAGGATATCCGTAATTAAAGGGAACTGCAGACCTAATAGCGGCCACTTGGTTATTAATAGGTGGAGGGAATTGGGATGAAGGGTTAAATTTGAGAAACTATTTTTTTGGTTTACTGAGTGGTTAGGGGTTAGATTGGGAAGAAGTGTCAGACTTCTCAACATGACTAGAAGTGGACCATGAACCATGACTTCTAGTGGAATTGTGGTATTCATGGAGGGCTTGATACAGGTGCATAAAAGAGGGGAACTTAATGAGAGTAAGTTTATCTTGTAGGGGTGTCACAAGATTTTCGGTGAACATCTTTTGTAGATGGGTATCTGGTATTTTAACATCAATCAAAGAATAAAGAGCTTGATAACGAGAGATGAAATCAGTTATCTTCTCATTATTATCTTGTTTGCATCTCATGAGGTCTGCTAAATTTTTCTTTGGGGCCATATGAACCTGAAAGTGATTAATGAAGGCATCCACTAGTTCATTGAATGAACTAATGGAATTATTAGGCAAGGAGGAGAGCCAATCCAAGGCAGCATCTTTGAGATTCCTTGGGAATAACTTAGTGAGAAACTTATCATCAAGAGTGGATTCACTCTAAAGGGCAGTATAGGTATTGACATGGTTAGAAGAGTCACCTTCCCTCCATACTTCTCGAATCTAGGGATCTCTATTCATTGTGTCAAGGGAGTGCATAAGATTTCAATGGATAGAATATTACTATGAATGTAGTGGGTAGGGGAGCCATATTGGCTTTGGTTAATGGTGGATATTTTTTGTTGCATGAAAGTTACAATGTGGAAAATATATGTAATTAGAGGATCAATGTAAGTGTTATGAGGTGGAAGGGAGAGAGGTGAAGGGGTGAATGTGGTTGAAGGGGAAGTGGTAGGGATAGTAGGGGTAGGGACAATGGAAGAGGTGAAGGGGTGGGATTCCACAAGAGAATTAGGGATGCTAGTGGTGATGGTGAGGGGAGGTACCACATTACCAACTTGTTGCATAGTGGTTGTCACGCTAGGAGGTGTATAGGTAGGAATAGAAGCAACGGTTGAGGGGGGAGGAGTAGAAGGTCCTCCTTGGCCAAAAATTGGAGTGGGTGAGTGTGATGGCTTAGGTGCATTTTTTTCATAGATTTCTACAATCCTCTTCATGACACGTAAGCCATAATCATGGTCAAATAAGTGGTGAAGGTTCTTGATGTTGAGGATAGCAATTCTGGATATGCCTAATTCAAGGATGGTTTCACATTGATAATTAGCTAGATCAGCATGGATATGGAAGAGATTATCATGTGGAAGGTCATTGGTATAACTGGTTGTGTCATCTAGGTGCAAGGAATTACTAAGGATGGTTTCTAAGCCTAATGCACTGTTGTCAATACTAGGAGTTGAATTCGGAAGGATCCCAAGATCTACAACAATAGTGTTGTTGGTAGATGCCATGATCCTAGATATTCATCTCACAAAGTTGTATCGACAAAGGAACACTAAATGCTTAGACCAGTTTCCCTAATGGTGGGGTGTAGTGTAAGGCAATGTAAGAAAAAATGAGAAAGGGGTTTGTAACTAAGATTCTTGAACAAAACATAGAAAGGCAAAACCAAGAATCTGTAAGATAGAAAATACTAGAAAGTTTATGGCAATTTGATAGAAAATAATGCAAAAAGACTAGGTCACCTAATGTGGCGACTTAGTCCTAGCTAGTGTTGTTTTTGAAAAATTCCTAAATTTTTAACTTCTTTTTATGGTTTTTCTAATTTTCTAATATAAATAGAAACTGGAAATGTAAATTTTTTTGTATTTTCTTGCTAAAAATGTGATGCAATGTGCAAATCTAGCATGAATTTTAACTAAATGCACTTTTTCCACTAACCTTAGGATGCAAAAAATGCAAAATTTCAATGCAATATAAGCTATCTCTAAAATGAAAATGCAAAATCAGAAAGCTAGCAAATGATCTATAGTCGGGTTCACCAAAATGAACCACCAAAAATGTAGCTCCGACCTAGGGAAAAATGATTCCCTCTACTAGGCCCTTAGGGTTTTTCACCCTAGGAGATCTTGGTGTGTGAGAATGACACTCCTGCCTCTAGGTGGTTATAGGATTTTTGGCAATTCCATTCAAAGGGGAAGGCTGATTGATGACGGTTGTGATAAGTGTGCATGTATTGTGTGGCTAGAAACTAAAAGTAAAATGATACCAATCTAATGTATGCAAATGTAAAGAAAGTAAATCTAAGCTAATGCAAACTTCTCTAAAATGACCTAAATGTATGTATTCTGGAAAATAACAAAGGAGGATAGAAGGTGTGCACTTGGAAATGTGATGTTGCAGATGACTGGTCCTAGAATACTATGGAAAATGTTTGAAAGTTGCAGAAGGACACTTACACTAAGTTGGATGACCTAGTCCACTTGTCGAGAAACTTTACCAAACCAGGTTTTGGGGAAAAGGGTACCAAAAAATACAGATACCCCTTTTCGGGCTTAGCACAGGGACAAGGTCACCAATAGGGAAACCTAGTCCTCTTGATGCTTTCCAAGGATTTAGGGCTTGATCTTGTGGGTCTCGATTGGTACTTCCTTCTTTTGTGCCAATCCCTGACATAAACTCTCGAAAGTGACCTACAACTTGTCTTCTTGCTCCTTCTAGGGTTTGACACTTTGATGTGACTAGAGGTGAATGTTTTTAATTTCTCCAACACTTTTTACTTCACCAAATCTACATACAAACCTGTGAACACATGCAAAGACCAAGAGAATGTTAGGGTTAGGAAAATAGGGGTTTGCCTAAGCCAAACCCCTTTTATGGTAACTCAAACCCAAATGAGATAAACCAAAGGAAACTAAGATTGAATGATGAACTTAATGGAAATTCTTACCAAACCTTTGTTGATGATGGTCTACAACATGCAAGAGTAGCTCCAATGGAGGTGGCTTTTGAAACCCTTGTACTTATTTTCTTTCTTGTGAAGTCTTGAGTGCAAGAGTACTTGTGAAGAGTGAGTGTAGGTGAAAAATGATCTTAGGAGAGGTCAAAATGAAGGTGAAAACCCTTATTTGTACATGTAAAACCCTAATTTTCCCGAAATGCAACATGATAGGCCGACACTAGGGTTTAGGAGGCAAGATTCCCATTAGCCTTTTTTTCAATTTTGAATATTTTTCCAAAAGGTCCTCTTGGGCAATTTCAAGTGGTGATTGGGAATTAATTTGTGTTTAATGAAGTTTTTCAGCTTTGCCTCCTGAAACACACTTAAGTCGGAACTAAAAGTGTAACATAGACTAAAATCTGGAATAAGATATCTACAACTAGAATAAACGATGTTAATCCTAATCTAAACAATATTAATCTAAATCAAACAACAAAGAACGAATAAGTAAACATAATAAACTAAACAATTAATTGGAAAGCTCTCACCGAATATGCATTCACTCCTTCAAATTATCTTGATTGCTCTTCTCCATTTTGCTATTTCAGTATTTTTGCCCTCAAATTTTTGTGTTTGATGCAAGCATAACTTCATCAAATGTCTAAGAAAAATATTGAAGATAAGTTTCTTCTCAAAAGTGTATGATTTTGGGAGGAGGAATAATGATAATGATAGGCCATTTTATAGATTTTGGGTTTTCGAACGATCGGCCTAGATTGAAAGAGAGATTGACGAATGAGATTGATGAATTTCATGTGATGTGAGTTCTATCTCAGTTAGAACGTGAGTTAGAACATGAGTCAGAAAAGACTGCAGGATAAAGACTAAGTTAGAACGATAACTTAATCTCGAGTTAAGAATCTTCGAAAATAGAAGAAATAAACTTTGAATCTCAAAGACAAAGTTAGAACTTGAAGAATAATGCATTTGAATGCAAATGGGAGTTAGAACTAGTTAATCGACTAGTTGTGACGAAGAGTCTTCTCGCAGAGACAATCAGATGTTGAATCCGGAGATAACTAGAGAACTAAAAATAGATCTCGAGTCAGAAGGTGAGTGAATGATTAGTCAACTAATTGATAGAAGAATGTGACATAAATAATTAATAAATGAATTAAATGTTAATTTAATTCAACATTTGAAAAATGAAAGACTTTAATTAAATAAATAAAGATAATTTATTTAATTTGAGTGTTGAAAAGGTGGAATAAATTGAATAATTAAACAATAAATATTTAATTATAGATAAAGGTGGTTAAATGAATAATACATATTTAATTAAGAAGGAAGTATGATAAAGGGGTAATTAAATAATAAATTATTTAATTGATAGATAAAGGGGGTTTAATTAAATAATACATATTTAATTAAGAAGGAAGAATTAATTAGTTAGCGACATAATTAAACAAATATGATTTATTTAATTGATCAAGTTGAATAAAGGTTATTTATGAATTAATGAATTAATTAAAAAGGGGTATTTAATTAATAGAGGAAATATGTGTTAGAAAGGGTAATTAAATAATAAACATTATTTAATCATGACCATAGATAATAGAAAATTATGTTGAAAGTGATGTTCGCAAGCCTGGACCAATTTTCGATGTCTACAGTTTTCCCCTCTTTGATACAATGTCCCCTCTTTGATACAATTTAGAGTATGCCCCCTCGGGAAAATTGATAATTTTTGAAAAAATTCAAAAAAATCATGAAATATTCCCGATAAGTCAATTTGAGAGTCAGAAATGCTATGGAGTTGACGGAATTGAAATTGGATGTGATACAAACATGTCACCCAAACCCTAGCTATAAATAAGAATTAGGTTGAAAACCAATTCATTTGCACTCAAAGGAGTTTGGAAAACTGAGAATTTTCTCTGACTAGCAGACAAAAATGGCACCCATTCCCTATGTTGCGCATCGAGGATATCGAATCCGTACCTTCAAGCGGCTAGCTGATGCAGGACCACCGGTATGTACCCGAAAATGAACACTTGAAAGTTATTTTTGCACATATTTCTAGGCCTTTAAAATTTCATTAGCATATACGGTCTTTCGGGATCGACGCATATGTCATTGTATTCACCGCATTTGACTATGAAACGATGCATGTGCCAAAACACGTCTAGGCTAGGTTAGGCATTTTAGGGAATAAACACATTTGCATTATAATGCACCACATATGTATATATGAAATGCATCTACATTAGGAATAAACACATGTAGGGTAGTGAATCGCATTTGCATTAGTGAAACTCATTTGCATGAAGTAGACGGGCATAGAAAATGCACCGCATTTGATTTTGTGCACCGCATTGGTTTTTTTTGGCACCACATTTGCAGTAGGGAGAAACGGATGTGGTAAATACACAACGCATATGAAATATGTGATGCAAATGAGGTGTTTTGCAACACATTTGTAAGAATGCACTGCATCTATTGAAGTGAGCCGCATTTGGCTGGTAAAATTTTTTGAAAATATTTTCTAAGGAAAAACATTTGAAAATATTGAAATCGTGGTTGAAATGCATGTTGTATTAGATCCTATATATACACGGGAGACACGTCCTGACACATTCGATCGGAGAGGTCGTTTGAGTAGTGCAGAGATATGACTCTTGTGGAGACTTGGTCTACGTCACTGTCTTTCGATGCCCATCATTCGGGTGAACATGGGGATGCTCATTGAGTTGTGTGAGCGATGGCACTCTAAGACATCTTCATTTCATTTTCTGACTAGGGAGGCGAATGTCACATTGGAGGATGTGTACATGATACTTAGACTATCGATTAGAGGAGAGCAGGTGATGTACGATACCCAATGCAGATTGATCGAGCTAGCAAGATTTTATCAGGTGGACAATATCAGTAGGCTTGACATCCATCATTATGAGATCAGATGGCCGGTTTTGGTGGATAGATACGATAGGATTGACTGCATATTATGTACACTGATAGGGGGCATAGTTTTACGAGATTGACGGGGTCATGGTTTTTTGGTTAGCTGGGGTGAGATTTTGGTTGGTATGCTGGAGAGAGAGACCATGTATGCTTGGGGTCCATGTCTATTAGGGATGTTATATTTCCACTTACACAATATTGCATATAGAGATGCATAGTCAATGAGTTGTCGGACCACTCTGTTGATGGTTTGGGCATGGGAGAGGATAGCTATTTTTTGTCCTTCGGTTACTATAGAGCAATGGGAGAGATCTCTATATGTGTTATGGTACATGGGACACATCACTCAGAGCCATGTGGGAGACACTAGATATTGGAGACATGCACTTGACATTCTAGATTAGTTCACGTGGAGACCATACATGGATTATGAGGAGTGGTCCGATGAGGATAGACATTTGTTATTTTGCAAACAGACATAGTACCTGATTGGGAGGACTATTTTGAGTGTGCACATCATAGAGCGACACTTTCCAGATAGAGTTTTGAGACAATTCGGTGAGGTTCAGGATGAGCCTCGGAGTAGAGTAGAGTTTACTCATTCTTCTAGAGAGGTTCCATATTGGGGGCCCATGATTCCTGTTGCTACCATAGAGGCAGAGATACAGGCTTCACAACCAAGAAAGTGGGGATGGAGAGATGGAGCAGTAGACCCAGGGATGAAAGTTGCATATGAAACATGGTGGGTAGAGCATCGTCCTATTCCATACACCAATCCGGATCAGCCGACACCAGTTGAGAGACAAGGCATAGGACCAAGAGGACGACAGAGAGGTGGAGGTGCCAAAGTTAGTAGAGTTGGAGGGAGGGGTGATGATGGCAGAGGTGGTAGGTGAGGATGGAGAGGGGGTCGGGTAGGTGGACTTTCACCTATCTGAGAGGCAGTAGTAGAGGGTGGACTGATGTTAGACATCGGAGGTGGAGCTGATGTATAGGGTGGAGATGAGCATTTTGTCGAGGAGATGGTTGTAGAGGAGCGAGCTGATGTGGATATTGGAGGAGAGGATGTTGTAGAGGATAAGGATATGGATATGGATATAGACCCTCTAGGTATTCTAGCAGGATATGGGGAGGATGATGTTGAGGAGGAGGCACCGATGGAGGATCAGGAGAGAGAGCTCAAAGATCAGATTGTGGAGGGGAGACGAGAGAATGATGCCCCTAGGGATGGTGATATGGAGGCTTTGGAGGAGAGACTGAGATTGATGACAGTAGATTTTGATGCCATGAGGATAGAGAGAGATAGTGCTCGTACAGAGTTGGATGCTATGTGGATAAATAGAGATAATGCCCATATGGAGAGAGACAATGCACTCATGGAGAGGGATCAGGCCATAGCTCATAGACATGAGATAGAGCAGAAGTTTATAGAGGTTAGATGCCTTTGCAGTGGGTCTTCATCTAATGGCATGGTATGGGATTTAGTCAGATCAGTTGAGAAAGCTACCTATTACAGGGATTTATATGAGGCAGTGGTGCCAGCAGAGAGACGAACTCCTAGATTTTTAGAGGTTCACAACGAGAGATCACAGAGCAGGAGTCATACCAGGACATGAAGTACAGAGGGTGTGGTAGGACCACCAAGGGTAGTTCCATATGAGAGGCCTTCCACCTCACAGAGAGCACCTTCGAGGATTTTCCCACCACCCTCACCACGTGACACTAATGGTAGTGGGACACAATGATACTGTTACATATGTAGACACTGTATTTTGATCAGAGAGCCTGTGAGCTCATGTTTTATTTATAGATACACTCTGATATTGTACTGTGACACATTATTTTGAGCGATATATATATGATTTTGGCAGCTTCCATATGATATGTAGCTCTATTATTATGGATGATACATTATTTCTACATGATTAAGTTTCCTAGATGATGTATGTAGATGTGTTAAAATGAGTTATGCATTTTATAATAATTCTATTTATTTATGATAATGGATGTAATGTTTATATGATGTTATTAATATGTGATGGTGATATGTACATGCAATGTTTACATTATGTATCTTATGATGATGAAATTCCTATTATGTCATGATTTCGTAGATATGCAATGAAGATGTTAATGGTATAATATGTAAATGCTATGTAACTATATGAAATTCTTATTGAATGTATGCATATGCAAAAAAATTAATGTTTTTGTGTTGTGTCACAAGACTTTATCATTATGACGAAGAAGAGAAATGTTAGCATGAACAAATTCAGAATGTTACTAAGAAATAACGAAGGTTGATTGATTGAGAAAAACATATAATATTCGATATATTTCCAAATATTCTATGCTTGCTTGTTATCATCATTGGGCGGGACATGACACAAATGAATAGTACACACCATGATATGAGATAGACCATAGTGTACAAAGCCATCCATCCATGAAAAACAGACAGTCGCAGACAAGGAGTGTCTTAACTCATACTAAGGACAAGATGCCCCAGTCGTCATTGTCTTGACAAACCACATATAGCAAACAAATAAAAGAGGGGTCGTGAGACATCATTGCTCTCTAAATCCTTGATAGGACATCCTTGAGGAAACTAGTAACATGACTCAAAAACCAATGTTTAAAAAGACAGTTGACAAATAGCAGCCAAAGAAAAAGAGTCCTGAGACATCCTTGCTTCTCTAAATCCCTCAAGCGACATCCTTGAGAAAGCTAGTAATCGAACTAAATTCACAAATCAATAAAAAGATAAGACAAAGTAAGATGTAAAGTCATAAATCCAAATAAAAGTATTCACCAAAACTTGATCTTGTAGGACTGTTTGATTGTTTGATGTTTGACATAGCGTAATGTGAGAGATGACACATATTGCATAAGACATTGAGTCTAGTTTCGACTTGGTGACTATTTGTATAAGGTATGACAAAGCCTAATTTCAGAAAAGACATGTGTCGTATAAGACATTGGAGTCTGGTGACATTGATGTAACAAACAACATGAGGCTATGACAATTTGACAGCGTCTACTGACAAGAAAGACATATCTTGCTAAGACATAGGTTGATCACTTTGATAATGTGTTTGATATTGACTTGATGACTTTGAGATGTTTTCCCTTGTGGATGCATGACTTGTTTTGATTCCTTGACTAATTAAAAGTGTGTGTGTGTGTGTATTGACAATGTATGACTTGAGATGATACCCTAAAAGATTGACCCAAGCTGATGATATGCAATGTGTGTGATAGTGAATGTGAATGAACCCTATTGGACTGACCTAGTGCGGTCTCAGGAGCTCATCAATTGATTAGCCTTGCCTACATTATACACGCAAAGACCTCGTAGTTCAACATGACCAATGACTTGGAATGTACAAAGATTCATGATTTAAATGTGTTTGATACATGACAAACCTAGACTGACTGACCTAATGCCTCGGGGGCACATCGATCGATGGCCTTGCCTACGTCCTAGTCGCAGAGGCAACGTAGTTCGACTATGTCTATGAGTGACTTAACCTGACTAACTTGACATAAATAACCTGACATGACTTACTTGACTCTATTTTTGGTATTTTCTGACATGTTTTGATTTTTTTTTGTGTTTTTGAAGTTTTCTAATGTTTTTGGATTTTTATTTATTTTTAGATTAAGACATAGATTCTCAGAAGCTAAGCATAAAACCTCTTTAGATGAAGACTATTTATAGGTGACAAAAGTGGCTCTCCTTAAGGAGTAGAGAGTTGGTACGCTCCTGATCCAAAAGATTTTGTGACAGTATAAGGCCCTAATCAGTTAGGTTCAAAATTACCTGGTTTTTCTCGTTTAGCTTGATTCTTAGGATTCTCCATTAAAACCAGGTCACCAATGTCAAAGTGTCTATTGAGAACTTTCCTATTATAGCTTCGATGAAGATAATTTTGATATGCTTGCAAATGGCCTAGTGCTTTATGTCTTCGTCCATCCAGTAATTCTAGCTCTTGTAACCTAGATACACAGTATTCTTCATCGTCAATGTGACCCTTCAAGGATACCCTCAGGGAAGGTATTTCAACCTCAATAGGTAAGATAGCTTCGGACTCGAATATGAGGGAATATGGAGTGGCGCTAGTGGGAGTACAAATGCTTGTGCGGTAAGCCCATAAGGGAAGATTCAATTGTAGGTTCCAATCATGACCAACCTCATTGACAGTCTTCTTCAGGATTCTAACAATGGTTTTATTAGATGCCTCGGCTTGGCCATTACCTTGTGGCTAATATGGGGTGGAGAAATGATGTTTGATATGGAACTCTTCACATAAATGGTGTAATTCTTGGTTCTTGAATGGGTGGCTATTGTCTGTGAGTATGGATTGGGGTACACCATACCGAAAAATGATATAGTTTAGGATAAACTTAGATATTTGCTTGTTAGTGATATAGGTCATGGGAATAGCTTCAATCCATTTGGTGAAGTATTCGATGGCAGTTATGATGAATTTATGGTCGTTGGATGATGGAGGGTGTATATTACCTATGAGGTCAAGTCCCCATTGGGCAAAGGGCCATGGTGATGTAATCAGACAAAGATCTTGTGCTGGTGCTCTATCAAATCTCCATGTATCTGACATTGTCTACATTTCTTTACAAAGATATATGAGTCTTTCTCCATTGTAGGCCAATAATAACCTAGTCTCATAATCTTATGGGATAAAGTAGGACCACTCGAATGGGATCCGCATATACTCTCATGCACTGCTCACAAATTTTTTTGTGCTTCTTCAGCATTGAGACATCTCATTAGGGTGTTATCTAAGGTATGTCTATACAGGATTTCTCCGATGATGGTGTACTTACCTGACTTACAGATGAAGGTTTAGCATTGGTTATTTGACAGGTCTAGAGGTAAAGTTTAGTCAGTTAGATAGTCGAATATGTCTTTATACCAAGGGGAAGTAGGACCAACAATGGTACACACCATCGTAGAATCAGGGATATCATAGGCAGGGACCAGTAGTTGTTCAACCAGAAACTCAAACTTAGGCACGTTACTCAGAATATCCAATAAGGAACCCACGGTTTCCATAGCATCTGCAGCCCTTTTTTGAATACATTTTATTTGTTGAAAGGTAATATCATTGAATTACTAACTATCAGCCATACGCTTGTAAGGGGTAAGCTTCTCATCCTTAGTATCATAATCATCATTTACTTTCCGGATTACTAGCTGAGAATTGCCAAAAACATGTAGACTCTTAATCTTCCACTGAGCTACCATTTTTAATCCTATCACTAAGGCTTCATACTCTTCTATGTTTTTGTTGCAAGGGAAAGCAATCCTAAATGATTTAGGAATGGTATCTCCTTGAGGTGTAACAAATAAGATACCTTCTCCTGAACCACTATTTGCATGTGACCCATCAAAGTATAATTTCCATTTGGTTTTAATGTCAATGTTGAAGAGAAATTCATCAAGAAAATTTTCCACTAAAGGATGGTTTGCCTTCATAGGTGCATCTGCTAGCTGATCTGCAATCACCTATCCTTTTATAGCCTTCCTCTCAACATATTGGATGTCATACTCACTTCATATCATAACCCATTTAGCTAATCAGCCTATTAATGTTGCCTTACTTAAGAGATATTTGAGGGGATCAATCTTTGCAACCAACATTGTTTGGCGATTAAGCATATAGTGCCAAAGTTTTTGGGTAGAAAAGACTACCACAAGATAGGAACATTCTATGTTGCTATAATTCAATTCATATCCTACCAAGGTATGACTGATGTAATAGACTTCTCTCTCATGACCTTGATCATCATTTTGTATGAGAAGAGCTCCTAATGTTGAGTGAGTTGCTGAAATGTATAGTATCAACGATTTTCCATCTGTAGGTGGCATTAAGACTGATGGAGTGAGCAAATAGTCCTTGATTTTTTGGAAGGCTTCCTGACATTTAGGTGTCCACACAAATGGTACTCCTTTCATGAGTAGATGTTGAAATGGGTGTATTTTATATGCCAGTTGTACTATGAAATGCCTGATGGAATGTAATCTTCCCTATAAGGTTCTTAGTTGACCAATGCTAACTAGAGGAGGCATTTCTATGATAGCTCTTACCTTCTCTGGATCTACTTCAATTCCTCTTTGGGAAATGATATACCCTAACAGTTTCCTTGATTTCACTCCAAAGACACACTTCTTCGGATTTAGCTTGACGTTGTAATTCTCTACCCTCTAGAATATCTTGTCTAGAACCTTCAAATGATCTTCCCTTGTTTATGATTTAGCTATAATGTCATCTACATAATCTTCCATGAGAGTGTGTACAAAGTCATGGAAAATTGTAGTCATTTCTCGTTGATAGGTAGCTCTTGCATTCTTAAGCCCAAATGGCATAACATTTCGATAGTATGTGCCCCATGGACACGTGAAATTTGTCTTGTGTTGGTCTTCAACTACGATTTTGATTTGGTTATATCCAGAGAAACCATCCATGAGGGATAGAATCTCGTATCCTATTGTAAGATCTACTATCATGTCGATGTTCAGCAAAGGGAAGTCATCCTTACGAGATGCCTTATTGATGTTTCTAAAGTCTGTACAAATGTGAATGCCCCTAGTTGGTTTAGTTACTAGCACAAGATTTGATATCCAGTCTACATAGTCTATCATCCTTTTGAATCCTAAATCCAAGAGTTTCTTAAGTTTTGCCTTGACCAATAGAGCAATTTGTCGATGCATTTTCCTTAACTTCTATTTGACTGGCTTAATACCTGAATGTAGCGGTAAATGGTGCAATATTAGGTGTGGATCCAACCCAGGCATGTCAGCATACAACCATGCAAAGTTTATTTGTCTCTTTTTGAAGAAGTCCTTAAACTTAGGTCTTTTTGTCTATGTTAAGGACGCTGCAAAATATACCATCTGAGGGTTCTCTTTTGTACCTATGTTGACTTCAACATACACTTCTACTAGCATCGGTGACTTTTCCTGTTCAACGGAGAGAATATTTAAACCTCTATCCTTGGGTGCCTCTGAGAGGTTTTCGCCCTCGGATACGTCCTTTATTTTGACTGTTTCTTTGTCCAAAGGCACCTTTCAATTTTCACCTAGGGACTCATCATTTTTCTTTTCATTGTCTTTTTTCTTTTTATTCTCATTTTTGTGACTAGAGGTGTAGATAGACTCCCCAAAATATGCTTTGTCATCCAAGTCTATGGTAAAACCATATTTATGATCCCCTTTGTGTATGCCTTCTTAGAGTCCCATGAACTCAGCAATTGCTTCATCATTCTCGAATGTGTCTATTATGGGTGTACCTTTTTTATCCCAGTCGTTTGGGATATATAAGGGGCATGTCATCATCAAAGTTATTAAAGCTAGCTGCTGACAAGGTGAATATAGAATGGTTGACATGATCACATAAGTTTTGGACTAACTCCTTATTCCTCTTCCTATAGGTAGGTATACTCTTTTGTGGGACTATAGTAAGGGCTGAGTCATCAGAAGATGGTTTGGCAGGTGCCCAAGATGCACGATCAAGGGTTTCCCAATAATAGTGTTTGTGCCATTCTTCTTTAGACAAGTGCTTCCTATGATGGGGACTAGTTGGTTTTGGTACAGGTTTTACCTTTAGGTCCAATTCTCCAAAGAGATCATCTATGTTCATGGTATTGGTAGAAGAATAAGAATCCCATTCACAATCGCTTGAGTTGGGAGATTCATCGTAAACTGGGGGAAGTGACTCGTGAGACTCATCGAACACTGGGGGAAGTGGTTCATGAGATGTCTCAATTCCTGCATAAGCACACTCTTCCTCTTGAAATGGTGATGAAGTACTAGGAAACCCAATTCTAAGCGGTTGAAACCCTAGCCCTAGGTATTTCGGTCGTGGTGAGATAGTAATTGGTTCTGTCCTTCCATTTTGATGTAGTCCTAACCCACTATGCTCATCAGAGCCTTCATTTTGCATTATCTTAAAGCCTTTTCCATATTGGTCCTTATTTATTTGAATAGACAGTGAGGGGTATGCATTGTCTTCCCGGTACAACCAGGAGTTAATATCATCTTGATCCACAATTTCTTCACTTAACTCTCCCCATTTAGTCAATGTCATTGTAGGGGGAACACATAATGTGACTACTAATTGTCTTCTATCTGCCATGGTTAAGCCATATGCCTTAGGTGGAACCAGTTGACTGATACAGTATGATGCCTTTATATAATATTTGCCACAACCCTTGTCTTGGATCTCAACCTTAGGAGTGGATGATGGTGGTTTGAATGAAATGGACTTAGTAAGATGTGATGGGTCAAAATATAGGGATAAAGTGGATGATGAAGCTTCTTGGTTAATTGGTACCTATCATTGTGGAATTTTCCTTAGGCTTGTACAATACTGAAAAAGATCTGGATCACCATCAATCGTGATCTTAGTTTCATTATACGGGAACTTAAGACATTGGTTATATGTTGAAGGTACAAATTTCATTGTGTGTATCCAAGGTCTACCTAACAACAAGTTGTACGGAAGGGTGAGATCCAAGACTTGGAAGCTGGTGTTCATGATTTTTGGGCCAATTCTGATAGGGATTGTGACAACTCCTTTGGATGATCTTTCCTCATCATCATAAGCCTTGATGACTATACTCTTAGAGGTGTCTACGCAGTCTTCTGAGAATCCTAATACCTTAACCAATTTTAGGGTACACAGGTTCAAACTTGCTCCTCCGTCTACCAAGACTCATCTGACTTTAGTTTGATGGACTAGGACTTCAAGATGTAAGGGGTCATTATGATCAGACTTTTTGGTTGAGTAATCTTGTTGGGAAAATGTGGCATGATGCGAGTTGGTTAAATATCCCACCATTTCTTCGAAATGATTGACATCTAAGTCTATAGGAATAGTCGTGTTATGTAAAGATTTTTCAAGAATGGCTCAATGCTCAGGTGATAAATTCAACAATTCCAAGATGGATATATGTGTGAGGGTTTTACTCAGTTGATCAAGGAGATTGTATTTAGACTTGGAATATTATGTAGGTGGCTTAGAAGAAGGTCCTGGGATAGTTATATTTATTATGTGTGTGTTCACAGCACATTCTAGATGCTTCTTTATGATGATGGTATCAACATGTTCATTCGCAGCTCGGAAGCTATATATGGTCTTTCCTTTTCCATAGTCATACTTGGTGTTTGCATAATTGGCTGACGGAGAATTCTTGGTTTCTGAACTGGAGGCTTTTTCTTTCGTGCGGTCTTGTAACGGGTCCGTGAAGACCTTATGATCATTGTTCTTGGTATTTTTCTACCCATTGACCTCTATGGTTCTATTTTCAACAAAGTCTTGTATAATATTCTTCAATTGGTGACATTGTTGTAGGTTGTGTCCTTTCGTTCGATGATAGTCACAAAAAGTATTATTTTCCCACCATGAAGGTTTGAATTGTCCAAGATCATACTCTCTTCCTTCCAATAGTTTGATGAGATTATGTTTAATCAACTCTTTGAAAACTGTCTCGATTGGTTGTCCTAAAGGAGTAAATTCACGTGTAGGAAATCTTCTTTGAGGTCGTTGTTGCTGTGAATTTTAGACATAATTGGCTATTTGATCTGGACTATTCGTCATGTCTTTGATTGGATTTGTAACCTCTAAGTGTGATAACTGGTCTCGTATGTATGTTTTTAGCATCAATAATGCCGTCATTTGTAACATTTTTGTTTCTAGGCCAAAATTTATTCCTGTCATTGGGTGCGTTCTGATGTTGGACAACCAGGTTTCTACCTGGTACTTTTATTTCTCCTTTGTCTATAAGGCATTTTTCAAGGATGATGCCCTTTTGTACCAAGTCTAGGAATGAAGTACAATAGTGTACCCTTAAGTCACTTCAAAGTTTTGGATTGATGTTTTCTAGGAATATCGTGACCTTTTTTTTTTCCGATATTTCAACTGGACATCTACTAGCTAGACTTGTCCATCTCTGAAAGGAAGTGGTGAAAGTTTTTCCGTCTTCTTGTGTTGTGTGACACAAGGTAGCTATGGTTATTTTGTTGTCTATGTTAAAGGCAAAGTGTTCGACAAACTTCTCAGCTAATTCACCCCAGGATCGTATGCCATACAGTAATTTAGAAAACCATTCCAGTCCTATCTCGATAAGGGTTCGCAAAAATAGTCTCATCAAGTATGTGGGGTCATATGATATGTCCATGCATGCCATTGAGAATTCTCTAATGTCTTTCAAAGGATTATTCCTCCCATTATACTTAGGAAAAATTGGTATAATGTATCCATGAGGAAAGGTGTCATATAAAGCGCTTTGTCGAATGGACATGGACATAGGTCTTGCACTGAGATAGTTTGTTTGCCTGACATAGACATGTTGTCCATCTGTTGTTGAAGATTTTGCATTTATTTTTGGAGGACATCTACTTGTGTCAAAGACATGGTGTTTGTGTTGTTTGGATCAATGAAGGTGTTATGATATGCCATGTTCTGTGACAGGTTGTGATTTGGTGAGGGAATATATCCCGTTAGAATGTTCTGATTTGGTACAGGAATATTGCCTGTCTGAATGGTCTAATTTGGTATAGGAATATTCTTGCCAACTTTGGATCTCTTACCAATCATGTTGGTGCCAAAGGGGTTGGAGGAAGTTACCCCCGCAGTAAATTGTAAACCTTGTGTTATGTTGAAAGGGGTTGTGTTTACAATTGATGATGTTTGAGTAGGTATGCTAGTTAGAATTGTTGTGGCAATTTCGGGAATAGAAACACTTGACTTTGTAGTTTGCGTTGGTTGAGTAGACTGTGTTTTCAAAGTATGAATATCAAATCCTGGTGGTAGTGTGGCACCTTCTACTAGAAACTTTGCTAGATAACGTTGGGGATCATTTTACAAACACTCATCCATAAAGGATGCAAACTCAAGATCTTGTACAATGGCGTCTATGTCTTCTATATAAATTTGTCCATGTGTATCTCTAGTGACGTGTTTTCCGAGCAAAGGTTTGTGTGGTCTTTCACTTCCTAATGGTTGATTTCCAAATCGATTGATGAATTCGTTGGGGTCTAAAATTGCTTCTTTTTTTTTTGAGACCTTGTTTCGACCATGAAAAGTTACTTAAACCGAGGTAATGCAGACTATGTCAAAAACTGAGATGACCTATGTCTATTTTTTTTGGATTTTTTGACAATAAATGATGTTGCTAAAGTGATTTCTAAAATGACGTATACTAAGATGACGTATGGTAGAACGGACAATATGCAAAATCTTGAGTAGGTTATGATGATAAATGAGTCTAGGACAGGTATAACCTACCACCTATAGAATAAATGCATGCAATGATTTGTGTTTGACCAAGGAACCTAATTGTAAGACAAGGACAGTTGACAAGGTGAATTTTCCAAACTAGACCGTTGAGCTAAAAAGATTCACTAAATAGGACTAAAGTGACTAGGTTCAATGACTGTGACAAACCGGAACATGAATGTATCCAATGACGAGGAAAGTTATCTATTTTGTGATATGCAATTTCCTAGGAAGTATCTATATGCATGTAACTTAGGATGACTATGACTAAGACGTTGACTGTGACTAAGACATATATGACACCTAATGATGCAAGGTTTTTGAGCAAAAAATTTTAGTTCTTGTCCAAGGTTGATCTTAAGAACCAAAAGCGAAAGTGACAGTGATGTTTCAGACTCAGTTTGCGGTTTTTGAAGTTTTCTATTGACAGTCAAATGCGGTTCACCTAATAGTTGTGGTTCAAAGTTTGATAGATGCGGTTTACAATGATGCATGTGGTGATTTGACTAAAACCTCGTTTCAGACACTAATAAAGTTTGGAATTTTTGACAAATGTGGTTTGCAATGTGTATGCAGTTTTCTGACAAATATGGTTTTGTTTATGACAAATGCGGTTTTCCAATACGCATGCGGTTTTAAATATGAAATCTGTAAACCTATATTTTCTAACAGACACTTGTGGCTTCAAAATTGACAGATGCGGCTTGCATGTACACATGCGACTCAAAATGTGACAGTTGCAGCTCGTACTATCCAGACTGTGGAAAATGAAAAAAAAATTGACAGACACATGTGACTTTTCCCCTAACAAATGTGACTCTCTAAGACATAAGCAGTGTTAAAACCGATAGTTGCAACTCACTTTTTGACAGTTGAAGTTTTTTCAAAATTTGTTTTGACTGACTCTGTTTGTTGATCAATATTTTTGACAAATAAAAAAAACACAAGCACAAAAATCAATTTATTTTCATTTTGTGATGATAGAACTGTTAAGACTCGAAAACATTTACAACCTAGGATTTTTGGACAATACTTGTTGATTTCTTACTTGGATTTCTCCAGCTACGCACATTTATGGCGGATGACTAGTAGCTTGACACCACTAGCTCCCATCCACGACACTCACTTATACGAGGCAGCCAAGCTACTATACCCATGAAACTCCCATGGCATACATCTCATCTCCACACATAAACCGTTAGAATGTAAGATGGTTTCACAGGGCCGACCCTGTTGTGCCAACAAGTAGGTAGGATTTTGGTAAATCTACAACAAGATGTTTAATAAGGGCATTCCATTCATGGGGCACTATTCAACTTCGATGAGAGTCCATTTATGTCCATCTCGTCGAAATAGTGAGCGTGATTTCTGGGCTTTCTCCAAAAATCCATTTTTATATACCGGGTGGAAGTTGCTTGGCTTTAGCGTGTTATCGGTTTGAGTTGTCTTAGGGTGAGTACTTTTTCCCACCAAGACAGGCCCAAGTTCTAGAGTTAGTAATTTTTTCTCTTACACCCAGGATCGCATGACTACGCAAGGGGAGAGGATACTCCGATATACTAAATCGTGAAGGGTTACAAAAATAAGCTTTTGCACCAATCAAAGCAAACAATGATTCTTTTTATTCCAAATGACAGTTATCTATCTACCAAATAGAAAGCTTGCTAAATAAATAAAGCCAAAGGCATTAGGTCCTACATACAAACTGATCAGTAGTTCATTGTTCTTGTCTTTGGCTTTCGTCCTATAGAAAATATATGGTTTTGGTTTTTATTGTCTTGTATGCTTCGTCCTATAAAAACTACGTTAATCCACCTTAACACAACTGTAACCAAGCATTAGCGAAAATAAAAATAACCTAAACACCGAAAATGAAAATACAAATGTACGTAAATGGGTACCCAAAAATACAAATACCCCTTTTTGGGCTTAGCATAGGGACAAGGTCGCCAATAGCGAAACCTAGTCCTCTTGATGCTTTCCAAGGATTTAGGGCTTGATCTTGTGGGTCTCGATTGGTAATACCTTCTTTTGTGCCAATCTCTAACAGAAACTCTCGAAAGTGACCTGCAACTTGTCTTCTTGCTCCTTCTAGGGTTTGGTGCTTGGATGTGACTAGAGGTGAATGTTTTTAATTTCTCCAACACTTTTTACTTCACCAAATCTACATACAAACCTGTGAACACATGCAAAGACCAAGAGAATTTTGGGGTTAGGAAAATAGGGGTTTGCCTAAGTCAAACCCCTTTTATGGTAACTCAAACCCAAATGAGATAAACCAAAGGAAACTAAGATTGAATGATGAACTTAATGGAAATTCTTACCAAACCTTTCTTGATGATGGTCTGTAACATGCAAGAGTAGCTCCAATGGAGGTGGCTTGTGAAACCCTTGTGCTTGTTTTCTTTCTTGTGAAGTCTTGAGTGCAAGAGTACTTGTGAAGAGTGAGTGCAGGTGAAAAATGATCTTAGGAGAGGTCAAAATAAAGGTGAAAACCCTTATTTGTACATGTAAAACCTTAATTTTCCTAAAATGCAACATGATAGGCCGACACTAGGGTTTAGGAGGCAAGATTCCCATTAGTTTTTTTAAAAATTTTGAATATTTTTCCAAAAGGGACTAGGTTGCCCAAGGTGGTGACCTAGTCCACTTGGGAAATTTCAAGTGGTGATTGGGAATTAATTTGTGTTTAATGAATTTTTTCAGCTTTACCTCCTGAAACACAGTTAAGCCGGAACTAAAAGTGTAACATAGACTAAAATCTGGAATAAGATATCTGCAACTAGAATAAATGATGTTAATCCTAATCTAAACAATATTAATCTAAATCAAACAACAAAGAACAAATAAGTAAACACAATAGACTAAACAATTGATTGGAAAGATCTCACCGAATATGCATTCACTCCTTCAAATTATATTGATTGCTCTTCTCCATTTTTTTGTTTCAGTATTCTTGCCCTTGGATTTTTGTGTTTGATGCAAGCATAACTTCATCCAATGTCTAAGAAAAATATCGAAGATAAGTCTTTTCTCAAAAGTGTATGATTTTGAGAGGTGGAATAATGATAATGACAGGCCATTTTATAGATTTTGGATTTTTGAACGATCGGCTCAAATTGAAAGAGAGATCGACGGATGAGATTGATGAATTTCATGCGATGTGAGCCCTGTCTCAGTTAGAACGTGAGTTATAACACGAGTCAGAAAAGACTACAGGATAAAGACTAAGTTAGAATGATAACTTAATCTCGAGTTAAGAATCTTCGAAAATAGAAGAAATAGACTTTGAATGTCAAAGACAAAGTTAGAACTTGAAGAATAATGCATTCGAATGCAAATAGGAGTTAGAAATAGTTAATTGACTAGTTGTGATGGAGAGTCTTCTCGCAGAGATAATCAGATGTTGAATCCGGAGATAACTAGAGAACTAAAAATAGATCTTGAGTCACAAGGTGAGTTAATGATTAGTCAACAGATTGATAGAAGAATGTGACATAAATAATTAATAAATGAATTAAATGTTAATTTAATTCAACATTCAAAAAATAAAAGAATTTAATTAAATAAATAAAGATAAATTATTTAATTTGACTGTTGAAAAGGTGGAATAAATTGAATAATTAAATAAGAAATATTTAATTATAGATAAAGGGGGTTAAATGAATAATACATATTTAATTAAGAAGGAAGTATGATAAAGGGGTAATTAAATAATAAATTATTTAATTGATAGATAAAGGGGGTTTAATTAAATAATACATATTTAATTAAGAAGGAAGAATTAATTAGTTAGCGACATAATTAAACAAATATGATTTATTTAATTATTCAAGTTGAATAAAGGTTATTTATGAATTAATGAATTAATTAAAAAGAGGTATTTAATTAATAGAGGAAATATGTGTTAGAAAGGGTAATTAAATAATAAACATTATTTAATCATGACCATGGATAATAGAAAATTATGTCGAAAGTGGTGTTCACAGGCCTAGACCAATTTTTGGTGTCTACAAAAAGTACACTAAGGGGACAAATTACCATCAGGAAAGGGTTAATTTAGGGGTGATAAGCTTGAATAAGTGTGAAAATACATTACAACACTTTACAACACTTTTTCATAAGGCTTAGGAAGATGTAAGAAGGTGTTGTTTAGGTGAATTAAGTTGAAAGGGTCTTAGAAAAGTGAGGAAATGTGTCACAACACTTCACAACAACTTAGTAAAATACCGTTCGGTTATTGTTGAATTGCAGGCTTTCAAGGCTAAATCAAGGGGAAAAAAGGCCAAAATCCAATGGAAAAGGCCACAATGAGTGAAAAAGTGTCAAGGTCTACACTTTTTATTGACATGATATGAAGTCTACCTATGGATATATATTTTTGTTGCCCACATATAACTTTAGATGCATATATATTTGTATGGATCTTCTTTTGTAAGTGTATATGTTGAGTCTTTTATTTCTTTCCACCCATTGGCACTACATGGAAATTATAAATGAAATAATATTTTTGCAACTACTAAACAACAATCAACAATGTGTATATATGTGCAATTAACTTTTCAAACATATATATATATATTGATGTAGATTTTATTTTGCAACTACCAATATATGTATGTGTAGTTATTTTTGAAAACATATATATTCATGTAGATCTTGTTTTCCAACTCGTAATATATTTATTGTATGTATTGTATGTATATGTAGGAATCTATTGATCAAAAATATATGCATTCAAAGAAGTATGAGTCCATTTTGGGAAATTAGAGAGTGTCGGCATTCATCCCTACGTGCAATTATGTATCTATGTGAAATTAAATGCAAAAAACATTCATACATAGTGCTTGCTATGCGTATTATTTTCATAAAGTTATGTGCAGGATCATGATGGGCCAAAAACTGGTGATATGTAAGTGATATGATGGCCCATGTGGTTGACGACTTTTTTTTAACTCAAATTTGATGAAATGAAAAGGGTTTTTAAAGGATATTCTCAACTTTCCACCAATAGAAATTATTCTTTACTTTGAACTTAATAGATAATTATTAGTCATGACTAAAGTCCTAATTGATGGGATGATTGAAAAACATCTATAGCTTTCAAATGATATCACATTTTTTGAATCCAAAACATGCATAACATTCTATGCTTCACATACTATAGGATTAAAAAATATAAAATTGAATTTCATGAAATTTTGACCAAGTTAAGGTGGTCAAACATACGCGTTTTTGTATTTTTTAAAATTTGTAATAAAAAATCATAATTAATTATTTACTTGGAAAAATATTACAAAAAATTATGCATCAAATCGGGACATGAGTCCTCTACTTATATCTAAAATCTTATAAAAAAATGTTATCATTTTATTGTGGTTAGGGTGGTCAAACAAACACCTACTTATTTTTTCCTTGAAATTTAAGTACTACTGCATTGAAATTTCAAATTTTCACCAAATAGATTTAAAAATAAATAAATAAACCAACTAGTTCAAAACTACATTCAATTTTCTACAAATTCTATTCTTACATATTTTTGAAATAATATAGATAACTTATTCAAATTTTTACGTCAAGTTTCCTAACTCTGATTTTTTGAATTTTCATCGCCACTTAAGGGCCTATTTTTTCCATGTTGATCCTGCACATACCCATAAGATAATAACAATTTTTATTTGAACTATGGTTCTTATCCACTAGGAATGCTTGGAAAGCGGTGAAATAGTGTGTGCCCTGCATGATAAGCCATTGTTGGTTGTTTATGTATGGCTTGAACGATAGTTGTTATTTGTCAAGGCCTCAATAATGATTTTCTCACTGTTTCATCTCATGCTTAGTATACAACCTTCCATTGTAACAAATAATTATTGAGGTTCAGATAGATATCAACTATGCTTCAAGAGGAATATGGATAATTTTATTACTTTGCAAACATACCCACTAGAAAGAAAGCATAGAGAAATTAATTCTCATGCTAGTTAGTGTTTAATTTTACTGGTCTTCTCTATCGATGCGCCAAATTCTTTTAATTTAAAATTTGAGAAACATCCATGAACTTCCCCGCCCCACCCTTAGCTGAAATATCAACATCGAAAGGCTCAAAAATTTGGGAAGGTTGAAAATAAAATTCAAACCAAAGTTCACACAATAGGGTGAAAGCACTTATCTGGAGGTTCCAATAAATATGGCTATTTATTTCTTTAGTTTTATTCTTCTTGTCTTGGCTAACTGTAGAGTATATTCTTCGCACATGTAAATTCCTATAGTTAGGTCAATGTTGGTATCAATCTTCCATATGATACTTAAAATACAGTTTACCATTGCAACAATGTAAGAACAAAATAAACATAGGGATCACTCTATATGAATCTTTTTTGCATCGACTATGACATACATGTTTATATTTGTACACAGGGAAAACATATTGTCCACCACTCCAATCAATGGTTGCATCAAACTAAAAACATCACGATAAAAAAACCATGCAAAAGCATACTCTTCTCTCAGTTGTACCTTCTTGAAAATGAAACAATATTGCCTTTTCAACACCCTAGAATTGAAATAACAACAATGAACAATGAACAAATACCATACAAAACCATAGCCACAAAACATATGTAGAATGATAGCCAAGAAATACCAACCATAGACAAAACTTTATTGCTAATAAGAAATAATCTAAGATTTTCCCAAAAGTGCCTTGTTGATGATTGAAAAATTGTACCCTTTCCAACAATGATCTATCAAAAATGAGACAATATACCCCAAGCTAGAAAATAGTTCAGCCGATAAAAAATGGCATGGCATTAACAATGTTATTCTATTCTAAATATAGCCACACAATGGAAGCCATAAAGAAAAACCAACAAAACAAATTGGAGTAATGAAGGCATGCGAAAATACACTCTTCTCTCAACATAACCTTTTTAGAAATTCTAACAATGTAGCCTTTTCAACAACACTTTTTTGAAAATGAAACAATATAGCCTAATATGGATCCCTGTGTATGAATGCTATTTGCATCTACTACTTCTCTCAACAATACCTTATCAAAATTTGAAACAATTAACGATGGCTAATTAGAGATCAGACAACATGGCCTACCATAATAGACAAGAAGCAAATAACCATATCAATATCAAAAACAAGTCGCACATAGCTATAAATATTCAACTCTGTATTCATATACGCATAAAAATCTATTATATGAACATTTATCCACACACATATGTATCAAAATTTTCTATGCACTCAAAAAATTCAATTGCATGCATATATATTTTTAAATAAATTGGCATGTAGTCCTAAAATAAGAAATGCGATAAAAAGATATATAGCCTTATATTATTGTTATCACATGGATTCGCAATCTCATGTAACATTGGATTACTTTTAGGTTGTGGGTACATCCTATTCTAAAGTAAACCTCCAGATTCTAGGTCGGCTTTGTTAGAAACCCTAGATCAGACATGCAAACCTAAACACCTTCCATAGAAGAGAAAACATAAAAAAGCAGAGCTTTGCATGTGAATGTGCAAAATGATATATTCAGGAATTCAATATTACAATGAGATGATTTGCTTTATAAAAGCAAAGTATGCAACCCTAATGTTGACCTAAAATTAGCTCAACCTAAGTAAAGTTATGCAAGTGTAATTAAATATTAATTACACTAACACCCCCCATAAGTGCAACTTAGGGAGACTAGATAAGCATGCACCTAAAACTAAGATGAATGTAAGAAAGCGTGAATGGGTCTCGACAACAAGGCCTGATCAGGTACTCATGTACAAATGCAATAATGAGGTAGAGAAGGAAAACCTAGTGGGACAACCCCCCCTACAATGAGATGACTACTGCAAAGAAGCACTGGAAGAACACTGGAACCGCAATCCGGCAAGCAAGTAAAGATACTTCTATCTACAAGAAACCATATTGGAATCATAATAATGTGATAGCAGACCCGATGCCACAGAACACTCGAAAACACCAAACTGGAACAACCCTGGAATCCATGAAGCAACAATAGATGAAATGATGATGACAGAATCTGGAAGCCATGAATCTCGATGCCGATGCCAAACTAAGACTGAAACTCTTCCATGGGAAAAAGTACCATACATACTCGAGAACAATAACCACAAATTTAGTGGCCCTTAAACTGAGATGGATCCGATGCGGATCACTAACCATAGGTTCTCAATCTAAAGTGTGAACCAAAATGAATCTGATATGAGTCAAACTCAGACAAAAATATGGCCAAAAGAAACTAAGAAACCAGATTACAACCCATGTGAGTTGTCATCAAAACACAATGAAGATTATTATGCAAGAAACCCCCCCGATGGAACTTTATATCAGTTCATTTATTACAATCCCCAATGAATGAAAAAGGAGAGAATGCCTAATATGAATAAATAAAAAATAAAAATAGACCTCATATCTGTGTAGAGGACTGAACCAGCTTTCCAATGCCGCAAGAATGGCGAAAAAAGGATCACCGAGTCAAAAGATATGCCCTCCAGAGTGAAAACAACAACATCTGAGTTCAAGGACCTGCAAAATAAATCTGGAGAAAAATATAAAAAAACTAAAACATTGAATAGATTGGTGCCGGAATCAACTTTCCAACGGTATCTTGTTTGCAAAAAACGGACACCGTACGCAAACGTTATACCCGATTTCGTGAAAGTGCTCCAGAAAGGCCAATAAAGCCTGCAGACAGCCCAGGGGGCTAAAAAGTTTTGGCCCCTGGTCCTCCATGCTACCAGGGGCTGGAGCAGAGCCCCTGGTCGCCCATATGACCTGCGCTGGGTGCTCGGAGGCCGGCTGGGGCTGGGCACATAGCGCCTGGTCCCCCATAGGACCGCGGCCTGGCTGCATAGAGCCCGCGGGGGTTGGCGAGGGAAGCGGCGCATGGAGGGGGAGCCACCGGCGGCGGCGGCTGCTTGGTGGCCACCCAGTGGCATGGTGGTGGCGGGGACCTTAAAACTACAGGCACCGGCACGATTCCCTAAAAACCACATTTTTTTCAATTTTTTTACGAAAACCACACCTCGTGAAGCATGCTAGGGAGGCCGTACGGCCTTCATGGCAAAAATTTTTTTCCCTCCAAACCAACTTCGCCAAAATCGACGAAACGAAAGGCAATCTTAGGGTTTTTGGCCGCTACGAACACAATGGTGACCTCCGTTTCTGCTCAAAATGCTTCAAAAAAATGGCTACCTCCAGAGCTTGCAAAAAAATACCAAACTTGAAATCCTTACAGATCTGGCAAATCATGGCCAAAATCTGAAAAATAAAAGCCAAACCTGACTTTTTCCAGTGCTTTGAATCCAATGGAAAGACCTGATCTAATCCAAAATGCCGCATAGATGAACTCAAGGCATAAAATCCTCGAGGAACCCCAAATGAAATTTGCAATGGTTTTCTCCAAATTTTGAGAAGGGGTTGCATGTCAAGGCTCTGATACCACGTTAGAAACCCTAGATCAGCCATGCAAACCTAAACACCTTCCACAAAAGAGAAAACATAAAAAAGCAGAGCTTTGCATGCAAATGTGCAAAATGATATATTCAGGAATTCAATATTACAATGAGATGATTTGCTTTATAAAAGCAAAGTATGCAACCCTAATGTTGACCTAAAATTAGCTCAACCTAAGTAAAGTTATGCAAGTGTAATTAAATATTAATTACACTAACAGGCTTTCTATATGGTTTTCTGATTATGGACTTAATAACTTGCTTGGAAAAGGGAAAAGACTAAATTTGATATGAAACTAAAAACTAAAATGTTGATTAATTGAAAATAAAATGACTTGCAGACCTAAACATAGCTAGGCTTCTAAAAAATTGTTAGCACAACCTAATCTAGGTATTTTACTCACATAATTAACTCATTAAAAGGCTCTGTTGAATCTCTCTCTCACAAAGTAAAACAAGGTTTTCAAAATCGAAAGAAAAGATATACTTACGAGAATAATTAATAAACTGTAACAAATTTGTTGGAAGACTGAAATCATTGAGAGGAGAGGGGGTGAATCAGTGATTGACGAAAGTCACAATATTTTTTTAAAACAAATATTTTATGTTTTCTTTTAAAATAAGAGGACAAATGATTGTTTGTGAAGGAGACTTGACTTGTGCATTTAAACATGAACTAGGCATATGAATTATACATTGACATGACTTGAGACATAGACTAAATCAAATGAATCCATTTATACTTTCTCCTGTATCAGATTTCACAATCGTAACAAAAAAATTGTGCATGACATTTTTGATTCAAGCATTTGCAAAAATGAGGAAAACGAAAAAGAACAAATGACTCTTTATACAACAAATGTCACTTGTGCTAAAATAGTATTGAATTTGCATAAACCATGAATCAAATAAACACATCATCAAGAGAGAGTGAAGTTAAGATTCCTTACACATTCACATGTATCAGAGCCCACAATAGAACCTTTTATGCATGATATGCTAACTTAAACATTGATAGAGATAAAAGACAAAAACTCAACAACATTTACTACAATGAGACCATAAGACAAATAATTTTCCTAGTGGAAAACCCTCTTGGGGTAGAAAAACCACTCCTAAACTTCTGCCATACTAACTTATATTTTCAAATCACTACTTGCAATGCCTTACAGGCTAATTTCAGAGCACCCACTAAAGGAGAACCAACCCCACATTTAGAAACACCCATTTCAAGGAGCACCAACCCCTTATTGAAATTCAGAGCAAAAATAATATCAGAGGATTTCTTTGTTTCAATTCTTTAACACCCAAAATTCCTTGCATTCCAATACCACTAATATACTAAAGGTTCATTATTGAACCTTCAAAATACTAGACATATTAAAAAGAAATCCTATCACTTTGCATTGCTTTTGCAGATTTACAATTACAAAATTTCTCACACTATGATTTTCAAGAATAATCAACCCCTAAAAACTAGTGAACAATCACTATAACTCTTTCTTTTTCAATATCCACACATTCCCCCAATTTTGGAACCTTCATCGAAGGTGTTTAATAAGACAAAAAACCTATTGATTATTTTCAAGATTACCAAAATTACAATGATGTATGCACCATAAAAATAATTTCATCTGACCATCTCTCAGAGATTTGAGAATAATCAGAGAAGCAACTATATCATTCACATAACATTTTCCATGCTGATAAAAAAAAAGTATATCACTGCTAGGGCCTGTACAAGATTTGAAACCGAACCCCTATCATCATGAACTCAATTAAAAAAAAAAAATAGCTCTTTTATAATACCAATAAAGGAGAAAATAAATGTAACCGAAATCATAGCATGCCATTACTGTTAGAGATACTTAAGAACTTGTTTATCCCTTTTCTAAATCGAGCAAAGAACCAGTAACTTTCTCATTTAAAAAACTCTTCTAACAAAGGAAATAATACCTGAATTGATGAATGAAACTGAAAAAGAGTGCATGATAATATGACATGAAGTATTTACCAACCCAACAATAGAGAAACCAATGAATCTCCTTCCTCCTTCATTCCCTTAACCAATGAAAAATAGAAGACTGAGTAACCAAGCACGACATAGCTCATATAGTGAGCTTCACCAACTGTCATTGGTGTTGCAGCAAGAAGAATCATCAAGTTAATAGCAGTTACCTTCTCTCCATGGTGGTGGTTAGGGTTACCAAACCCTAGCGAGGAGAACACCAAAATCTCTGCCCTATTTGATCTCCCTTTTTCTCAAGTCATTCGATGACTTATCAAAACTTAAATATTCATTGAAGTTCGAGGAAACAAACACAATAATAAACCACATATAAAATTCTTATGAGTTCGTTGTCAATTGCAAATGAAGCCGACAACATCATTATCACCAAATATTTCATTCAACCTATTGATACACTATAATCATTATATAAACTTTATGCCATGTCCAAGCTTTTCAAAATGCTGACAATATTAGAAACAAATGATGGCCATCGATTTCACATTAATCAACCAAGAGTTATACGCAAAAGACTTTACATCAAGTCAAATTCACTATCACCACTTAATGAAGGCTTAAGGAAACCTAATAGGGATTAATTCCTTTTAGATGCTGACACCTCTATACCTTTAAAATAAATGAACTTAGATAATAGACTTTTATGAAAATAGGTAAAAGTGATAATACCTCAATAAGCATTATTCCAATTCAAGACTTAAGGAATGAACCAAGAACAAATAGTGGCTATCAAATAATTTTTTACTACCATGTAACATTCAAGATTTCCTTTGAAAAGAGCCAATATTCATAGAATTCCAATGACCAAGAAATTTAGAACAAAATGAGTCAATAACCATAATGCTTGAATCCTTAGACAGGGTAATTGCTTATTAAAGCAATATATATAAACAATGAACTAGATTTCATGTGCCATATATATCAATCAATGTGTCATACCCATTGATACCATGGAGATAGAAAGATGCCAAGATGATATAGAATCAAATGACCATGTACAAAATGCCAAACCAAGATCAATCTGAAAGAATGATCATCTAATACAATATACATGTGACATGCGAACATAAAAGACCATCCTACCATAATGAAACCATCTGTCAACTGAAAAGAATTGTCCACATTAGCATCATGAAATAGAAACCTGAAACCAAGAATAACTGATTACAAAACAAATAACCAAAATGCATAAAATTTGAACAATGATTAGCATAATCCAAGGTGCAAGTTCCATGATAAAAAAGCATCAAAATACAATTGTCACCACACATTGTCCAAGATATTTAGGTGCCAAAAAAGTAGATATTACTGTTATACCAATACTGTCATTAATATGGAAATTCTTGTAGAAATAATCACCTTGGATTGTGATATAAAACATTCACAATGCATATCTACTGCACTTTTCATTGAACCTTAACGTATTACACTTCAATAGTATAAGCTTGTCACAGTGGAAACAATTGTGTTGTCCACTATCCACTGTTAGTAAACTCGACAATCATAACATTCAAAAAATATGAACTAAACATGTACTATTAAAGCAACAACACAATACCATAGAACTATGTCAACATGACAATGCATTGTACTGTATACTATCATCATTTAACCTTATAAATGTAGTTGTTAACCCAACTCAAATCTAGGTTTGAACTGCTTTAACAATTCTCAAACCTTCAAGTTGTGTGAACATGTGAATCTAAGGTTTATACGTAAAAATTTTATGTATAGACACAAAGGCTATTAAACAAATGTATACCAATGTCAAACTATAATGATATAAGGACTGAATTAGCCCTAATCTGAGATCTTTTTTTCCAACTCATAATATATTTATTGTATGCATTGTATCTATATGTAGGAATCTATTTCTTGGAAATATATGCATTCAAAGAAGTATGAATTTGTTTTGTGAAATTAGAGACTGGCAACATTCATCCCTGCGTGCAATTATGTATCTATGTAAAATTAAATGCAAAAAACATTCATACATAGTGCTTGCTATGCTTATTCTTTTCATAAGATAATAACAACTTTTATTTGAACTATGGTTCCTATCCAATGGGAATGGTTGGAAAGTGGTGAAATAGTTTGTGCCCTCCATGATAAGCCATTGTTGGTTGTTTATGTATGGCTTGAATGATAGTTTTTATTTTTCAAGATCTCAATAATGATTTTCTCACTATTTCAACTCATGCTTAGTATACAACCTTCCATTGTAACAAATCCTTATTGTGGTTTAGAAAAATATCAACTATGCTTCAAGAGGAATATGGAAAAATTTATTACTTTGCAAACATACCCACTAGAAAGAAATCATAGAGCAATTAATTCTCATGCCAATTAGTGTTTAATTTTATTGGCCTTCTTTGTTGATGCGCCAAACACTTTTAATTTAAAATTATAGAAAGATCCATGAACTTCCCCATCCCACCCTCAGTTGAAATGCTGGCGTTGAAAGGCTCAAAAACCTGGGAAGGCTGACAAAAATTCTGACCAAAGTTCACACAATAGGGTGAAAGCATTTATCTGGAGGTTTCAATAAACATGCAAGGCTATCTTAGGATTCATTTTTCAAATATTTTGGTGAATGGGCTTAGCATTTTCAGCAAGGAAAATGTTATGGATAACTATTTGAGGATCTATTCCAGGGATATCAGAATACTTCAAGCAAATAGTTCAAGAAAGGTATGAAGTAAGGTTGAAAGGTCCTCTTGTTCTTCATTGTTGAGGCACTTCCCAGTCTTAATGACTTTGTCATTGTCATCGAAATCCATTGGGATGTCAAGGGTATCTCCTAAAGGGAGTGCATGGGACTTAGGAACTTCGGGATCATATGGTTCCATTCTCGTGTGGGGTTCATTAACGTTACTAAGGGTGTGCTAAGAACTTACCATAGCACAAGAGGCGTGTTTCTTGGATCGAGTTATGTCTGAAGCACCTAAAAACTGTTTCAAATCATCGTCGTCATGAACATAGGAAAATAGGGGAGTATCCACATTAAGGAATTCAGTTTGTTTAAGTGTGAGGTTGGTTTTTGATGTGCATGTTATAGTGTTCATGTTGAGAGAGGGTTGTTGATTGGATTTTGTAGCTTTAGAAAAGGAAAACCCTCAACTGGTCTTAGTTCCTTGCATATTAGGTTCAATGGGTACAAGAATTCCTTGTTCATGCTTTCCACATCCTTTACCATTGTAGCCTAGCTATTTCACAAAATCATAACCTTTTCCATAAAATCTTTCCATTTCTTGTGGGTTAGGGGGTTGTTGATAATCTATCTCATCAAAATTTGTTGTGTATGTTGCATGTTCTTCCAAAAGAGATGAGGTAGATGTGCGGGGAGCATGGTATTCTTGTTGGGTAGAGAGGACAACTGATTTTTGGGTAAGTGCACCAAGATGGTTCCCAAAAAGGGGACTTAAGTGGACATTTTTTTTTGAAATCAGGAAATATTGACATTGGACGTGAAATTGAGGATAGTTACACTCAAAATTTTGAGATGGAACAAAAACAAGGATTGAAGTGATCTGAGTCTACTTTCTAAACTACTAATTTATTTTTTAAATGGTTGAGATTAAGGGGTTCAAAAGAGGGATGTACACAAATTGGTGTTTTTTTTTCAGAAAAACATAAAATAGCAACTCTTGTACGACCCTCGTATGGTGATTTTTTTTGTAGTATTTTTAAAATCGCAATGGTTAGAAGTTAGCTAATCGTATGTAGTTGATGCACAAGTTTTATGATAATTTTTTAATGAATATTTGATTTTTTACTAATTTTTGAAGTAGATACTTCCTAAAAAGTAGAATTTTGGTTGTGCTACCCCTACAAATTTTGGAAAATAATTGAATTTTTTTATAATAAAAAAACGTGTAGAATGGAGTCTAGTTTCTAAAAATGTAATTTATTTGAAAATTCGATGAATGGATAATTTATAACGAAAAATAATACCAAACACTGCTTTTTGGCAAAAAAGAGACATACAAACAAAATAAATTATGGATAAAAGGCTTAAAATTGTCAGAAAGTGAAAAACATTACATCGTTGGATAGCTAAGAGAGAACCCAACATTACCCATGTGTTTGATTTTTTCGATATTGAACCACATGCAATCTTGACGGTGAGCACGAACTCGATTATGTGAAATATGGTAGATTTTTTAAAAACACATCTTTGGTCATTGGGAATGCCCTCCAAGCCTTTGGGTTGTTATTCCAAGGCAAATACCAATCCTAAGGCTTGGGAATTCCCAAAGCAAGATATAACACGAGTGCGCTGTATCGCGCTCGTGTTATATCTTAGTTTTGACATGGTTTTTTTCTTCTGCGGGAAAAATGTCAACTAAGACATAACATGAATGCATTATAACGCGCTCACGTTATGTCCTCCTTTATGTTAAATGCAAATCTATTGAATGTATGATGATATATTTGTATTTTTGTATGTACATGTATTCTCGTCATGTAAGTATGCATGTATACGTGTATGCCTATATGTATCAATGCATGTATATTGTATGTATGCATCTATGTATGTAAGATTGTCTCTACACATGTATGTATGTATGTATGCTTGTATGGATGTAGGATTGTATGTACATATGTATTATTCTTGTATGCATGTATTTACGTATGTCTTTAGAGAGTGGGGGAATTTAGAGAGAGAGAGAGTCTAGAGAGATGGAGAGGGGGTGGAAGTGAGATTTTAAGAGAGAGGGAGTGGGAGAGAAGGGGTTGGAGGGAGAGTGAATTAAATAGGTAAGGTGGGAGGGATAAAGGGAGGGAGAGAGAGATGGGGAAGAGAGAGATGGATAGAAAGAGAGAGCTATTTAGGTAGGGTTCCAAAGGGAGAGACTTGAGAGTGTGAGGGGGGTGAGAGGTTGAGATTTGAGAGATAGGTAGTGAGAGGGAGTGAGAGAGAGAGGGAGTGTGAGTGAGAGACTTGAGAGAGGGAGAGGGTGTGTGAGGGAGTGACCTAATAGAGGTAGAGAAAGAGGGGGGTGGAGTGAGAGGGAGTTAGCTAGGTAGGGTGGGAGGGATAGATCAAGAGAAGGGAGAGAATAGAGAGAGAGTTATCTAGGTAGGTTTCCAGAGGGAGAGACCTAAGAGAGAGGGGGTGGGAGGGAGAGACATGATAGAGAGGGAGAGAGTGGGAGGGACATAGAGAGAGATGGATAGAAGGAGCGAGAGAAGGTGGTAGGGATTGATTGAATGAGAGGTACACAAAAAGAGGGATAGGGTAGATAGAGAAAATTAGAGAGGGTAGGAGGGAGGGAGAGGTGAGATGTATAGATAGAGAGAAATTGATAGGGGTTGAGGGTATAGGATTGAGGGATTAGGGTGGAGGACCTATAGGGTTGATGGTTTCTAGGCTATTAGGGTTTAAGGTTTGAGGGTTGAGTGAATAAGGTCGATGCTTGAGGGTATAGGGTAGAAGGTTTAAGGGTTTAGGGTTGAAGGGTTTAGGGTTAAGGATTTACTTGTTTGAGGGTAGAGGGTTTAGGGTATAGGTTTGAGGGTATATGGTTGAAGGATTAGGTTCAGGGTCCGATGTAAAGGGTAGAGGGTATAGGGGTTGAGGGTTTAGGTTTTAAGGATTGAGGGTTGAGGGATTAAGGGTTGAGGGTTGATAATTGAGGGTTAAGGGTTTAATGTATAAGGTAGAGGGTAGAGGATAGAGGGTTTAATGGTTTAGGGTTTAAGGGTTGAGGGTTGAGGATTGAGGGTTTAAGGTTGAGGGTTGAGGGTTGAGGGTATAGGGTAGAGGGATTAGGGTTGAGGGTCCAATGTATAGGGTAGAGGTTATAGGGGTTGAGGGATTAAGGGTTGAGGGTTTATAGATTAGGGTAGAGAGTTTTCATGGATTTAAGGGTGTAACGGTTGAGGGATTAGGGTTTAGGGTAAAGGGTATTGGGTTGAGGGTTGAGGGTAGAGGGTAGAGGGTTTAAGATTTTATGGTATAAGGGTTGACGGTTGACGGTTGACGGTTGACGGTTGACGGTTGAGGTTTGAGGGTTGATGGTTGAGGGTTGAGTGTTTAAGGGTTTAAGGGTTGAGGGATAAAGGGTTAAGAGAGTTGAGGGATTAGGGTAGAGAGTTTACTAAGTGGGTTTAAGGGTTTAAGGGTTGGGGGATTAGGGTTGAGGGTAGAGGGTATAGGATTGAGGGTAGAAGGTATAGGGTTTAAGGGTTAGGGTTTAAGGGTTGAGGGTTTAGGGTTGAGGGATTAAGAGGGTATAGGGGTTGAGTGATTATATTTTAAGGGTTGAGGGTTGAGGGTTGCGGGATTAAGAGGGTATAGGGGTTTAGGTATTAGGGTTTAAGGGTTGAGGGTTGAGGGATTAAGAGGGTATAGTGGTTGAGGTATTAGGGTTTAAGGATTGAGGGTTGAGGGATTAAGAGGGTATAGGGGTTGAGGGATTAGGGTTTAAGGGTTGAGGGTTGAGGGTTGAGGGATTAAGAGGGTTGAGGGGTTGAGGGATTAGATTTTAATGGTTTAGGATTGAGGTATGAAGAGGGTATATGGGTTGATGGATTAGGGTTTAGGGATTGAGGGTTGAGGATTGAGGGATTAAGAGGGTATAGGGGTTGAGGGATTAGGGTTTAAGGGTTGAGGGTTGATGTTTTATGGATTAAGAGGGTATAGGGATTGAGGTATTAGGGTTTAAGGGTTGAGGGTTGAGGGTTGAGGGATTAGGGTTTAAGTGTTGAGGGATTAGGAGGGTATAGGGGTTTAGGGATTAGGGTTTAAGGGTTGAGGGTTGATGGATTAAGAGGGTATAGGGGTTAAGGGATTAGGGTTTAAGGGTTGAGGGTTGAGGGTTGAGGTTTGAGAGATTAAGCGGCTATAGGAGTTGAGGGATTAGGGTTTAAGGGTTGAGGGTTGAGGGATTAAGAGGGTTGAGGGTTTGAGGTATTAGGGTTTAAGGGTTGAGGTTTGAGGGTTGATGTATTAAGAGATTATAGGGGTTGATGGATTAGGGTTAAAAGGTTAAGGGTTGCATGTTGAGAGATTACGAGGGTATAGGGGTTGAGAGATTAGGGTTTAAGGGTTGAGGTTTGAGGTTTGAGGGTTGAGGGATTAAGATGGTATAGGGTTTTAAGGATTAGGGTTTAAGGGTTGAAAGTTGAGGGATTAATAGGTTATTGGGGTTGAGGAATTAAGGTTTAAGGGTTGAGGGTTGAGGTATCAAAAGGGTATAGGGGTTGAGGGATTATGGTTTAAGGATTTAGGGTTGATGGATTAAGAGGGTATAGGGGTTGAGAGATTAGGTTTTAAGGGTTGAGGTTTGAAGGTTGAGGGTTGAGGGTTGAGGGATTAGGGTTTAATGGTTGAGTGTTGAGGGTTGAGTGATTAAGAGGGTATAGGGGTTGAGGGATTATTGTTTAAGGGTTGAGGGTTGAGGTTTGAGGGATTAAGAGGGTATAGGGGTTGAGGGATTAGGGTTTAAGGGATGAGGGTTGAGGGATTAAGAGGCTATAGGGGTTGAGGTATTATGGTTTAAGGGTTGAGGGTTGAGGGTTGAGGGATTAAGAGGGTATAGGGGTTGAGGGATTAGGGTTTAAAGATTGAGGGTTGAGGTATTAAGAGGGTATAGGGGTTGAGGGATTATGGTTTAAGGGTTGAGGGTTGAGGGTTGAGGTATTAAGAGAGTATAGGGTTTGAGGGATTAGGGTTTAAAGGTTGAGGGTTGACTGTTGAGGGATTACGAGGGTATAGGGGTTGACGGATTAGAGTTTAAGGGTTGAGGGTTGAGATTTGAGGGTTGAGGGATTAAGAGGGTATAGGGTTTTAGGGATTAGGGTTTAAGGGTTGAGGGTTGAGGGTTGAGGGATTAAGAGGCTATAGGGGTTGAGGAATTAAGGTTTAAGGGTTGAGGGTTGAGGGTTGAGGTATTAAAAGGGTATAGGGGTTGAGGGATTAGGGTTTAAGGATTCAGGGTTGAGGGATTAAGAGGGTATAGGGGTTGAGGGATTAGGGTTTAATGGTTGAGTTTTGAGGTTTGAGTGATTAAGAGGGTATAGGGGTTGAGGGATTATTGTTTAAGGGTTGAGGATTGAGGGTTGAGGGATTAGAGTTTCAGGTTTGAGGGATTAAGAGGGTATAGGGGTTCAGAGATTAGGGTTTAAGGGATGAGGGTTGAGGGATTAAGAGGCTATAGGGGTTGAGGGATTATGGTTTAAGGGTTGAGGGTTGAGGGTTGAGGGTTGAGGGTTGAGGGATTAAGAGGGTATAGGGGTTGAGGGATTAGGGTTTACA
>CM021110.1:45741950-45782739 GCA_007115665.2 Sequoiadendron giganteum
TCTCCCCCTCTCTCCCTCCCTCTCTATCTCCATCTCCATCTCTCCCACCATCTCTTTCTCCCCATCTCCCTCTCCCTCTCCCTCCTTCTCTCCCTCTTTCACCCCCACTTTCTCTTTCTCCCACTCTCCCCCTCTCTCCCTCCTACTCTATCTTTCTCCTCCTCTCCCCTTCTCCTACTCTCCCACTCTCTCCCACTCTCTCCCTCTCTCTCACTCTATCTTTTATCCCACTCTCTCCTCTCTCTCTTTCTACCACTCTCCCCCTCTCTTCCTCCCACTTTTCTTTCTACCACTCTCCTACTCTCTCCCACTCTCTCTTTCTCCCACTCTCCCCATCTCTCCCTCTTACTCTATATTTCTCCCACTCTCCCCTTATCCCACTTTCCCACTCTCTCTTTCTCCCACTATCCCCCTCTATCGCTCCCACTATAGCTTTATCCCACTCTCCCCTTCTCCCACTCTCCCAATCTCTCCCAATATCTCTTTCTACCACTCTCCTCTCTCCCTCCAACCCTATCTTTCTACCACTCTCCTACTCTCTCCCACTCTCTCCCTCTCTCCCTCCCACTCTATCTTTCTTCCACTCTCCCCTTCTCCCACTCTCCCACTCTCTCCCACTCTCTTTTTCTCCCACACTCCCCCCCTCTCCCTCCCTCTCTATCTCCATCTCTCCCACTTTCTCTATATATTCTCCCCCTCCCCCTCTCCCTCCCTCTCTCCCTGTCTCTCCCACTTTCTCTTTCTCCCACTCCCTCTTTCTATCCCACTCTCCCTGTACCTCTCTCTCTCACACACACACACATTCACCTCTATCTCCTCTACTTTAAGGGTACAAGGGAGAGATATAGAATTAGGATAGAGGGTATAGACAAAGAGGGGGAAAATAAATATATTAAAAAAAACCATATTTCATATAACGTGTGTGAATTTTGAAGAAATAGAGATGTTACCATTTTAGCTAGAAATAACGGTCTCACTTTATAACATGAGTGTGTTTTGTCTTCCACTAAAAATGGTAAAAATACTCAATATACCTATGATGTCAAGGCCCACAGTCTACATATTCTCCTAGTTTTGTGTGTGCTCTGACAAAAAGTAGCTTTTTGATGATGTGAAGTGTGCAAGCATGTTTTTCACATTTCACCACCTTTTCCATGATCTTTCTACCACCTTTGCATGAAATAGGATATTTTCCATGTTGAAAGACATATAATATCAATTCAATTTTGAATTCCATTAAAAATTGATATATAATTGAATTTTGGAGGGGAACAAGATTTTGAAAAAGTAATTTTTTTGTGGAGTTTGAAGAAAGAAGAAGCTAAGGCTACATAATTGGGTTGAACTCCTACTTTTGAAAGTTTTTTTTTTTAGGTATGTGAAGTATTTACACATTTTCTTTCATTCTATTATGGCTTGCTTTCATTTTTGTTATTTTACATATTCCATGTTGATCATTGTTTGTTTGTCATTATAACCTTAGGTTGTCAATGCACATTTTAAATTACACAATTATATACACTTGCCAATTACCATTTTAAACCTAATGTAGAGAATCTAAAAAGATCCACAAATCATTAAGGGCACTTCTGACCCTAACTTAAATTGAAGAAGATCAACCAACAAGCTCAGTCATATTTTTATCAAAATCCTTCAATTTCACTTGATTTCATATTTCCACAAAACATTAGAACTTGGCTTCAACTCTTTGTCAGACTCAAAAATATATTAACCATCATAAAATTGATTGTAACATATCATAAACCCGATTAGAAACTCAAAACCTTTCAATTCATTCATGATTCACTAATTCAAGAACTCAATGTTGCAACGTACATGGAAAAATAACAACAAATCATGGAAGGTAACTACTAATGTTTATCCAGAAATCCAAGACACTATAATCAGCATGTTATTGATTTAAATAAACCAAATACACATTCCAAATATCTCACCATAATTCATCCTTTGAGCATGCTTCCCCTAGCAGTATTCCAAACCCATGGTGCATGGGCACCTACAACCATGTTTCAAAATCTACTTTGGTGAAAGTTTGTCTTAAGGTCCTTGGGTGAGTTCAAGAGTTTTTATATTCTCTTTCATAGATTTTATTTAAAATAAGGTCTAAATAGACCAATCTTTCATGTATTTAGGGATGTTGTGAGTTTGGTGATCAAATGTGCAAGTATGCACTCTTGCTTTAGAAAATTATCAATTTTGCCATATAATCTTTGAAGGAAAATAATTCAAATTGTAAATGGAAGTGCAGTAAAAGAGTCTAAAAGTTGTATTAGAGATTAAATAAAGGTGTTTGAGTGGTTATAGGTGTCTTGGACAACAAAGTTGCATAATGTTGCCTATTTAGCAAAAGTTGTCAATGTTAGCAATTTTTAAGATAAATGAAGGTCTTGGTAGTTAGCAGGTGGTTATAGGTTGGTTATGCACATGGATCATTTGGAGAAGGGCCTAAAACTTTATTTAAAAACCTATTATGGCCTCGTTCAAGAGGTTGGTGGAGTTTGAATAAGAAAGAAACTTGCATTTACACTATTTTTCTAAAGATCTCACTTCTTTTTGTATGTTTGCAGACCCTATACGGGTTGTACAGGCTTATTAATCATGTGAAATTGATATTATTCCATAAATTAATTTTCCTAATTTAATTTGGCTGCCTTTGAAGAGGTTTCTATTGAAATTTGTGCTTGGAATTCATAAATTTCTAGAAATCGGGTTCTTGGACAATCAAGGGTTTGAGGGCAATTTAATGTCTTAGATGGAATCCAACCTATTTTTCTCTTTGTGAATCAGTGGGGTGACCATTTAGGATGCACTTCTGATTTTATTAGGAGTAGAGAAGAACAAGTTTAAAGTTTCCTCATGAATGATACTGGTTTAAGGGGAAATACCCTATTTTCTCATAGAAAACAATGGTGCAGACCTAAGAAAGAGGGGTGCAGTGTTTCCAGAGGGTATATGAGGGTTCATTAATCTTTGGGGTACCTATAAAAAGTTGTATGGGAAGATTTTTGAATTGGGAAGTTGTGGAAGGTAGAGTTTCAGTAAGGAGGCCTAAAAACCCTTGTTTCGTAGGTTCTAGAGAGGGTTTTGAATTTTTTTTATGGAATGAGTACTTGGGGTCCTCTAACCTTGATAATTTTTGGTATTGAAACATAATACAAGACTATTTTTTTTCATGGAGGCCTGGTGGTGGGTTCTTGAGGGGGTCCCTTTGTAAAATTAGCTAATTTGGGCCCTAAAATAATGAAATTTGTCATTTTGAGGAAAGTGTCTTAAAAGAGTAATATGTGGATTTTTTATATGTCTCATACCATTGAAATGGATATTTAGATAAATCATTTGTTTGGTAGGTTTTTGGGAGGTTTGTGAGAAAAAACCATAAAACTGGTTTGTGAAGCCTACAAGGCAATTTTGGGTCAAAAGTGGCTTTTAGAAGAGTTTGTTTGATATTATTTTTGTAGGTGGTTGAATGTCAAGATGATGACATCTTGAAGGTGTTGAAACTCTTTTCCTACATCAAATTTCAATTTGGATTCATAATGAAGAGTCATGGTTGATAGGTAACCTTGTTGTCTTGTTGAGTTAATTGAAGGTTGATATCTTGGTTGGCATATTTGAGAGAAGTTGTGTCAATTTGTTTCTCGGGTTCCCACCAATATACATCAACCCGGTTTCAGGCACACAACATACATCAAAACTAGGGGTGACTTCTTTGGACTTTGTTTGACTTCCAATAATCCTACCTAGCAAAAGGCTTCCCAATTACCCCAAATTTGCAAAGGAAGTACCCTTCAAACCCTTACATTGTCAAAATAGGGAAGACTTGGAGAAATGACTAAAAATCTCTTCTAAAATGGTGTTAAGACACCGAACCTTATTCAATTGAAGATAAATTCATGCATCAATTATCTCCCAAACCTTCAAGGCATCACACACCTGTACGGGTTTGTACACAGAGAAAGAACACGGGAAAACACAAGAAAATCATAAAAAATAGAGAATTGCTTTATTTTATTTGATTCAAATCTTGAAGAGAAGCCTCCATTTTCAAAATTTAAATGATATTTATCTTTTTTCCCTTCAAACTCAACTCCCCTAATGTATCTAACTATTTTTGTAACTTCTTAGCTAACTTATTTCTTGACAACTTTGCCAAAAATGCAATTTTTTGCAAATGTCAAGCCAAATCTCCCCCCTAAACACCTAGAACGACTCAAAAGAAATAAATACATATTAATAGTGGTCTCATAGACCTTATTTAACATATAAGAACCTTTCTTTTGGGTATGTGTAGGATCATGATGGGCCAAAAAGTGGCAATATGTAAGTGATATGATGGCCAATGTGGCTGCCAACCTTTTTTTTATCCAAAATCGATGAAACGAAAAGGGTTTTTATAGGATATTCTCAACTTTCCACTAATATAAATTATTCTTTACTTTGAATTTAATAAATTATTATTATTCATTTTCTATTTGAATTATGACTAAAGTCGTGATTGATAGGTTGATTGGAAAACATCTATAGCTTTCAGACGATATCACAGTTTTTTGAATCCAAAACATGTGTCACATTCTATACTTCACATAATATACGATTAAAAAAAAAAAATTAATTTCATGAAGTTTTGACGAAGTTAAGGTGGTTAGACATACGAATTTTTATATTTGTTAAAAGTTGTAATAAGAAATTCATAATTAATTATTTACTTGGAAAAAAATTTACAAAAGAATATGCATCACATCGGGACATGAGTCCTCTACTTATATCTAAAATATTATAAAAAAATATTATCATTTTATTGTGGTTAGGGTGGTTAGACAAACACCTACTTCTTATTTTCTTCTTGAAATTTAAGTACCATTGCATTGAAATTTCAATTTTTCACCATATAGATTTTTAAAAAATAAAAAATAAACCTAGTAGTTTAGAAACTACATTCAATTTTCTATAGATGTTATTCTTACATATTTTTGAAATAATATAGATAACTTATTCAAATTTTCACGTCAATTTTTCTAACTCTAATTTTTTGAATTTTCATCACCACTTAAGGGACTATTTTTTCCATGATGATCCTACACATACCCTTTTACCCATATTCACACGCACCAAAAACCCTCCTTTTTACCCAAGAAAATAGTGGTTTATTGAAAAACACTCATCCATCCCTCACACAATATTATGAATACTTCAAAAAGGTCTAAAATAGTCTACAAAAACACAATTCAACAAGAATCCGCCCCAACGCAAAACACACTTTAGCATATCAAAACCACGCGAAATCTCATGGAAAACTCAAAATTTCACTTTAGGGCTTCATACCCAACACCCTTTTAGACCTCCCCTGCACAAAAACAATATTCCCTCACCTATTTATTGATGATCTTATTTCAAATATTCTAAGCCAGTCTTTGCATCAATGTTTTCCTAAAGCCTACACAACAACTTCTTGAATTGAAAATTTTCATTCAATGGTGCTCCCGCACCATGTATGCTTCCACAATTTGTATACATATATATGACATAAGTTGACATTTTGTATGCTTTTCCATGCTTCCATTTTGAGCTTATCTTGCAATCATGGCATGCCACATTACCACTTTTCTTTAAGGGATTTCAGGACTTAGAAGGTACCCACATTCAAGTGTTAAACATTGGCTATTTCAGGACTTTAGGACTTTGACACGCATCGTAAGATTCTTCATTACTCAAACCTTGTCGTGGCATCCAATGTTCATTTGACCTAATATGGGGGTAGAATTTTGAACAAGACCCTGTGGAAGGTCTGTGAGTCTGACCACGAGGCAATACTTGACACAATAAAGAGTAGAGCAGACCCAAATGGTTCGTTGGATTAATTTGTAAGTATATGCACATTGGTTCTTATTAATTTATACTTGTATGCATATTAAATTTTTGATTCCAATGCTATCATCTTCTTTTAATTTTCCTATCTATAAGTAACCTACTAAATAGTGATTTGTGTCCCCTTGCAAAAAATGCAGATATATGAGCCATCCAAGAGAATGTCAGCCAAAAAAGCAATGCAACATCCTTATTTTGATGATCTTGACAAATCTCAATCATGATTTTAAGCCATTATAAAAGTGTGTGCAAAGCTTGGTGAGGTAATTTTAAGTTAACCTTATCATGAGCAGTTATGATGTAGACATTATAAGAGCATCTAAAATTTCAACTTACTCTATTCATGAGAGGTGTTGTGTGCAATAGGTATGTTGGAATTCCCAGTGAAGATGTATGATGAGGAGTGACTAAGTTGTGAGACCTACATGCCTATCTTTAAGTGCCTTCCATCTATTTTTATTTCATTTCCATTTTGGATGCTCTTTCTTTTTCTCTTTTACTTTGTGTATTTGTAAGTAAACTACTAAAAATTGATTGATCTCTCATTGCAGAAAATGTTGATTTATGAGCCATCAAAGAGAATCTTAGCCAAAAAAGCAATGCAACATCCTTATTTTTATGATCTTGAAAAATCTCAATTCTTATTTCAAGCAATTATAAAAGAGTGTGTGAAGCTTAGCGAGGGAATCTCAAGTTACTCAATTGAAGTTAACCTCATAATGAGCACCTATGATGTAGAAATTTAAAGAGAATCTTGAATGTATGAGTGAAATTGTAAAATATCTATGAGAATGAAGTACCTAAATCATTCTAATGAAATTTACTCAAATACTATAATTTTGGATTTCATGTTTGGTGCAGTAGCACCTTGTTCTATAAATGCTTTCAATAGGAAAATTTACAAAATTTGAATTTTGAAATGTAAACAATGTGAAAAAGGTCATGTAAAAGTCATATGTAATGTATTCAAAGTCTCAAAGAGTTCATTAGTTAATTAGATAAGTTATATAAAGCATGTAAGGTTGAGCAAAACAAAGATCTTTTGTATTCTTGAATATTTGGAATCAATAAAGTCCCTATTTTCGTGATTTTATGAGTTTTTCCAATTGTTCATTAACTTGTACAACATGTATAGTAGTTTAAGGCTTTTAATCTTATTGTTTAAGGTAGAATACTGAAGTATCTTTCATTTGAATCTATTTAGGAGGGTATCCGTTGAGATTATCATTAGTTTGAACTAATTTTTCTCAACTTGGTCTATAAACCAATAATGACTACTCCACCGAATTCGATAGTTTAGATTAGTGGAGTAAGTTAGTATTAGGATGTTTTAGGTGTGTGTGTTTATTTGTGCAGGGGAATTCAAGAAAAAAAGGTGGAGTTTCTACTAAAGGGTTTTATGATGAATTATCAAGTGAAAAGTGTGGCTCCAAGTGGTGTTTTGAGAAAAAATTCTCAAATGAATTCACAAAAAAATGACTGATATAGATAGCTATTATTGGGTTACAACACATAATTCAAAATCAATAGTGATTGTCTTGGAACATGTGCATTAAAAATGACCTTCTTCATTGTCCTCATTAGGCTAACTAGGCCTAATTTACAAAGGAACATACCTTTAAATATTCAAGAACCCCCTTAACTTATTGGGGCAGCAATTATCATGTATCCAAACCCTCAGATCCATAATTTTTCTCAGGACAAACTCACTCTACCATGCCAAACCAAAACCCTTATTTTATCCTAGTATAAGGAGGTTTTATTGAAAGGAATGGTTCCACACCTTACTAGAATATGCCACCACCTCAAAAATTCTTAAAATCTCCTGCACAAACTCAAAAGACAATCACCCACATGTAATATTTTTTCAAACTGTAGGGTGAAACCTCATTTTTCATGCCCTTTTCCATCAAAATCTATAGGGGAACCAACAAAAACACCATAAAATGTATTCCATTTCACTTAGAAAATTCTCATTTAATCCTATAGGATTGTGTTGGAGCCCTCTATAAAAACCTCTCTCGGTTTTAGCTATTTCAGAGTAGTTTTCCTACAGCGGCAGATTTTCACTTGATGGAAAAAGCGTCAAATGCAAGTAGTGCAAAGTTGCAAAGTGGTGCAACTTTTGTTCTGCAACTCGTGTGACCAAGTAGACTATTCCAATGTGTTTGAGTAGGTATTTTTATGCTAGGTATGGTCATCTTTCACACCCAAACACGTGGAATCACTTCAAGGTACGTTCAATCGGACCGATCCTTTTAGAGTCCAAAGTGTTAAATGGCTGCAAACTTCAATATGCTATTAATCAAATACATTGATTCTTAAAAACTTCTCATTTGATCCTATAGGATCATGTTGGACCCCTCTATGAAAACCTCTCTCAATTTTGGCTATCTCAGAGTGTTTTCACGTGGCGGAAGATTTTCACTTGATGGAAAAAGTGTCAAATGCAAGCAATGCAAAGTTGCAAAGTGGTGCAACTTTTGTTCTGTAACTCATGTGACAAATTGGACTATTCCAATACATCTGAATAGGTATTTTTATGCTATGCATGGTCCTCTTTTGCACCCAAACACACATAATCACTCTCAGGTACATTCAACCAGATCGATCGCTTAAGAGTCTAAAGTGTTAAATGGCTGCAAACTTCAGTATGCTATTAATCAAATACCATGATGCTTAGAACCTTCTTGTCTAATCCTATAGGATTATGTTTTTCCCCTCTACAAAAACCTCTCTCATTATTGGCTATCTCAGAGTGGTTTTCCCGTGGCGGTGGATTTTCACTTAATCGAAAAAATGTCAAATTCAAGTTGTGTAAAGTTGTAAAGCAGTACAACTTTCGCTCTGCAACTCGTGTGACCAAGAGGAATATTCCAACATGTCTGAATAGGTATGTTTACTCTAGGAATGGTCCTCTTTCACACCCAAACACGTAAAATCGCTCTAAGGTACGTTCAACTGAATCAATCTATTAAGGGTCCAAAGTGCAAAATGACTACAAACTTCAACATGCTATTATTAAGATACTGTGATGCTTAGAAATTTCTTGTCTAATCTTATAGGATTGTGTTGGGGCCCTCTACAAAAACCTCTCTCGGTTTTAGCTATCTCAGAGTGGTTTTCCCGTGGCAGTGGATTTTCACTTGATGGAAAACCTCAAATGCAAGCAGTGCAAAGTTGCAAAGTGGTGCAACTTTCATTCTACAACTTGTGTGACCAAGCAGACTGTTCCAAAACATTCAAATAGGTATTTTTATACTAGGCATGGTCCTCTTTTGCACCCAAACATGCAGAATCACTCTAAGGTATGTTCAACCGGATCAATCCCTTAAGGGTCTAAAGTGCTAAATGGATGCAAACTTCAACAAGCTATTACTCGAATATCATCACACTTAGAAAATTTTCATCTAATCCTATAGTATTTCATTGGGCCCCTCTACAAAAACCTCTCTTGGTTTTGGCTATCTCAAAGTGGTTTTCCCGTGGCAGTGACTTTTCACTTGATGGAAAAAGTGTCAAATTCAAGCTATGCAAAGTTGCAAAGTGGTGCAACTTTCGCTGTATAACTCGTGTGACCAAGCGGACTATTCCAATGCATCTAAATAGATATTTTTATGCTAGGCATGGTCCTCTTTCACACCCAAACATGCCGAATCACTTTGAGCTACGTTCAACTGGATCGATCCCTTAAGGGTCCAAAGTGCAAATTGACTGCAAACTTCAGCATGCTATTATTTGGATATTGTGATGCTTAGAAACTCCTCGTTTGATCCAACAAGATTGTGTTAGGCCCATCTACAAAAACCTCTCTCGATTTTGGCTATCTCAGAGTGGTTTTTCTGTGGCGGTAGATTTTCACTTGATGGAAAAAGTGTCAAATGCAAGCAATGCAAAGTTGCAAAGTGGTGCAACTTCCGTTCTGCAGCTCGTGTGACCAAACAGATTGTTCCAACGTGTCCAAATAGGTATGTTTATTCTAGGAATGGTCCTGTTTTGTACCCAAACACACTAAATCGATCTAAGGTACATTCAACTGGATCGATCCCTTAAGGGTCCAAAGTGCTAAATGGCTATAAACTTCAACATGTTATTTCTTAGATATTGTGACACTTAGAAAATTCTCATCTGATCCTACAAGATTGTGTTGGGCCCCTCTACAAAAACCTCTCTCAATTTTGGCTATCTCAGAGTGGTTTTCTATGGCAGCAGAATTTCACTTGATAGAAAAAGTGTCAAATGGAAGCAATGTAAAGTTGCAAAGTGGTGCAACTTTTATTTTGCAATTCGTGTGACCAAAATAACTACTCCAATGTGTCTTGATAGGTAGGTTTACGCTAGGAATATTCTTCTTTCACACCCAAACACGTGGAATTGATCTGAGTTGTGTTCAACCGGCTTGATCCTTTATGATGGCATGCAAAACAATGGAAAAGAGAAACATACAAACCACGATTGAGAAGTTTGAGTATTCCACACAAAAAGTGTATGATCATTGGTGCAGAGCATCTTGTTCCTCCATTTGATGAAGAAGGTCTAGTTCAATGCTTTTAGTGATTATATGATGGTGAATAGGTTGGTCAATAGGTTGTTGTGGGTATTTTCAAAATTATTTTTCTTGAATAAGGTCAATTAAGACTATTAGGTATGTTTTAGGGTGACTTTTGGGTCTAGTGATCAAAAATGTGAAAATTTCAATCTTGCACTAGAAGTTGTCTTTGTAGCTTTTGAAGGAAAATCTGTGAATTTGTATATGAGTGTGAAAGAATGGAGTTTTGTTGATTTAATAAGACTATTTCTAAGCCATTTGTGTGGGTTTAGAGGTCATTAGTTTTCATTAGTTTTGAGGAGTCTAAAGTTGTAAATTTGTAAGTTGCTTAAAGCAACAAATTTGAAATGTAGCGATTACTTGTTTTGAAAGTTGGTTTTTAGTTAGTTGAGGGTGTGTATCAGTTAGAGAAGGGTGTAAAAGAATATGTAAAGCTTTGGGAGGCTCGAATGGTAGTTTTTGTTGAACTTTTGGAGAAGATCTAATAAGAATTATTTACACTATTCTCTATATTTTTAGATTTTTGATACAAACTTGTTGATCTCATACTTGGTACGGCCTATAGCTTTCTTGTACGGTCCCAAGGCTGACATGGATTGGAAGAGGGCTGATTTGGCTTTATTTTTGTGGTGGTTTGGTGCAAAACCATAAATGAATAAGAGAGTTCTTATCATTTTTCTGCAAGTGGTTTGAAACCCTCAAAAACTAGGGTTTTGAGTGAAATTCCCTCATATCTTCCATCTCCACCATGTGCTAAAGCTAGATTTGGGTGGAATGAAAGAGTACCATGTATATTTTTATTCCATGTTGGTTTCAGAGAATGGCTTGAATGTGGGAGAGATATATTTTGCATTATAGGCCTGACATCTCTATGTGACATGCCTGATTTTGTGTAAAATCTAATTTTTTATTGCTTTCATAAGTGTTTTGTGACAAGGGTGCTTGGGAGCATTTGATTTGTGTTGGAAAAGGTTGTAAGAACCTTTTTGTGGATGAGGGGTGTTGGGGTGAGCCAAGGCACTTGCTTCCTTGTGTGGAGTACCCTAATTAGGCCTACCTTGTAGCATTATGTTTTGGCCTATCATGGCTTTGTCTTTTGTTGTCAAGACATGGGTATGTGCAGGAGCATGATGGGCCAAAAAATGGTAATATGATGGGTATGTGGTTGATGAATTCTTTTATACCCAAAATTGATGAAACAAAAAGGGTTTTTAAAGGATATTCTCAGCTTTCCACCAATATAAATTATTCTTTACTTTGAGTTTAATAAATTATTATTATTCATTTTCTATTTGAATTACGAATAAAGTTCTGATTGATAGTTTGATTGAAAAACATCTAAAGCTTTTAAACCGTATCATATTTTTTGAATCCAAAACATGTGTCACATTCTATACTTCACATATTATAGGATTAAAAAAAAAAATTGAATTTCATGAAGTTTTGACTAAGTTAAGGTGGTCAGACATACGATTTTTTATATTTTTGAAAAGTTGTAATAAGAAAATCATAATTAATTAATTATTTGGAAAAAAATTTAAAAAAATATGCATCACATCGGGACATGATACTTATATCTAAAATATTATCATTTTATTGTGGTTGGGGTGGTCAGACAAACACCTACTTCTTATTTTTTCCCTAAAATTTAAGTACTACTGCATTGAAATTTCAAATTTTTACCAAATAGATTTTAAAATAAATAAAATAAACCTAGTAGTTTAGAAACTAAATTCAATTTTGTACAGATTATATTCTTACATATTTTTGAAATAATATAGATAACTTATTCAAATTTTACATCAAGTTGCCCAACTCTAATTTTTCTAAATTTTTTGTCACTTAAGGGCATTTTTTTTCCATGATGATCCCGCACATACCCACATGGGGATTTGAGGACTTGTGGGAATTGGTATAAGATGCCTAGAACTAGTGTCCTTGTGGTTAATGCCTTTTGAGTGGTTCTTGTGTTGAATGTTCTATTTGGTTAGGCTACAAGGAATAGGAGGCCTAGTTTGGAAGTGATAGGTCAGAGGTGGTTCCCAAGCATAAGGTGAGTTGTATCGATTTGGGTTGGTCATGTTGGGAGGTTTATGAGTCTTCTCCAAGTTTTAGTCATGTCTGGTTTCATAGATTCCATGGTTGGGTAGTTAAGTTACCCTATTGAGTCAAGTGAATGTTGGAGTCGTAGTGGGCATATTTGAGAGAAGGTGTGTTAGATCACAACTTGGTTGAGCCACTTTGCATCACCAATGGTGCTTTGAAATTTGAAGAGTGATTGAGAGTGTGTTTCTTTGTTAAATAGACCTATTCGGGTGTCTAGGACAATGTTGAGTCCATTTCTTATTTGTATTATAAATTATAACTTTCTTTCTCTCGAGTCCATTTCGTATACAAGAAATAATATTGCAAAAATTTGACATATAAATATTTTGATGGTGGCACATCAAGAACATATTGGAATCTTTTTATGAATCATTTCATGGAATACCAATTGAAAACGTGTTTTTTTTATTTTAGAGAAAGTTGTTTAGCGTCAATTAATTAATATTCAAGACAAACCATGAAGGACAACAATGATCAATGCTAGGGCTAACCAATTAATAATTATACACGTGAATAAGTCAAGCATGTACATGTCAATAAGGGAAGCACAAGTACTCAAAAACACGTAAGCCTCAAGAAGTATACACACTAATACATAGTATACACAAATTAATACAAAGTATATGCACGAATACAAGGTATACACATGAAAGCATGTAAACTAGAAAGTATATATTCAAACACATGTAAGTCACAAAGTATACACGTAAGTTGTAAATTATACACTTGAATACATGTAACTCATATCTATTGAACCATCAATTTAAAATGCAAATATGGACACCATTGATAAAAGATATTTATATTAACCAAAAAGTCATGTAGGCATACATCAATATATTTCGATATAAGTATGAAATATATATGTACAAAATAGCCATATAGGCTGCAAGAATTCCATATAGGAATACAATGTCAAATATGTTCAATACAAAGTATGTACAAAACTGCCATGTAGGCATACAACAAAGGGCTCTGGAATCAAAATTCATTGCTCTCCATGCTCTAGAAATAAAATCTTTCCCTTTTCTTTTCAATCGGACGGCGATAGGTTTGTCACTCACTTTTTGTATGCTCAAGGAGTGCTCCTTCTACTCCTCCTAGTGTTTAGTGCATGGTGAATTTTTAACTATTACTGAAGGGAAAAGAGGCATGGATCTAGAGACCCAACAGTGCGGAATACATTCCCTTAACACTAATACAACAGAGGAGAAGAGCATAAACCGGTTTCAATAGCATTCTAAAACTATTTGAGATGAATACATGCATGTAAAATAGATAATAGAAATTAGCACTCACATATTGACACAAGATATACGTGGGAAAACCTTTTCAGGTAAAAAACCCACCACACAAAGTCTAGACTATTTATATTACAGTAACAAAATAGTTACATACAAAATTACAGTCTTCTCTGATCAACTCACAGTAGCACACTAGAATTCTCTCACAGTTACAATGTTATCTTCTAACCTACCATTCGAACCTTTTCATACAATATGACATCAACTTTCTTAAGTCTAATGTTGCATTCAATTCTATCAGTCAACTGCCAATCACAAGGTGCAATCAAGTCTGATTCAATCACACCAAAAATCTTCTCATACCGATCTCATTGCATCGAGCCACCCAGGCCATAACTGCTTTACCCAAATTGGGTCCTATTCGCCACCCTAAATCGACCTACAATTATTGCTGCTACGACTTTGGCCTCTAGCCAATTATCGTTCAGACACCGAGCCACGTGTCCGTAATCCATTCGCTATCTGCTTTTGACACCGAGTCCAACTCGGTCAAACCAGTCACCGAGCTCCCCACAGCCCTTACTGCACAACCACAAACCCCATCTGAGCAGCCCGTGGTAAGGCAACAAGACGTCTAAGTCCACTTGAGCTCTGTTGCGCATGCTACTGCTGCCAGCTCCAAGACACATCGCGGTACAACGATAGCCGGCTTAGTTGACCGTTGGTGGTCTTATAGTAGCCACCGTGGTCAGCCTCTTGGTTGGTCATGGTAAGGCAATAATTGCTAGCCAGGTCACTGGCGGCCTTAGCGTGGCCATCGCGGTCAGCCTCTTGGCTGGCCATAGTAAAGTGATAATTGCTAGCTAGTCGCTAGCGGCCTTACCGCAGCCACCGCGATCAGCCACTTGGCTAGCTGTGGTATGGCGGTAACTACCAACTAGGCTATTGGTGGCCTTACTGTGGCCACCACAGTCAGCCACTTGGCTGATCATAGTAGCGTGATAACCGCCAGCCAGTCATTGGTGGCCTTACTGCAGCTACCACAGTCAGCCTCTTGGCTGGCCGCGGGATGGCAGTAACCACCAGCCAGGCTGCTAGTGGCCTTACCGTGGCCACTGTGGTCAGCCTCTTGGTTGGCCGTGGTATGGTAGTAAAAGCTAAACCCTTCAACGCAGTACCGCCATAACACAAAAGGAAACTACTGCAGTATGGCAGTAAAGGTAGAATAGAGCAATTTTCATGCCAAGTCTTTTCTGACAGAGGTTCAAGCTAGAAATTGAGGCATTGTTTCTCAATAAGCGCCCACTTGACGAAGATTCCCAGCTTCCTCCATACTCTGAAAAAATTACTGTATGTCATAGGCCCCAAGGTCCATCGATTTTGTGCACCATCTGAACTTGTCTATGCTAACTGGATTTGTTAAAGCATTTGCAACATTCTTCAAGGTTTCCACCTTTTCTAGACTAACATTTCCATCTTCAACCATGTCCCTTACGAAATGATATTGCACATCAATGTGCTTGTTCCTAGCATGAAAGGTAGGATTCTTTGCCAAACAAATGGCACTTTGACTATCACAGTAGATTGAAATCTTCCCAGCATTGAATCTGATGTTTGAACACAAACGGTTTAACCAAACAGCCTCTTTACAAACATGAGTTGTAGCCATGTACTCTGCCTCTATCGTGGATAAAGAAACTATAGCCTATCGCTTTGCTCATCCAACTGATTGCTCCACCATTAAGTATGAAAGTATATCCACTGGTGGATCACCTACTATCAATGTCCCCTACCCAATTTGAATCAACATACCCATGAATGTTGAGAGACCTCTGTGATGCAACCATACTTCCATGGTAACACAATGCATAATCTGAAGTCCCCTTCAAATACCTAAACACTCTCTTCACAGCATCCCAATGTGATCTTCCTAGATCTACCATAAATCAGCTTAGAACTCCCACTACTTAGGCAATGTATGGTCTTGTATAGACCATAGCATACATCAAACTTCCAACAGCACTTGCATAGGACATACTAGTCATGTCCTCCATCTTAGTAGAAAACTTTGGACAGTCTTCAACAGACAACTTAGTTTCATGCATAATTGGAACAACAAGTTGCTTGCAGTCATCCATGCTAAAACTATCCAGAATTGTCTTCACATACTTACTTTGACTGACCCAAATTTGTATGCTTGTTTTGTCTATGGTAATCTCCATTCCAAGAATGTACCTAGCTGCACCAAAATCTTTCATTTTGAACTTTGCAAACAATTGATATTTAAGATCATAAATCAGAGTCTTGCTATTTCCAATGAATAACATATCATCCACATACAGGTAATAACAAGCACATGATCATTCTCAGATTTATAATAAATGCAATGATCATATTTTGATCTCACAAATCTAATTGACAACACAAACGTGTCAAATTTGTGGTACCACATTCTAGGAGATTGCTTTAAACCATAGAGAGATTTATTTAATTTGTAAACCAGAATTTGTTTACCTCTTTCAACAAAAAACTCACGCTGGGACATGTAGATTTCTTCTTCTAGCTCACCATGGAGAAACGCTATCTTCACATCCATCTACTCAATTTCAAAATCATACATAGCTACTAAAGACAATAGAAATCTGATGGATGTCAGCTTTGCTACAGGGGAAAAAATCTTTCCATAATCTATTCCCTCAATTTGAGAAAAACCCTTTGCAACCAACCTAGCCTTATACTTCTCAACACTTCCATAAAGACCTGTCTTCTTTTTTAATATCCACTTACAGCCAACAGACTTTCTCCCTTTAGGCAGTGGTACCAAATTCCAAGTGTCATTCTTTTTCAAAAAATCCATTTCTTCATTCATGGCTTCCATCCAAGACTTTGAATCAGCTATGTTGATTGCTTCTTTAATAGTCCTAGGTTCATTAGTGCTAGTAATTAAAGCATAGGCACAGTTTGAATCTAACATAGAGAAACCATACATATCAGGTTGCCTTTTTTCTCGTGTAGATCTTCTTATAGGCTGAGGTTTTTCTTCATCATCATAACTTCTAGAGTTGCTTGAGCTCTCATCAGTCTCAGGTACACCATGCAGCTCTTCCCTTTCTTGATTTTGGGGAATTTCAACTACATCCTTCTTCTTGTCACTCTAATTTGTCCCAAGCTATTGATCACTAACTAAAGGTTTTAGCTCACAAAATATCACACTTTTGTTGTACACAACCTTCTCAGTAACAAGGTTCCAAAGCTTGTATCCTTTCACACCAACTCCATAGCTAATGAGAATATATTTGATAGCCTTGTTATCGAGTTTAGATCTCTTTTCATTTGGCACATAAACATATGCCTCATAGCCCAACACACAGACATGTCTCGAAGAGGGCTTCTTACTAGACCATGCTTCCAAAATCTATTTAATAGATAACATGTTGTAGCCATAGCCTTAGCCCAGAACGTTCTAGACCAACACCACTCAGGATACTCCTTGCCTTTGTTCCAGACCAGCACCACTCAGCATACTCCTTGCCTTTTCCATCAGCATCTTGTTCAACCTTTCAGCAACTCCATTTTTTTGTGGAGTGTAAGGCGTTGTCTTGTGCCTTTTAATACCATGATCAATGCAATACCTTACAAAATCTGCAGAAAAAAATTCACCACCATTGTCTGTCCTCAAGCAATTAATTTTCCTTCCAGTCTGATTTTCAACCAAACATTTAAATTCTTTAAACCGACTTAACACTTTTGTTTTACTTTTAATGAAGTATACAAATGCCCTTCTCAAAAAATCATCAATAAAAGAAACATAATATTTAGACTTCAATAACGAAGGAACATTAACTGGACCAAACACATCATAATGAATATAATCTAGTATACTAGAAGATTTGTGAGGACTAGAATAAAAAGAAACATGGTGTTGTTTTCCATAGATGCAATGTTCGCAAAAATCAAACTCAAGGTTTCAATCATCAAGCCCTTCTACAAGATTTTTATTTTTTAAGGTTTTTAAACCTTTCCCACCAATGTGACCAGGTTGGTGATGCCACAATAGAGTCTTCTCAGCTGGGAGTTTTACCTCCATAGTATTTTCTGCTAGAGAAGAGTCATCTTTCTCTATAGGTCCAGCATTGCATAGCTTTATAGAGGCATTGTTACAAAGAACAAGGCATGCATCCAACTTGTATAGAGTGCCAGTACAAACACCCTTAGCCAACACCATTGCACCTTAGCCATTTTACATCCCTTACTTGAAAAAGAAACTTCTACTCCAGCATCATTTAACTTATTGACAGAGAAAAGATTTCGAGCCAAACCTGGTATGTGAAGTACGCCACCAATACCTTTGACTCTCCCGTCAGGAAACTGAATTATGACTCTTCCTCTGCCAACTATCTCCAATATTGAATCACTTGCCAAGTACACCTTTCCACCATCATACTTCTAATATTTAGAGAACCATTCTCTATTGGACGTCATGTGAAAGAAAGCACTGAATCTACTAGCCAGACATCATCTGATGCCTGAGTTGTCAAAGTTGTTGTAATGAAGGCATCTGCATCACTTTGAGAATATTCATTATCAGAAGCATTCTTCTTCTCCTCCTCCTTTCAGTCCTTCTGGATATGTCCAGATTGCCCATAGTTCCAGCATCTCACCTTGAAATTTTTACCAGGAGACTTTGATCTCCCTACAGATTTGGATTTTGACTTCTTGTCCTTCTTCTTGCCTTTCTCCTTTGGTCTACCTCAAACTGCAAGAGCCTCTTTGGCCATCTCTGAAGACTTCCTCTGTATCTTTTCAGATCAAAATGAGGCAACAACATATTCCATCTTGAAAGAAGCAGTAGTGCTTCCAATGGCCATCACAAGATGGTCCCAATTGTCAGGTAATGAACACAACAGGAGCATGCAATGATCCTCCTCCTTAATTTTTACACCTACAAAATCCAACTGAGTAACATTCATGTTAAACGATTTCAAATGGCTTGCAACAGATGCACCTTCTTCCATCTTGAAGGAGTACAACTTCTTCCTCAGGAATAACTTATTTACCAGAGACTTTCCCTAATAAATATCACCAAGCTTCTTCCACAATGAAGCTACAGACTGCTCCTCATGGACGTTTAGGAGAACAAAATCAGCTAGACTTAGTCTTATCAAACCTCTTGCTTTTCTATCAACAAGATCCCAAGCTTCTTGTGTTGTACTTTGTGGCTTAGTTCCAGACACTGCAATCCAGAGGTCTCTATCCACAAGCAAGTCTTTTATCTTGAGTTTCCATAATTCAAAGTTACTGTCATTGAATTTTTCAATGTCTATTCTACCATATGTACTCACCATCTCAAACGGAAACAAGTTTTAACAATGCAAGACTTCCACTAAAATAGTATTGACAGAAAAAACTAATCTTTCCTACAAGGATAACACAACTGGCCAAGCTCTTACACCACTTGAAGGGAAAAGAGGCATGGATCTAGAGACCCAACAGTACGGAATACATTCCCTTAACACTAATACAACAGAGGAGAAGAGCATAAACTAGTTTCAATAGCATTCTAAAACTACTTGAGATGAATACATGCATGTAAAATAGATAATCAAAATTAGCATTCATAGATTGACACAAGATTTACGTGGGAAAACCTTTTTAGGTAAAAAACCCACCACACAAAGTCTAGACTATTTGTATTACAGTAACAAAATAATTACATACAAAATTACAATCTTCTCTGATCAGCTCATAGCAGCACACTAGAATTTTCTCACGGTTACAATGTTATCTTCTAACCTACCATTCAAACCTTTTCATACAATATGACATCGACTTTCTTAAGTCTAATGTTGCATTCAATTTTGTCAGTCAACCATCGATCACAAGGTACATCAAGTCTGATTCAATCACACAAAAAAATTTCCCATACCGATCTCATTGCATCGAGCCACCCAGGCCATAACTGCTTTACCCAAATCGGGTCCTATTCGCCACCCTGAATTGACCTGCAATTACTATTGATACGACTTTGGCCTCTAGAAAATTATCACTCAGACACTGAGCCATGTGTCTGCAATCCATTCGCTATCTTATTTTGACATCGAGTCCAACTCAGTCAAACCAGTCACCGAGCTCCCCACAGCCCTTACTGCGATACCGCAAACCCCATCCAACCAACCCACAATAAGGCTGTAAGACGTCTGAGTCCGCCCAAGCTCTGTCGCTCATGCTACTACGCTACCACTACCGGCTCCAAGACACATTGCAGTACAATGGTAGCCAGCTTGGCTAACTGCTAATGGTCTTACTGCGACCACCATGTTCAGCCTCTTGGCTAGCCGCGGTAGGGCGATAACTGCCAACTAGGCCACTAGCAGCCTTACTGTGGCCACCACAGTCACCCTCTTGGCTGGCCGCAGTAGGGCAGTAACCGCCAGCTAGGCCACTGGTAGCCTTACCATGGCCACTGCAGTCAACCTCTTGGCTGGCCAAGATAGAGCGAGTCGCTGGCAGCCACCGCGGTCAGCCAATTGGTTGGCCATGGTATGGCGATAACGACCAACTAGGCTATTGGTGGCCTTACCGTGGCCACCACAGACAGCCACTTCCCTGGCCGCGGTATGGCAGTAACCGCCAGCCAGTTGTTGGTGTCCTTACCATGGACACTGCAATCAGCCTCTTGGCTAGCTGCGGTATGGCGGTAACCACCATCCAGGCCGCTGGCAGCCTTACTGCAGCCACCGCAGTCAGCCTCTTGGCTGGCCACGGTATGGTAGTAAAAGCTAAACCCTTCACCGTGGTACTACCATAACACAAAAGGAGACTGATGCGGTATGGCGGTAAAGTTAGAATAGAGCAATTTTCATGCCAAGTCTTTTTTGACAGAGGTTCAAGCTGGCAATTGAGGCATCATTTCTCAACAATTACAATAAGAAGTAAAGACATGAATATGTAGAAATTACATTATAAAAAATGATATATTTTATAAAATAATCACTTACCTCCATCTCATGATCTCTCTCCATGAGAGATATATTCTCACGCCCATTCTCAGGCATACTCAAGCCCTATATAAACCATACAAATAGAAATTAATTTATGTGAATCGATGGTGGTTTGATTTTTAACTAACTAACATCTATAAAACTGAATGCAAATTGAAATTTACTAATTTACCTCATACCTCCTCTTTTTTTTAGAGCCATTAAGGATTGTATAGCAGATGACACACTAATCTCCATTGCCCTCAAAACATTTGGAGGTTTTTCGGCTTGCAACATCTAAAAATAAAATAACAAATTATTCAACGTAATCAACGATGTGCATATAAACTACACAAATGTATTAAGTACAATTCATTAGTTAAAATATTTATTCTATTACCTCCATGTAGGTTTGAGTAAATCCACCACTAGTGGGAAGTGTTCCATCGAAACCTCTAATATTAGTTTGTTCAACATCCAAAATTGCATATTAAATTACCATTCATAAAACAATGCTATTAACATGTAATAAATTTATGATTGTTTACTAGTTACAGACCCCAAAAATAGGTGTACTATAGAAATAAGTAGGTGGGGGGCTGGTGTATCTAGTCTCAACACTGTGACCCTACAATTTTATTAAAATCATAAAATATTTTTAGTTAATCTTGCATTTCAAAATTGAAATATAATAAATTAAATTCAATGAACATGCTAACTTTTACCTGACTATCAATGCCATATGACTCATGCAAAATTTTAGATGCCCTCTCCATTTCCATAGCTATAGATAGATCCTGTGTAGCAACCTCTTGAGTGTCAGTGAGTTCATATGAACAAGTCACCCCGCAAGATTGACACGCATGGGTTTGAAGGCCACCACTCAAAGACTCCTCTGGATGGCACTATAGAATAGGGCTAGTGTGATGGATCACACTCTGGGTCAAAGTGGTTATTGCCTGCAATGTCTCTACATTAGCACTTTCCATCGCAACAAAGGGCATAAAAATGTGCTCACAAGGTGGCCTAGCAAGAGCTCATCTACCTTGATGTGTAGGATCCAGTTGTGCACCAAGTCTATCCTGAGATAACCCCCCACCTCTCCCTTTGAAATCCCTCATATCAAAATAATTTGGGATTTTGTTCAATATAAACTCACTATATAGTTTCTTAAGTAAATATTGCGAGACTTCACAATTTTTGTATGGTGGGTAATCGAAGACCATGTACCACCTTAAAACTGGTCCCTAATCTATTGGTTGTGGCACCAATGGATAAGAAACCTCTTCGCATTGAGGGTAAGATTTTTATTTGTGCGTTGATCAGTGAATAATGAGCACAAATCACCTTTTGTAATTTTTAAATCCTTTCCATCTTTATATGATAGTTTATTTGCATAATAATCCCTAGCCCCCTACCTCCTATCTTTCCATCCAATTATTTATTTGCTAATTGATTCTACATTTGTTAACATATCTTTTGATAAATTTTTTAGGGTCATTCTTTCTATGGTTGAACCATTTGGATCACTCAGCCTACTGATCAAATCTTCAATTTGCTTTTTTTTTCTCAATTTCACTCATTAAATTTTGTTGAGTGTCAGGAGAGGGTTGAGTGATTGGTGGAGGAGGTTGTTGTTGTGGTTGATTTTGATCTTGAGGATTTGATTGGTCTTCCTATTGAGGATCTTGAGGGTTTTCAGGTTGATTTTCATCTCCTAAAAAATCAAACAAATATATATCAAATTCAACCTAAAACTAGCAAATTCAATCTAAACTAACTAATTCAAAACAAAAAGCACACAATCCTTACCTCTCACACCTCCTCCTCGTTGTGGCACCATCGTTGTGAAAAGATAGAAATTATTGGTGAAGAATTTTTCTGAATGGCTCCTCCTAGAATGCGAGCGTGAAATATGGGTATTTTGGCCACAACTAGGAGAATAAAATAGTCAAAATCAGAATGACAACATTTCTCTTTTTTTTGCTTTTAACAAGCAATAATGCGAGCGTGTTATAATGCCTTGCGTTATGACTTTTCAAAAAAAAAAATTGAATGTGTCCACGAAATGGCTACCCATTCCATGCATCCGCCCTATCCTTGTTGGGTATCCTCTTTTCGTGTGACAATACACTCACCCATAAAGGAATGAGTAAATTCTAAAGATCCCCAATCATCACCAAGTAAATTAAACTTGGGTTTATCTTCGGGTTGGTCCTTCTCAGAAAGGTCAATATTGGAGGTAGCAATTAAGGTATTGAGAGGACTTGATGTGCCTTTTTCAAGTTTTAAGCAATTCTCAGGTTCAGAGTCTATGTTAATTTGATAAACTTTGTTATTATAGACATATTTCATTTTGTGATGAAGGTTCGAGGGTATCACATGCATCTCATGTATACATGGTCATCCCAAGAGGATATTATAAGAAAGGTCATAGGGCATGACATGGATAGGAGTTTTGAACATAGCCATTCCGATGGTAATGGGTAAGGTGATGACACCAAGAGGTTGTTTGGTAATATTTTCAAATCCTCTAATGGATAACGAATCAGATTGGATTTGTGATATATCCACATGGAACCTATCAAGAAGCTTTACACTGCACACATTTAGGGAAGAGACCTTATCAACAAGGATCCTTTTGATACCTATCCGATCATATTGGGAAATGATCATAAAGGCTTCCTTTTTTTTCTTAATTCTAATGGAGGAAGCTCATGTTGATAGAAATAATTGTCCACATTTGTTGTGTTCATTTCATGTAAGAGAGCTTCCACATCATTAAAATTTATACCAGGAGAGACCACTAGCTATTGCGATGCGGTTTGAAGCATATAATGATAGTTAGGGGAATTCTGAAGGAGATCCCAAAGGGGTGTCTTGGCGGGAGTGTTTTTAATTTGTTCAACCAAATCATACTCCTTAAGTTGTGAGTTTAAATGGGGAGCTACAGGTAAGATAGGTTTGGGTAAGGGGAGGGAAGTGGAGGGAGATGGTTGTTGGGGATGTGGGTTATGTTGATCATAAAATCTTGCGCCTCTCTGATAGTCTTATGGGAAATTTAGTGAGTGGGGGACAATATGTGCCTCAATGAACACCTCTGGAATTTTTATAGAAAGTCGGCTCTTCTTTGAGTTTAGGAAGAAGGAAAAGGAAATGTAAACAGTAAAACATGAAAAATGGTGATGTACCAACGCTTTTAAAACATTTCAAAACCACAATATTTCCTCTATGAGAGATATGAGAGACACAAAACACCACTTCCCTTCATTGTTGGGAGGAGAACAAACAACAAAGGCTCGATACAAGCATAGATGCAGTCATTCAATCAACCCTTATGAAGTGTGTATTAAGATCTGAATCAAACATAGAAGTTCCAAATTTAATAGAAAAACATTCAAAAGCAATACAATCCCGTCCTCTTAATATAACATATCATGAAAAAATGATAACCTTATTAAGAAAATGGATAATTCCAATAACATAGTCCAGTCTCTAAGGATTATAATTTAGTCATATATACAAACAACATGGAAATCCGATAACCAAAACTAATCAGATCAAGCAAGACACAGTGTTCTATTATGGACAAAGATATAAAGAAAGAAATATTGATAAATACCATATCATACACAATTTCAAGTATTTCTTTAGAATAACTCGTATTTCATATTCAAATGAACTTTAAAAGAGAGATCGGATTCCAATCCAATAATATTTTGATCATAAAATAGACATAACATGCTAGAGTGAAGAAGTGTTCTATGAAATTTTAAAGTAAATATTTCTATTAACTAAGAAAACTAATGAAAAAATTTCCAACAGGAAAACTTCAAGAACCCATGCTATATGTCGCTACTTTCAATATATAGCTGCCCAGAAGAGAAAACGCAGACCTCATACAAAGTTAATGACTACCAGACGTCTAAACCTAATAGCTTGGAAATCTAATTCTAGATATTTTATTAGGTCACTGAAATCCTACTCATCAACTTTTAGCTACCACATTTATGTCATTTAGATATTTCAACAGGATTAGACCTTGTAATCGCTATGATCCTAGAAGACGGTCTGGTAGAAACCTTATTAGTCACCCAAGTGGATTTCATGGCTTTGATTCACATCCCTTCATAGGAAAAAGGTACAACGTATTTCGATGGACTCTGAGTCAACATTCCCTTTATACAACTACATAGCATGAAAGGATGACATGTCAGAAGGATGGATAATCTCATATCTATGAAAAGCAGAGGCAAGAAAACATCTGCCAAAATGACACGTGTTCTGGCTTCCGAATAAAGAGAGAATGATCATTAAGACACGCACAACCACCATGTGGAAAATTATGCATCTATCGTAAATACAAGCTCCTTTCATGTGGATCACCCTGAAGATCAGAATAAAGCCAAAAGACAAAAATAAGCATAGGAAAAAAATTCTTCATAGTTCTGGTGACTCACAGGGGGGCTTCACTTGTGAAGGCATGAACCTAGACCTCTGGTTATTCTTGGAGTTTAAGAAATGTGGAATGCAACATCTCTTAGTTTGCATTAGTTGGTCATTCAAGGCTATTGAATGCCTTATATGCCTGATCTAGCTCAAAGACCTCCTTGAAAGAAACAAATCCCCATCTCGCTGAAATGGGTCCCAAGTGATAGTAAAGATGAGAAAGTTGAAGAATTTCATTCTCAATGTTATCTACTATTGGTGCTAAATGTGGCCCCAGAAGGTCTGTAGAATTTTGAACCTTGTTTCTGACCTCTTATGTAATCTACTCGACTGATAATACATCTCCATTTGCTGAGAGGAAGGGAGGCAACCCATAAATGTATAAGATGCCAAAATCTTTCTTGATTTCATCTACACTCTTATTTAAAATCACTTGGTTGTTCTTGATTCTAGATGCCACCTTATGCGAGTAGGCGAATTCATTTACCTTAATAGAGGCAACCCTCTGATCTTTAACACCTGCACCTCTTAGGGTCCCATTTTTTGCCACACAGAGCTTAGAGATCAGATTGTATGACACGACCAATCAGGTAGTGCGTTCCTGAAGATTTTGATCGGCCAACAAGCCAACCTTATCATTTATTTCTCGAGCATCCTTTAGGAATTGTAAGGTTGGTTCTAGAATGGCGAGCGAGACAATGATTCACTCCTAGTAATTAGATACTAACCTCTTCTTTATAGGAAGGGTTGTGGATATTTGTGCAGAAACTAAGTCTTCCTACACTTGAGCCTCCTTTTCTTTCAATCTCTGATCCAGTTGATCTCTCTTCTCGAGGGCTTCACCTAGCTCCAAAACCAAATTTTGGGTTTCCTGATTCCAAACATGTAAAGAAACCTCAACTTCTCATTTATCACCTTTCAGCTTTTCGATCTCTTGTCATGCCCTTTGCATCTTATCAAAATTCTGAGCTTGGATGTTGTCTAGCTCCTTCCTTATACCTTCCCAAACACATTGGTTTTCTATAAAATATTGGCATTGAATTGCAATTTAACCTTTCAATATGTCCATCTCAGCGTAAAGCTACATCCACTCATCTTGGAGTGCTTCAAGAGATCATGTTGCTTCATTTTTTCAGTCCTACAATTGCAATATGTGGGCCATTTCATCATTTCGGGCGTTGAGCTTGGACTACAAATGGTTCACTATTTCGTTTACATTTGCTAGCTCACCCTCATGCTTTCTTAGCTTTTGATCTAGCCACTCGTAATATGAGTATACCACCTTTTGAGTGGTCTTTTCTAGTTCTACCTTGTCACACAGACAGATCTCATTCAAATCCAGACCCATTGCTTGAATACCATAATATCCATCTACATCTGTCCTTCAGGTTGTGCTATGAATGGATTCATGGTGGTGATCCACAAAGAATTTATTTCTTCGTTAAAACATGTATGGATCTTCTTCGAGGCTAGAAACTTCACATTCTATTTTGTCGAGCCTACCTAGTCGCATCAAAATTCTTTTGAAGAGTCTATGGGGTATCAATACTTTGTGCTTCCATAGAAGCACCGGGGGACAAACTAAAAAGAGTGACATAAGGGGATACTTTGAATGTATGGGCATGTGGGGAGGAAAATTGAAGAGTAATAATTAAGAATGGTGGGATACCAAATTTGGATTGGGGACCTAGAGTACTAGTTAGAGTAAAAAGAGTAATAGATGAGGCAGGCAATTTTTTTCCGAATGTGGACGGGCCTGGGGTAACAGGTAGCATGGGTGACTCAAATTTTTCTATGGGGGCCCTAGATAGGGTGATTAAAGGATCAATGGTGGCCAAAGAGGATACTTCTTGTTTGGCACACGATGGAGCATCACTTGACAAATTAAAAATAACAAGGGTTCATTTAACACTAACAACTCAGGATCCGAAGGTGGAAGATTCCTTTCAACAGGAAGAGGCAAAGGATTTACCAAAGATGCAAAAGCAAGAAGAAGAGGGGGAGAAAAACTTACTTGAATTGTGACCGTCTGAACATTCTGGAGAGCGGACTCAGCTTCTTCATTTCTAATAGTTGTATTAGATGCATCCAGATCTTGGATCGACGTAACTTCGTCCATCCCGAACTGGAACACTTAGACCCTTTTGCAAATGATCTTGCTGAAGCCTGGCCTTCAAAATCCATGGCAGATCCTCTTGGGGACCACCGGGTTCTCTTCCCCTTGCTTCAAACATTGGCAAAGGATACAACATGTGAGTCCTTTTTTTTAGAGCTCTTTCCCTTATTTGACTCTTTCATTCAGGGAGCATGGCATGGAAGTTGCTCCTCTATTACTTCATGGCTAGAATTTGGATTTCTATTGTTGGAATCAATTTCTTTATCATAAATTTCTTTGAAATATTCATCATATGGCTGAAATTCCTCAAGAAGCTTATGAGTGTTTCCCATTTCTTGTTGGAACCTCCAAAATTCTACCATTTTGAATTCCAACCATCCTTGCCATTTCATCTAATTCTTCAGGGTTTTTCTTATCGGAATCTCCCTCTGATATCTTGTATGTGGCGTATAGAAACTCAACCACTTCAGCCTCTTCATTGGTATGAGGGCCAAGTTGACATACAAATCCAACCTCCCTTGCATCAAGTTTCTCTTAGATTCCACATACTCTCCTGCCTCATGCTTCAGGGGAAGTTGCCTTGACAAATTATAGTCCCATTCGTCACATATGAGGACTAAGCCCAGAGCCGCCAACAAATTGGTTAATTAATTTTTTTCTTTATGTTTCTCTAGCACTACCCTGTTGTTTGCAATACAGAGGGGGAGTGGATACAACCTTTTTTTGTTCCTTCCTCTTCCATACACATTGTCAGCAAGAGTTGCATGTGGGCATGCCTCCAATGTGAAGACCCAATCCTTTACAAATCTAAGGAGTTAGAAAGGTTCTTCAGCAAAACCATGGTATCTTATAAATGTAAAATCTTCCTCAAAGAAGTAATCCACTGGGGTCGATGAATTTTTAATCCATAGAAAAACTTTAGGAGACAAGCGGTCACTGGACAGTGGTAACAACTCTTATAATACTAGTCTCATAAAGAGGTGTACAAACCAACAATAGCTACTTGTCCTTGACAGGACATAAGTCCATACAAAAATTGGTTGAATTAAACCCTCCTCATCTAACCTAGATATAGGAAAATTTCTTTCTAAAAATTTGAAGTTCTGATGTAGGATCAAATGGACCAAGAAAGAAGAATACGTGATTTTAGATTCAACTTGGTAATTTTTTAGTTGCAACAACATATTTTCAATTAGCACATCAAAAAAACCAAAATACCTCTGCTCCTGCTCATGCTTGAGTATCAGATTTGGGGCCACCTGAAAGGGGTAGACCTCCTCATCATTGTCCAAGCCGAAAACCTAGGCTACCATTAAGAAAAGATCTTGTGTGTTCTCTACGAACTTCTTGAATGCCAAAGGAAAAACAAAATGGTATTCAGAAGGACCTTCTTTTGTTTCATGATTATATAATCTCTCCCTTTCATTTGATTCTTCCTAATAGGTCTCCATATCCTCTTCAATGAACATATCGATATGCCAGTTGAAAGGGATACACAACATTTCTCATATAGCTAGAGCAGAGATTATGACCTTGATTTTGTTGCATGTTATGGCCTTGGTTTCTTCATCAAATCTTCTAGCACATGCATGCACCAATTTCGGGCATGGGTGTACGGTAGGTATCATGAACTATGGCAACCCACAATTCTAGAGCTGAGAGGCAAAACACTCAGAGGTACTGTGATCTTTCATTCTTTGAAATGCTCCTTCTCTTAGATTTTTTGGGTTCCTTGCCAGCCTTGGGTCAAAGACAAACATCTCATACCTCTTCCTTTTTAACACTCCTATCTATCAACACCTTTTTGCAAAATTCAAAAGGTTGATCCTCAGGCATTGGGGCATTGGCGAACATTTTTTGCCCAAAAATATTTATGAATACATGCCTTCTTGGTGCAAATTTCACTCTTCTCTCAGTCATTGATGGTTTCGCCATGGCTGCTTCAAAATTTGCTGAGATTTTTACTAAAATGGCCACTTTCTCTTTGCATCCTTTGGAAAAATCTACTTTTCATGCAATTAATTTCTCAAAGTACATGCAGTTCAGAATATGGCATTATCGTTGGTCCATTAAATGTTGCCAACGAGGAGATACGTGTGGGTAGGGGATCTGTATCCCTCGGGAATGCCAAAAATCTACATAAATAAATTTAGTACATTCCTTTTTCCACCTTTTTATCTCAAATAAACTCGTTGCTTTGGGAAGAGTGTCATTACTTATGTCAATCTTTGTTTATCAATACAAAGTACTATTGAAAAGACAAGCTCATTAATTTTTCAGGCATTAGCACATTAATCCATGTCCTTTCACTTACGCAAGCTGAATAACACTGATGATGGCCAAGGACACATCTAAAAAATTGACCTATATAGGCATTTACTCTCAATGCCCAAAACATTAATTCTCAAACCTTATGAAAGATTTTCCATATGATCTATTCTTCGTTCACGAGCTGCTTTGATATTTTCCTGTCACTGTTCAGCCAAAAATAGAACCTCTTCTATTTAGCCATTATGACACCTCTTTTCTATAAATAGCTATGCCACCTCAAGGTTATATTCATTCAAAAAAGAAAGACTTCAGAGTTTAGCTATCTTATTTTTATCTACAATATTGCCTTTTGCTCTACTCCTCCAACCATGTCTACCGATCTAGGTGCTCTTGTTCATCTTCTCCCACGTATGCCACAATATGCCTTCACTGGGGATATTACAGGTGAGAGAATTAAGCACCTAGTAAAGGGGTGTGACCACCTATTGGTAATTTCCTTTTGGTGGGTCATTGGCATGGACTTCATTGAAGATGAGAACCATAATTTCACCAAAACAAATATAGATGAGTTGTGTCGTCGCATGTTCGACATCTCCCTGTACACTTATCACTCCCATCAAAATGGGCTAGGGTCACCTTTCCAAGGGCTTGATGTTAATTAGTTTAAGAACCCATAGGATCATAGTATTCAACTCTTCCACCATTACTTTTGTTTCATTGGTTCATGAATTGATCAAAAGACCATTCTTCTCTATGATCGAGTGGCAAAGTGACATACTCCATTCAATATTTCCTTGCATCATCTGCAAAGGGTACCTTGTTCTCCACTTGTGGCTCCTCCCTTTGAGTCAAGGTAGGGAAAAGAGGCCTAGAGGCTAAACCTCTAGTGGTTGCAACATGTTGTCCAATAGTTCTATTTATTCTATTGATTTTTGAACCATTGTTGCCATTGGTAGCACTATTTTCTCCAACATTGTTTTGTGGTTGCCAATGATTTGGAATCACTTGTTGATCCATCCTTGCTAACAAACATGATACCATATCTATCATGCCAACAAATTTATTTTCCATTATAGCTTTCATTTCTTCTATGGAAGCTCTAGTGCCTTCTAACATGTTTTCAACTACTTCACCAGTATCTTCAATTGCTTTACTAGTTTCATTCAAAGCGTTTGAAAGTGTCTCTGCCTTTGGAATTGTAGAAACTACTACAAAGTTCTTGCTTGAATTAAAGTGAAGTATCCTTTTTCTTTATCACACATCTAACAACTGAACTCAAATGGTCACAAGATGGTAGGATCTTGGCTTTGATACCATTGAAATGACCTCCTTACATTTTTTTCAAATTTTCATCAACAATTATCACTTGTCAGCGTTAGCAAAACCAAACCAACATTGAAATGTAACCCTACACCAAAAATGTACACCAAGATACCAATGATGAGCGAGGTGTGAGCATATGGTGTCAGGGATCGTTAGATTTAAAACTGAATGTTGGAAATACAAAGTGTGAACCCCTAAACCTACAATTCCACAAAAACAACAAACAAATCAATATGTTAGATCATATGCAAGTAAGCATGAAGTATTCCCCATGAAATACATTTACTAAAACTTAAACTAGAAAAATGAATAACAAAGTATAAAAAATGCAAATGAATCCTAATTAAGCAAGTAAACTTGTGATCCCATGGGGGAATCGGTGCCAATTCATTTGTCTAAATTGGCCCTTTTCCAACTCCTAAATTGCAATGTTGATGATGGTGGATTGATCAAATCTCCATTATGAGATTTGAGCATAACCTAGCTATGGAATTGTGAAAACTATGAATGTATGGAATGAAGTGCAAAATTGGCTCTCAATGTCGAGTAACTTTGCATGAAATTGTGGATGTTGAATGAGGAGAGAAGCCTCCAATTTATAGATTTGAATTTGGAAGAAAGGGCAAGATTTGGGCAATGTGGGACTAACTTTCACCCAATGGCCAAATGCCACTTGTCACCATGTGAATCGTTGATGTTTGTGCACATTTTGGCCAAAGTGCCAATAAATGCAATTAGGTGGAATTTGAATTTGAGGAAATGACATGTGAGAGGGAAAAATGAATGAAATAAATGCCACTTGGCTCAATGCAAAAGGACATGTAAGAGGAGTGAAATATTCCAAACCAATTTTTTTTTTTTTCAATTAACAGATTTCAAACAATGCACCCGTTAAGGTTAGAAGATAAACCAAAACGTGCAGAAAGCAACTCTAACCAGAATGTACACCAGGATCCCGATGTGGGCAAGGTGTGAGCATTGGTCAGAGGATCTGAATTAAACTGCTTATGCAAAAAGCAACTCTAACCAAGGATGGCGCCGATGATGGCGAGCATATGGTCAGAGGATCTTCTTCTCTAAATACAGAAAGGAACTCAACGTCAAGAATGTGCTTTCCAAACCAAGATGGAATGGGAGCTACCATATGACGGAGATGCTAACTATGCTGAAAGTAAACTCAACACCAAGTATGTGCTACCCAATTCCAGAGTGGAAATGAGGCGACCATATGGCGGAGATATACAGAAATACAATGCAGCTTCAGAATGTAAAGTAAGATTAAGAGAAATGCTGACAGTACTACTGTTCAGCTTACAAAATATCAGAAGATGCCTGCAATAAACAATATTAGAAGCTCTCCACTGCTGCAATAATAGATATGATCATTCCAAGGTTAATTATGACCTTCCAGATACAACTCTTCACCAAAATACAGATTACTCAAGACTGATATAACAAAACAGCAACGTAATATGCATAACCAGCAACCCTATAATCCACTAAAATGCTCACAACTCACTCAATACTTGCTAGAATGACATGAGACCTGATGCAAACGAAAGCTATAATGATGGCAATGAGGACTAGACCAAGAAACGGCTAACAAATCGAAGTATTCTTTTTTCTAAACATTTTCTAGGTAGGCCAGAATGGTGCGTCCAATAGAGAGAAGCGATTTTGCTTTTAAAAAATAAACACTCAATATTAAAATCTGAATCTTTGCAAGAAGGGTCGCCCCTATCAAGGAAACTCAATGAATCAATACCCAGAACGACTGTATTTTTATTTTCAGATTTATGAGTGAAACTACAGATTCAACTTGACTTCAGCAACTTCAAAATGAGACCGAAATGCAAATCTAGAACTCCAAAAATGCAAGATACTCAACTGAAATGCAAGATAAACCTATTACAAACTATCTCTAAACTAGTTGCTATCTTTCAAGCAAGAAGAAGAGCCAAGCTAGGAGGCATTCATTCCTCGAAGCAATCCCAAAGCCATTCCGACAGCATAACAATATTATAAAACATCAGATCCTTAAATGAGAACCCAAGGCTGTCTTTTATAAGCTTCTGTGGACCTTCCTGGAAACCCTAACTTCTTTTCCAAAGTCAAAACCCTAATCCCAAGAAATGGCGTCCTTTTCCAAGCATCTTTAATTTTGACTTCATTAAATTTCTCACTTAAATAAATGCGTCCTCCTTAAGGCTTAGTTTTGACTTGATAAATTCAATATAATTTTAATATAACCTCAATGATGGCGCCACCCTTCAAGTCCACCTTTTAAAATAACATTAAGTTATTTGACTAGGCCAAGGTGATAAAATAACATTTAAATTATAATGTTATTTTTAAGTGAAATGAGTTCAACTCTCCAAAACTGCATTCTGAAGCCCGAAACTGAATACGCCACTTGAGACAACTGAAGGGGAAAGTCAACTACCTGAGACCAACCTGTGTACTGCCAAAAATAGAATTTACTAAAATAGTAAATTCCAAAAAATGCTCTGAATGCCAAAATGAACATACTACTGCGAAGCCCTCTGAAAACCCAGAAGGAATCCGCCATTGAATCCACCATCTCAGAGCCAAGACCTCCTCAAAAATAGGAAACCCTAATTTAACCTTCCGACTAGCCTTCGGGTTTCCAGAAAAAAGGCCAACGGTCATATGCACGATCAGGTTTGAGAAGGGGACATTACAAGGAGTGAATGCTTTGTTAGAAGTACCCATCCACTTGAACTTTTTAAATTCAAACTTTGAGGTAATATTCCCTTTTTATGCCATGTGAAGGAAAATAGAGATTTAATAAATGAATTAAATCTATTTTCATGTGCAAGATGCATTCTCTAGAAGATTTTAGTGATAGGGATTAACTTAATCAAGATTCTGATTAATTTAATGAGGGATCAGATGATTTGACAATTTTGACTTAAATTGATAAATTGATTTAAATCAGAATTGAGAGGAAATGATTAATTAAATAAATTATTTTGATTTAATTAAGTGGGAAAATGTTAGATTAAATCAAATAAGGTTTAATTTATTTAATTTAATAAAAGTACTTTAGGGACTTTAATCAAATAAAATGATTTAATTAATTAAACAGAAACATAAGGTTAATTAAATTAAATTGATTAATTTAATCAATGGAGGAGAAAGAATTAATCAAATAAACAATGATTTATTAAATTAAGAGACAAAATATGATGAAAAGTTGAGAGTATGATTCAGGAGGAAATTTCATTAGTAATCAGGATCAAGTGTGTCGAACCAAATTTATACATTTAACATGTCTACATTTTTCCCCTCTTTGAAGCAATGTACTTGTTGCATTGATTCAAAGAATAAACTATTGTGATCAAAGATCAAAATTTCTTGATTTTTCAGATGCCCCACTGCTACCCCAGTAGAAGGATTATGCTAGTATATTGCCCCCTCAAGAGATTGGATGAAAATTGTGATTTTTTGCATGATCTCGCAAAAAAAGAGGACAAGGTGTCTAACAGGTTCAAAATGCCCCAGATTGCCAAAAGGACGTGTTCAAATGCTAAAAAATATGCAAAATGGCCCTCAATTGGACAAAAATGGGATCGAGGGACAAAAACCCTAGCTAGAAGGTCAAATTAGGTTGAAAAACCCTAATTTTTAGGCTTAAATAGACCTTGAGAGGTCACTTTCAATACATTTGCATACTTAGCCTTTAGAAAATTTCACACTTTTAGCTCTTAGTGCTTTCCTTGGGGACCAATATTACTAGCATCCTTATACAGGGATCTTGATGAGTTTGCATACCTGGAAATCGGGTCCCTCAGGGTTGGTGTTACTTTATTACATATTTGGCCATGGGAGCGGATCCCAGTGCTTTGCCCAGATGTCACACCAGTTATTCTTGAGACTGATGATCCTATTGTTTGGTGGTACGACAAGGCATATATCCACTTTACTCACACTGACATAGGTGGTCTTACACACTGGCAACGAGTTCTCGATGAGATGAGAGAGTTCGTTTGGAGACCCTGGATGGGCACTGACCCATGGTATAATGATGTTCAATAGTTATTCTACGCCATATAGGACAGGTGGATGAAGGGTCAGGAGCATACCATGATAGAGCGGTATCTCCTAGATAAGGTGGCCAGACAGTTTGGAGAGGTACAGGACAGGCCAGATGATCTGTATGTGACAATATTCGCCCATACGACTAGAGAGACATCATGGGGCCAACCCATTTCATCAACTAAGGCAGTGTCCTCTTTCAAACAGTTGGTGGTCCAACCGTAGTCATATGATCAGGGGCCAGCAGATGCAGGGGTTACTCCAACATACAGAGCTTGGTTCAGGCCTCTGTTGAGATTAGCAGTTCTTGGTACAATGATTCCACGATGGAGACCTAGAGGTAGGATAGTGGGCAAAGGTTGTGGACAGGGTAGAGAAGGAGGTGGACCACCTCCTCATCAGACACCTCCTAGAGATTTAGCACAACAATCACCTCCCCGAGTAGGGAAGCAGGATGGCCAGCTGAGAGCAATCCCTCAATAGCAACTAGTAGCACAGCCTGACCATAGAGATGCATTGATCCAGCAGTTACAGGGTTAGACTAAGTTGCTGACAATAGAGAGAGATGAGGCTAGGCAATAGGTTATGGCAGTTACTACCGAGAGAGACCAGACACGATCTAAGAGGGATCAGGAGATTGGTTGGTGGCAGCAGCTAGAGAGCACAACTTCCTCATCTTGGGGCCGATCAGTTTCTTTGCAGGCATATAGAGAGGTGGTCAGGGAGGCTGAGTACTATTAGCAGCACTATAGGCCGGCAGTGCCAATAGCAAGCAGAGTGCCAAAATTCTCCCAGCAAATAAGGATGCGGTCGCTAGAGGATCACAGTGACAGGAAGGTGGGAGAGGGTGAGGGGCACAGCCAGCAGGGCTAACCCTTGATCACAAACAGTTTATTCTTTTTTGATTCATGGGTTGCATTATTTTCCCTATTGTACCATGTTTTTCGATGTACACTTGATCCGATTTTGTATCATAACAGTTTATTATTTGATGATATATATGAGATGGTTTTCCCTTTTATGAGATGTTTTGCAATATATGATATGCATTTCTTACTTTCCTATATGCTATGAGATGTTCCTATTTATTATGTTCATGTGATATGATGTATGTTTATAATGGATGTATTTCCTTTCGTATCTTTTTAATGCATTTTTTAATGATGATCCTATGATTGTAATGTATGCTAATAATGGCTTATTAATGTAAAAATGGTAATGGATGCTAATGATTATGTATGATGTAATGATTTCTTAAGATGCTTAGAATAACAAATTTATATTATTCCTCATAACTTAAGATAATGATATGATGCAATATTCTTTTTATGCTAATGATCTAGTGGATGCAGAGTGTATGCATTGGTGATATTTTGATTATTGTCATGATACCATGTTAGTATGGAAAGAAGATAAAAGAACTTAGAAACAAAGAGTTAGTTAGGATGGTGATGATTTGCCTTACCAGGAGTCGGGATTTTCAAAGGGTCAATTATGTTATGTTTGATAACACACTTAGGTACGATGCATCAAGGTATGAAGAACCAGGATGGCATTGTACCCATTAAGATGGACTTTGACTTGACAGCTGGATAGGAGTATTCTTGTTCACACTTAGCATGCATACTTCATTCAGGATGTAGTTTAGACATTCTAGGCATCAAGGGCCAAAACATGGGAAAGCAAGATTTCCTATGTGGTCAACAAGATATTTAAAACATCCTCTCCACAAACCAAACAAGGTACATATGACTAAGTTATTTTACAAGTGTATCTCACAAGCATAGTAGATAAGAGAGATAATGATCATTTCCCCATTCCTTTCTCTCTAAACCTATTTTGTTTAGGCATCATCAAGAGGTCCTTGGAATGAGCCCAAAATAAGATAAGTCAACAAAAGACCAAATAAAGAAAACAAATAAGCTAATGTTCTTCATACCGCTAGCCAAAACTAAACTACTGTGAGGTACCTAATGCTTATGTCCATCATGGGAAATTTTCATCCTAGGACATGTTGTGATCAGGGTTTTGATGGGACTGATTGGATGATAAGCTATTGATACTCCAAGTTGACCAGCTTGCTTGCTTATTGACTTTGACGGTTAGGGTGTTCAATTTTGGACCTGCTAGACTTTCTTCTGACTGACTCACCAAAGGGTGATGGCAATGATTGATTTATTAGGAATGATGAGAGTCATGGGTGAAGGTGAGATGAGATGGATGCACCATTTTGGATTTTTCAAATATTTTGAGGCTATTTTTGGCATTTTCAAGATGTTTTGCAAATGTTTTTGTATTTTTGAGATTTATAGCGAAGAGACTAACCTAAAGACCTATCCTAAGGGTCTTAGGAGCTGATCCATAGATTAGCCTTGCCTACGTTATACATGCAAAGACCGCGTAGTTCGACTGACGACAGACTTGACTCAATGATGAGATAGATGGGAAAATGGATTGCCATTTTATTGCGATGGACACCTAAGGTTTGACCTAAGATGTCTCGGGGGATGATCAAATATCAACCTTTCCTGCATTCAAGCTCAGAGACGACATAGTTCAGACAAGGTGGAAGATTGAAAAGACTCCATGATGAATTCTTTTTTGAAGATTTTCTGAGGTTTTGATATGTTTTTGGATTTTTGATGAATTTTTTGAATGTTTTTGGGTTTTCTGATGTCTTGGGAAGAGCACAAAAGATATACACATATCCGATCCACTGCCAATTTCAAGGACATGCCCCCAACATTAAGCAATAGAATACTTCGATAAAGGTAGGACAAACTGACCTTTAGGAAATGTCAAGTAGTACTATGATGGAATATGATATGGGCATCATCTCAGGCTATGGTATGGATGTGAGCAGATGGGTGGATGGAGGATTAATGAAATGTGATGAAATGAATGAGTGAGTCATGCAAATCCTGGTGGATGGGGAGTGCTTTATTTACACTTTACGCCTATTTTCCAGGTTTTCACCAAGGTACTTGTCAAAAGCACCACTGAAATAGTTTTCACTAGAGGATGATTTTTTTCTTTACTGTTTTCAATCCTTTTTTTGATTTTTTTGGATTTTTTGTATTTTTTCATTTTTTGTTCTCACCAAGACGCCTGTTTGCCAGGTTTTCATCAAGGTAACCATTTTTTCAGGACATTTTTTGATTTTTCTATACTTTTTTAGTTCTATACCTTGCAAGTTATTAAGCTGCATAAAAAATTTTGAGATGGGAGTTGTTCAGAGGCTCACCTTCTGGCGTTGCTAATTGATATGCTCCTGATTTATAGCTAGTTGTGATGATGAAAGGTCCCAACCAATTCAATTCAAATTTAACTTTTTTCTCTGGATTCGACACATTCCTTTGGTTCTCTTTTAGCACAAGGCCACTGACTTGGAAGGTGTGTTGCCTAATCTTCTTGTTGTAGCTGCATTTTAGGCAATTCTGATAGACCTGTAGATGGTTGAGGGCATCCATGCACCGTTCATCTAGTAGCTCCAACTCATTTAGGTGTGAGACCCTGTATTCTTCATCTATGATGAGGTTTTGCAATGATATTCTTAGTGACTGGATCTCAATCTCGATTGGGAGGATGGCTTCTGATCTGTAGACAAGGGAGAATGGGGTGGCGCCTATTGGCATGCGGATGCTGGTGCGGCAGGCCCATAAGGTGGGGTTTAGCTGTAGATGCCAGTCATGACCAAAGTCATTGACTATTTTTTTAAGGATTTTCAGAATGGTTTTATTGGTAGCTTTTTCTTGGCAATTGCCTTGTGGGTAATATGGAGTGGAAAAGCAATGTTGGATTTTGAATTTTTTGCACAATTCACGGACATCCTGATTCTTGAAAGGTGTCCCATTATCAAAGATAATGGATTGGGGAACACAATATCAAAAAATGAGATAGTTCAGGATGAACTTGGATATTTTCTTTTCGGTGATGTAGGTCATGGGAATTGCTTCGACACACTTTGTGAAATAATTTGTGGCAGTGATGATGAACTTGTGGTCATTGGATGAGGTGGGTGTGATTTTTCCTATGAGATCGAGCCCCCATTGTGAAAAGGTCCATGGTGTAACAATAGGATGGATTTCTTGAGCTGGTTCGTGAATAAGGTGTCCATGTTGCTAGCACTATAGACACATTCTGACAAATTCATGTGCCTCTCTTTCTATTGTTAGCCAGTAGTAACCGGTTCTTAGTAAATTCTTGGCCAAAGTCATACCGCTTGAGTGTGAATCACAAGTGCCATTATGTACCTCACTCAGAGCAGTCAGGGCTTCCTCAGGTTTTAAACAACGTAATAGGGTTTCATCAATGCTTCTATGAAAGAGGGTTTCCTCTAGGATGACAAAACGTAAGGACCTTTTGACAAAGGTTCGTTTGAGGTTCAAGGTAATATCGGATGGGAGGAATCCTAGTCTCAGGTAGGTGTAAATGTCGTGATACCAAAGATCACCGGGACTAACAAGTTCACATGCATATTCTGATTTTGGTACCTTGAAAGTGGGTATGAGAAGCTGCTCTATCAAGAATTCATGTTTTGAGACATTGTGAGGGATATCCAGTAAGGATCCAATTATTGTCATGGCATCAGTTGCTCTATTGTTTTCCCTCGATATCTGCTCAAAGGTGATATCAATAAAAGATTTCCTGAAGCTTTCTACTAATTTATTGTATGGTGTGAGCTTATCATCCTCAGTTTGGTATTCACCATTGACTTGGTTGATAATAAGTTGTGAATCCCCATAGACCTTTAATGCCATGATTCGCCATTGTGCCACAATTTTGAGACCTATGGTTAAAGCCTCGTATTTTGCAATGTTGTTGGTACAGGGGAATTCCAATTTGTAAGATCTTTTTATGCAATCCCCCTATGGGTGATAAATAAAACACTGGATCCTGATCCATGTTGTGTGTGGGAACCATCGAAGTACATTTTCCAATGATCAGCTATGATAAGATTAAAAATGGACTCGTCTGCAAATTCTGATATGAGTGGATTCTCTGCATAAATGGGAGCTTCTGCCAGCTGGTCCACAATGACCTGCCCTTGATTGCCTTTCACTCCACATATTCAATTTCATACTCTGATAGTATCATGACCCACTTATCCATCCTTCCTATGAGCATAGCTTTTGATAGTAGATACTTTAGGGGATCTATCTTGGCGATGAGTTTGATTTTGTGTGCCAACATGTAATTTCAAAATTTTTGTGAAGTAAACACTTGCTAGGCAGGATTTTTCAATGAATGAATAGTTTAACTCATGGCCAACCATTTTTCTGTTGATATAATAGATGGCCCTCTCTATTCTATTCTCGTCGTGATGAGCTAAAATAGCATCTAGGGCTACTGTTGTTGCTAAGATATATAAGATCAATGGTTTTCCTACAATGGGTGGCATTAATACTAGTGGTGTGAGCAGATATTCTTTGATTTTTCTAAATTCTTGTTCGCATTTTTCATCCCACTTTTATGCTACTCCCTTGTGGAGTAGATGTGAATATGCAATCTTTTTGTCTTCTAGTTGCGCTATGAACCTCTGGATGGACTGGAGTCTGCCTTGCACTCCTCTAAGTCGTTTCAGTGTTCTTGGTGCTTCCATATCGAGGATTGCCTTAACCTTTTTGGGATCCACCTCTATTCCCCTCATCGACACTATGTATCCCAGAAGTTTACCTAATTGTACCCCTAAGACACATTTCTTGGGGTTGAGCCTGACCTTATACTTCTCCAGTCTTTCAAAGATGTCACTTAGGGTTGCTATGTGGTTTTGTCTCCTCTTTGATTTTTCCAATATGTCATCCAC
>CM021110.1:45782839-45933629 GCA_007115665.2 Sequoiadendron giganteum
AGCATGTCATAGTGACTTGAAGACATGATGGTGGATGGTGATAAGGAAAAGTGACAATGAGCACTAAAAGAAATGTCAAATGCAAAGTGGTAATGAAGACTAAAACGAATGTCTTATGTCAAATTATTTTTAGGAAAGGTTTACTAACCATTCAAAGTTTGGCCAATGTCTCAATTTGGATTGTCAAAGGACTGGTTTGAAGGACAAAGTGACAAGATGACAAGGTGAGATTTCCACACTAGAATTATGAGTTGGAAATAGCTCACAAGAGGACAATGACTAAGGATTGATTTGTTCGACTGATGACAATTTACTTTTTGAGACAGTGGTTTGACAACGTAAGGAAAGTTTTCCTATCCCAAGGTGTGCAAAATTGAGGACTTAAGACTTTTCCTATGTTGAAGATGATGGTGGATTGTAAGCTAAATGCAAACTAAAAATGCAAAGATGGATGACTTGAACAAGAGTTTTCTGGTTTTTGGACAAAGACTGCTGGAAAAAGATGTTAGGAAATTTGTTTGCAAATGCTTAGTCTCAGGTTTCCGATAGTAATAATATTTTTTGAGTTGACAGGAAAATGCGTCATTTCAGGTTTCAAATGCATTGCAATTTCAAATGCATCATTCTAAGAAGCAACTGAGTTGTAGGAAGGAAAATGCGTTGAAGAATCGTCAGTTGCATCTCAAAGTCTAACAAATGTGTTGCAGTTCAACAGATGTGTTGCAGGATTTAAGCATATGTTATGTCGAATGGAAAATGTGGTGTTTAAGATTTCAAATGCGGTGCAACAAGTCGATTGTGGCATTTGATAAAGAAAATGTGGTGTATGATAGGTAATTGTGGCGTTTAAGATGGCGAATGCGGCTCGATAGAGCAGTTGCAGCTCAGAAATAAGAAATTGTGATTCAATATGGTAGATGCGTCGCAATGTCTAGTCTTTGGAAAAAAAATGTTTTTGGCAGATTGCAAAGTGTGTTTCAGTTTTGAAGTGTTATCTCAGGTTTTCAAGAGGACGTTGACTTGTTCATTTTGTCTGAATACACTTGGCAAACACATTGTTTTGAAAATTTTATAACCAAACAAATAGAAAACATGTACAATCTCTATGGCTAAAAAAACTGTATTCTTTTGGATCCCACGTGGATTTTACTCCAACTTCATATTCTTAGTGGATGAATCCAGAAGCTTGGCCCCACGGGCTCCCCCTTATAGTGCACTCACTTCTCAAATCAACCAAGCTTACAACCCCCATGAATCTCCCATGACAGGTTGATAATCTCTACTAAAAACTGCAAAGATGTGGGTGCCTTGACAACGACCATTGTTGCACCAAAGAATAGAAAGGTTTTTGGTCACTATACAAAGTTTTTAATTTGGGCACCCATTCGAGTGGCCATACATGGGGCACAAGATTAAGCTCCGTTTAGGAGGCACTCCAGCCTGAAGAGGTTACGCTCAACAAGGTTTTAAGGAGTACTAATTGGTCCGTATGACACATCCACACTCGTAATCCTAGGCTTTCCCTTAGGATTCACATTTATATACCAGTCGGGCGTAGCTCGGCTAAAAACTTCGTTGCCGGTTTGAGTCACTTTGGGGTGAGTAATTTTTCCCACCAAAGTAGGCCCAACTTCTAAGGTAAAAAATAGCGAGCAAATATATCCGTAGTTCAATCAATCTTTGTTGATAAACAAAGAGAGAGCACACACAATATGTTCCACTCACACTTGCATGGTTGTTCTTTTTAAACCCAAATGGAAAATATGAAAGCATGATAGAGTAAATAGCTCATTAGTATTTTTGTTTGTTCAGATCGCACAAGGTGCAAGAGAATTGCATACACACTACCGAGGTTGTTACTAAACCACAAGACACATCAGACACATGTTCATTTTAATTGTTTGTAGTGTTATCAGATAGGGGTTCATTTTAACCATTTGTAGTGTGAGATAATCAAAAGTTCATTTTAAACCCATGAAACTATGTGATTGTTCATTTTTAAACTAGTGCAAATGTGTGAGTGTTCATTTTAATCCATGAGTGAAATGCATGATTATTTGCTTGATTGATTAAATTTTAGAAAAACAAACAACTCAAATAGGAGGGTTAGACTCTAGCTAGAAACACGTTGTCACACACAGATTAGTAGCCCAAAAATCCTTAATCTAGGAATAGAAAAACAAAAATCTAAAAAAAAAACAAATCAGAAAACCCTTTTTTACCAATCGCTTCGCAGTAGAGCGAATGTGTCGTTCGGGATTGCATATGCGGCTCGATATGTCAGATGTGGCATGGGTTATCAGTTGTGTCACTTGGGCAATCAAATGTGTCACAATAGGCCAGTTGTGTCGCTTTCGATGGCAGATGCAGCTCAACTGAGTGATTGCGTCTCAAGAAATAGAAAATGCATCATTTCGTACACTTGTACCTGCAAAAAAGATAAAAAAGGTCATATGAAACCTACAAAAACATGTTTGAAAAAAAAAAGAGTTGGGTTCACCAATGTGACTGGGCGTATTTTTCTGTTAGATAGGTTAGCACATTAAAATGCAAACATATAAAACCCACATTACGTAATGAAGTGCAAAGGAAATAAAATAAAGAAAAAAGAAAATCTCACCCAAATTCTTCATCCTCCATGGCTGACCTCCATTACACCTTCTAGCTCGCTAAAATATGAGATTTCCCTCATATTTTCATAAGCAATCTAAGATATTGACTAGTCCTAAGCAAAGTGTTGAAGGATTTCTTAAATGATTATGCAAGTACAACTAAATTCTACATGCACAATAGCTAGCAAAATGACCAAGATGAAGACAAGAGATAGAAGAAGAATAAGAAGTGTAGATGTTGAGAGATAAAATTAAGAGATATATGAGATATGCCTATATAATGTGAAAATGAAGACAAAATTGGCATTTTATAGAAAATACAATTTTGAATGGACGAATGAGATTAACGGTTAAGAAGTGCCCTAGAATCTATGGTCAAGATTCAAAATAACAACCCCTTAATTAGGGTTAGGGAAACTTTACGGTGAGATTCAAATTGAGTGGACAAGATTTAATTTAAGAAATTAAATCAAGGAATGAGAATAGTTGTGACAGTGAGATAAGAATTAGTAAGTGGAAAATGATGAGTTAGAAAATCAAGTTATTTTAGAAGTAACTTAATTTGTGGAGAGAAATGCTATTTCAAAATTAATATTTTAAATTAATTCCAAAATGGTGAATTCATGTGAGTAAATAATAATAATTTAAAATTATTTACTTGGAAAGAGGGAAATTGCCAATTTAAATAAAATGCTTTTATTTAAATTTAGAAAGAAAATCAATAAGACAATTAAATAATTAAAATTATTTAATTGTGGAGGAAAATTAGAAAGTGGGTAATTTTAAATAAATGATTTTATTTAAAATTAGAAAGAAAGTTGGAGAGGATACTAATTAAATAAATAATAGGAATTTATTTAATTATAAGCAGACATAAATAATTAATGACGTATTAAATAAATAAATAAAGTTTATTTATTTAAATAATCAAGAGGAAGTAATGGACTAATAATAATTAAATAAATTTAGGAATTTATTTAATTATAGAGTGACATAAGAAATTAGTGACGTATTTAAATAATAAATGTAATTTATTTATTTATATAGCGAGGAGGAATAAAAGATGTGAATTAATTAAATAAATAAGAATTATTTAATTAATAGTTGGCATTGGACTATAGGACATAATTAAATATTTTAATTATGTTGAGATGAAGCATGATATAGAAAAATATGGTTTGCGGGTTTGCAATAGCATCAGTATCTTTTAGTTTTAATGAATGTAACTATATTTTGAGATACAACTTGTTAAACAAACGCTTAGTTTGATATATCACCTATCCTCTTCCATAACTTTTATGTGGTGTCTTATGTGGAGACATTCAAAAGGATAAAATTTATGAGACACAACTGAATGGTTCCTCATAACTTCTTATCTAACTTTTTTAAATCTTCATCAAATATTGCAAATGGTTTACTTTCCTGTGAAATTAGCAAACACTAATCTCTCTTTTCAAGGAGATCTTCCATCTTTATTTTCCAAATCTCATATCCCGTGTCATTGAATTTGTCAATATCCTAGTGAGAGGTAGAAGCCATGGTATATAATCCTCTTCACAAATCTTCAATATACCACAAGCCAAAAGATCCCACTATAGCAAAAAAACCTTCAACACTTAAGATAAAGGTGTCCCCTTCTCAACAAACTGTTAGCTTTGGTATCAAATGTTGAAAACAAGGTGAAGAAAATCTTAGAATATGAACTTATGCAAGTGAATTCAAATCTGAAAATAAGATTAGCAAATCATATTTAAACATGTGATCGCAACATTCATCACAATAGAAAAATCATCAAACAAAATGTGAAACCAAATTTACGAGGAGAAACCCTTTCAAGAAAAAACTCCACATGAGAAAAGGGAAATTAGATTAATCTTCAAATGAGAGTCCACAATAATACACTTCACTATTGATCTTTGATCAACCTGTAAGCACCCTATTACCTATAGGTTTAACCCACAAAAGTGGTTTACAATTCGAGTGAGGAAGGAAAACTTCCAAAAAATGACCCCAAACAAAAAAAAATCATTTTAGGGGTTTGAACGAACTCTAGGTTCGAGCGAACCCATTAAATGTGGGAACCTGCCCTTTCCCATTATGGAAAGGGGGTGTGATCGAGCCCTTGGGAGTTCGCTCGAACCCCTTAGGTTTGAGTGAACCCCCCTTTTCCCACCTTCCCACCCTCTGACACAAAAAAACTCCAAATATTTTCCCTTCGAAGCTCCGGTTGAGGATGAAAATGGAGGATATTTCACAAACCCAACTGGAATATGGTAGTCCTCAGAACGAGCTATCCAACGAATATAATTTTAATATGTTTTGGTTTTATTATGTATTTATTTTTTTAGTTTTATTGAACATAGGTTTTTCACCAAAAATCAAGCTCTCTATTTTACACATGTGGAAAAATAGCAGATTATCAAAAAAAATATATATATATGTTCATGCTAGGTATTGATGTCCTTGATCCATTAAAAAAAAATCTTGAATTTGGATACATATAGAAAATTTATGTTGTATACGGTTCGCCTATGTTTGAATTGTAATTGGTTTGACTTCAAAACTCGATTAAGGAAAAAATATCTAATAAAACACTATGAAATCAAATGAAAGTGCTAGATATCATAGTTACAAATCTAAATTTGAAAAATAGAATTTTATCCTTCATACAAAAAAATTATGTTGTGATGATAGATAATTTAATCAAATAATTCAAAAATATTTAATTAAAGTGGAATTGAGAGGAAATTTGAAATAAAAATAATTAATAAATTATAAAAAATCATTTAATTATCATGATGAAGTGAAAGTGATCATTAATTTAATCAAATAATGAAATTATTTAATTAAATATTGAAGATGAATTAGGTAAGTCGGATGATCGAAAATGACATGTTTTGGAAGAAATATATTAGTTAGATTTAAGTGTCTACATTTTGCCCCTCTTTAAGACAATGTGTTTTTATAGCATTGCTTCAAAGAAAATATAAAAAATTGATGACATGCCTCAGCCTGCCCCAACAAATGATAATGGAGGTGGGATGCCCCCTCGTGAGTTTGACGAAAAAAATTATAAAAAATATTTTATTTAGGCAAACTCGCAAAAATGAATGAATTTAATGGCGGATATGGGGAAATGGGTAATTAGTAAAATCAAATGAAGTTATGTGATTGGGGTCTAGTAAAGGGGATAGAAATAGGTTTTGAGGATGGAGGGAATGGTAAAATGGGAAAATTAGGGATAGGTAGGGGTGTAAAAAGTGGGTGGGGTGGAATTTTCTCCTCATTTGCACTCCTTGATTTGTGGAAATTGGTTGAGCTCTAGTTTGTGAGGGTGATTTTGTGGAGAGAATGGTGGGGATTCTAGAGGGTGATCATCACGTGGAGTGAGTGCAGAATTTTAGATGGAGGGATGGCGTGCTAGCCAAGGTAGGATTTCTAACTAGATTTTTCAATTGAATGATTTTATGCATTTATTAGCTAGGGTTTCGCTAGGGTTTGGACAAATGCGTCAAACCCTAGGGAAGTTCAATTGAGGATAGAATAGGCGTAGCTACCGAGGGAATGACACAACTATTAAAAATTGCACAATTGGTGGGAGTTAGGGTGCAACTATTAAAATTTTTGCAATTGATGGGGTTTGGGTGCAATTGGTAGAGTTGTGCAACTGATGGGAATTTGGTTGCAACTACTAAAGATTTGCACAATTGATGGGTTTGGGTACAATTTTTATATTGAATAGCACATATGTTATATGGAATGGTGCATATTCATAATGAAAAGGCGCATATACATTGCCGATGGTGCATATGCATAATGAAGAGGCGCATATACAAATGGAAATAGTGCATATGCATATGAGGGCACAAATTCCTATGATGAGGGCACTTTAATACCTATGATGAGGTTGTGAATGCCTCTGAAAATAATGCAAATTCCTTAAAAAATGGTGCAAATGTATGTAATGCACAAGGTTTCTAAATTGAGGGTATGACCTAAATGGTACCTAGTTGTCATGTGAATTAAATGAGGGGGGGCATGTGTTTCCAAAAATGGTTAAAATGTTGGGTTTGACTTGTTTGACACTAGAACGATGGCAGTTGTAGAGATTTAGGGAAAATGAGTTAAATAGGATGGATTTGATGGATGCAGGGTGGGTTGGAGTCTCTTATATCACGTGATAGGCATCCAAATGCTATGAGATTGAGGCATCATATTGGTGGAGATGAGCGAGCTTTCTTAGGGGTCATGCGATTATTTTATATTAACTATATGTCAGAGATTCAAGAGCATAGGGCGATGATGACAATGTTAGCTGAGAGATGGTATAGTGAGCAGAACTCCTTATTACTGACTGGAGAGGTGACAATCACCCTCAAGGATGTGTGGAGGATTCTATGGATCTCGATCCATGGGGAGTGGGTGGTTTATGACACAGATTGTGGGGAGTTGGCACTCAATTGAGTGTTCATGATAGATGACCTTGTGATAAAGGATTGCAAGATCAATTTGGGCTACATGCAAGTGCATTTTGATATGCTACATGTGTTGCTAGCGATAGTGATTAGAAATGTGCTAGTCCCTAATAGGAGGATTCATGGATTTCTTATTAGATATAGGACAGTGATTGAGTGGATGATTGAGGATGGTGTTGTATATACATAGGGCCCATGTGTATTGACTACTTTGTATCATCAACTTCACCAGGTTGCATACAAGCATGGAGAGAGCATAGGATGTGGAGTGACACTCCTTCACATATGGGCATGGGATCACATAGAAATCATGTGATCGGTAACAGATAGATCACAAGCACCCATATTACCATATGTTTATAGTTATGATTGTGCTTTGAAATATAACAAATTAGGAGATGTTCCTTATTGCCGATGTGTGATAAATGACATGGTCATTTTCACTTAGAGACATTTGAGGAAATGTGAGGTGTGGTTGGATGATGTAGAGAAGCTACCATATTTTTGGCAGACCCATTATTTTATTGGGAGGATGACACATATTATTGAGATTTATCTATCAAAATTATTTGCAGACAGTTTTGGGATCGAAATGATATACCAACTGGTGAGGCACTATTTTCCCATACTTCCAGAGAGGTTATACATTGGGGACCCATAATTAGTTCGAAGACAACTATAAGAGATTTTGAGGGGTTGGTACCAGTGCGGTGGATATCATGACCGGATATTAGTGGTGCAGGGACTACACTAGAGTATGATAGATGATGGGTAGGGATGAGACCTACACTATTGATAGATCCTCTAGGTGGTGATAGTTGAGGACAATGGGAAAGGAGGGTGGTGAGAAGGAGAGGAGAGGAGGAGAGGATCCAAGGAGTAGTAGGCCATGACATTTCCAAGTTTTTCATGGGGATGATGGAGGGATTGGTGATGATGGGGAGATGGAGGATAGGTACCTAGTGTCTAAGTAGTAGTGGTGCCATCACCTATAGTATAGCAAGAAGTGTGGTCACCATCAGTAGGAGAGAAGGAAATACAGTCTCCACCAATAGGAAATGAGGTAGTGGCTCATAATGGGGATGGTTAGGTTGCAGCTTTGTAGGCCCAGGTATAGGTATTACAAGCATAGTTGGTGAGCATAAGGCTATGGTATAGGTTTTGTAGGCATAGTTAGCTAGTGTGATGGTGGAGAGAGATGAAGCATTTATTCGATCTCAATGGGGAGAGTAGTCATTACTAAGGATTCATGATGTGGCATAAGGTCCTGCTACAACAATGGTATCAAAGATTGGACAATATGTATATAAGAGGATTTGTACTATAGGTCTTTGCATGATGGATTAGTACCACCAGATCAGCGAGCTCCTATTTTTACATGTAGTAGATCAGAGAGATCCAAATCACAAATATCAGTGAGTGAGGGTGTGATGAGGCCACCACCTCCTAGATCATTACCAAGATAGAATGGACATCAGGGAGAGACAGGGTCATAGGCTCCAGGAACATCAGGGTTGCAACATCCTGATCCTACCTATTCTAAGGGAGGGAGCTCTCTATAGATTTGGGCATTTAGATGATGTAATGTGATTTTGTCTTGCAAGCATGATGTATTGTGTATGTATGGATTATAATCCCATGTATAGACTTTATTTAGCGATGTATCATGACACACATATATATATATATATGTGGTGTGATTCAATTTTGGTTGAAATAGCTATGAATGTTATGTGATGATATTGTGGTTTGTATTTGAATTTTCTATGTGATGATGCTATAATGTGATGCATAGAGTAGATTTTATCATGATTTTAATGTTATAATATGTTTATGTGTTTTTGGAGGATATAATGATGATGACCTATATGACTAATATGACATGTGATTTGGACCTAATGGATACAAGATATATACATGTGATGTTATCTATATATGCGGTATAAATAGAGAATGATGAGATTTTATATGATATGCATTGTGCGGTTCCTAACATGTGTATGTATGCAGGATATATGGATAATGTGGATGTGTTATGATTTGTTTTGGTTGTGTCATGATACATGCATGGATTGAAATTAGTATGGTAGAATATAATGAGGAAATGGTTATTGTTGATTAGTGTCACATAATGGGATGTATGATTAATGGAATGAAAGAGATAGAAATGAGATAGATGGATATAAATAAATTGAGGTAGATGGATATGAGAAATGATAGATTTTGTGCTTTCTATTTTGTACTATTTTTTATCATCATAGAGAATTTTTATTTGTGGCAAGTAGATGTATGCGCACCAAGGCATGATAAGCCATGGTGGTGTTAATATCCTTTTGCCTAGAGTATTTGATATGTGGAAAGTGGATATATGTACACCAAGTTGAGACAAACCTTGGTGACTTCAATATCCTTTTTCTCGGATGAAGACATAACAAACAAGGATTATCCTTAAACGTACTAGACATGATGGAACCTTGTTGGAATATGCAAGGAAACTTAGTTTCATAGCATGACAACCTAAATGTATAAAGGTGTTTAATAACCTTATATACATAGGGTGATTTGTTAATGCTCGAATCTAGTCCTATACACACAAGGATCATACCTATCATAGCAATTCTTAAAGAAATTACACAAACACAACATACGAAAGAAATGAACTTGCCCCATTGTCGCTCCTCTAATAATTTTTGATATATCCTTGAGGAAAATTGGAAAAGGACAATAAGACAAATTAAGCAATAAAAAGACTCAAGGATCAAACAGATCAAAAACTATCATATTTCCTTACCATAATATATTTTTTTAATAGTGGATAATGCCCATTGTAGGAAGAATGCATTCTTTAAGGCAGGATTTGTTGAATAAGATGTGTAAATCAGATTTAGAAATTGATTAGAAGGTTGTAGATAGTTTAGAAAGAGTGTACTATTTATGATTGTTTCATGAATGCTCAATGTATTTTGATTTTTGCATAGTTTGTTTTTTCTTGAATATCCCATCTAGGAAAATGGAAATTTATTGGTGTTATGGCGAGTGAGTGTGATGTGGGTTTATCATGGAATGTTATGAATTACTTTTTTATTACAAATAGTATGAAACGATGCTATGGAATGTGTGAAATATTCTTCCTTTGATACTGACTTCAAGGATCGAATCCAAACACTAGGTCAAGGAAATGCCTCCAATTAGGTATAGGATTTGTTATTAGTGGAATGGATGTCATGAAATTATTATGAGTTGGTGCCCTAAACTAGGATGAATGATCCTACTATGGACTAGTATCAAGCCATGATAGGGGTGATAGGTGTATGGAAAATATTTATTATGGATAGAGTGGATGAAAGTGTTAATATATGGTGGATATTGGATTCTACACATGTGTTCACCATGGTAGTTACCCAAGGTGTAACCAAAGTGGTTTTCACCATAGGGTAAATTATTTCTCTTTACTCTTTTTTATTTTTTGATTTTTGTATTTTTCAATTAAGATACTTTGAGGATCAACCTTAGAATTTATTTAGGTGACCGCTATTGATAGGCTCATCTAACGGTTCTCCTTAGGTGTGAAAAGTTGGTATGCTCTTGATCCATAATTTGTTGTGATAACAAAAGGTCCTAGCCAATTAGGTTAAAATTTCCCTTTCTTCTCATGTTATTGCTAGTTCTTTTGATTTTCCTTAAGCACCAAGTCTCCTATTTCAAATTTTTTGAGATGACCTTCTTATTGTAACTAAGACAAAGATGGTTTTGGTAGACTTATAGGTGATTGAGTGTGTTGAGATGTTGCTCTAGTAATTCCAAGTCTTGTAGTTTGGAAGCTCTATATTATTCATCATTAATGACATTTTGTAAGGAAACTCTAAGTGACGAGAGCTTGACCTCAATAAGTAAAATTTCTTCGGCTTCAAAGACTAGGGAATACGGGGTGGCTCCTTTCAATGCATGAATTCTATTTCAATAAGCCCACAGTGCAGAATTAAGGTGGATGTACCGGTCACGACCAAAATCATTATTAGTCTTTTTGAGAATTTTCGATATGGTTGTATTCAATGCATCTGCTTGACTGTTACTTTACAGATAATAGGGGTGGAAAAATGGTGTTGGATGTGAAATTTATTGTAGAGCTCATAGACATCTTGGTTCTTAAATGTTTGACCATTATTAGTGACAATGATTGAGGGAATACCATACTAACAAATGATATAGTTTAGGATAAACTTAACAATTTTATTTCTAGCGATGCCACTTAGAGGAATGGCTTCAATCCATTTTGTGAAGTATTTCATGGTTGTGATAATGAATTTGTGACCATTTGATAATGGGGGATGGGTTTTTCTTGAGGTCAAGCCCCTACTATGATAAAGGCCATAATGTGGTGATTGCATGAATCTCATGAGATGATGCATGTATAAGATCATCGTGTTGCTGAAATTTGTGATATTTGTGAGAAAAATTGTGGGCATTTTATTCTATTTTTGGCCAATAGTACCTTATTCTCATTAATTTATTTGCTAGATTTGGCCCACTAGAGTGTGACCCAAAAATACCATCATGTACCTCTTATAGAGTAGTTTGTACTTATTTCAAGTTAAGACATCTAAGGAGAGTACCGTCGAAGATCCTTTGATAGAGTGTATCGCTTAGAATGAGGAAGCAGGATGAACGTCTGTTGAAATTTTTTCTCTAGTTGTTGGATAAATTGGGTGGAAGGGTTTGTTGATGGAGGTAATCATATATGTCTTGGTACCAAGGATAATTGGGACCAATGATTTTGCACACAAGGTTAGAATCTAGGAAATCAAATGCGAGGATCAAGAGTCGTTCCACTAAGTATTCACAATACTAGGTACTATAGGGCATATCCAAGAGAGATCCAATGGTCTCTATGGAATCTTCTTCTTTGTTGCTTAATCTAAGAATCTGCTCAAATGTGATGTCACTAAAGTATTGTTTAAAACTATCTACCATTTTCTTATAGGGTATAATTTTTTCATCTTTGTTTTGATACTCATCATTCACCTATTTTATTACCAACTATCACCATAGACTTGTAGTTCCTTAAGTTTTTGTTGTATTTTTGTCTTGAGTCATATGAGTAATGCTTCATACTTAGTGATATTGCTTGTAACAAATGATACAAGTTTGGTATACATTCACCTTGAGGTGTGATGAATAGTATACCTGCTCCTAATTCATGTTGATTGTATGATCCATCGAAGTAAGGCTTCCATGTCTAGGTAGGGGTTATTGTGAATATATCTTCATATGGGAAATCTAACACTAGTGGGTGATTTGTTGTCATATGAGCATCTACTAACCAGTCTGCAATCACTTGCCCTTTGATGGCCTTTATGTCTACATATTCAATATCAAAATCACTCAGGATCATAGTCCATTTAGCCAATCTCCCCATGAGTATTGCCTTTCTCAACATATACTTAAGGGGATCAATTTTTGTAATAAGTTTATTTTGATGGTTTAGCATGTAATGTCTTAGTTTCTATGAAGCAAAAACAACTGCTAAATAGGCATGTTCAATAGTTGTATAGTTAAGTTCATAGCCAACCAGAGTACAATGGTGTAGTATACTACCCTTTCCATACTCGATTCATCCTGTTGTGTGAGGGTAGCACCTAGTGCTACAAAATGTGGTAGATATATATAATAACAAATGCTTTCCTTGAATTGGTGGCATTAACACTAGAGGAGATGCACAATAATATTTCAGCTATTGGAATTTCATTTGATAATTTTCCTCCCACTTAAAGGTAACAACCTCGTGAAAATAATTTGTAAAGGGATGACACTTGTCTACTAGTTGTGAAATGAATCGATGAATGGATTGGAGCTTTCCTTGTAAACTACATAGTTGTTTGAGGTTGGTAGGAGGAGGCATGTCAATTATGGATTTGACCTTTATTGGGTCAACTTCTATGCCTATTTGATACACAATATTCCCTAGTAGTTTTCTTGATGTAACCTCTAAGACACACTTCTCAGGATTTAGTCAAACATTGTATTTTTCTAGTCTATCAAAAATCTTTGAAAGTATATCCAAATTACCTTCTCTTGTGAGTGACTTTGCTAAGAGGTCATCAATATAATTCTTCGTAAAAAAGTATGCATCATGTCATGGAAGATAGTGGTCATAGCCCATTGGTAGGTAGCTCCAATATTTTTGAGGCCAAAGGGCATGGTTGAAATATTCCAAACCAATTTTTTTTTTATTTTTCAATTAACAGATTTCAAACAATGCACCCGTTAAGGTTAGAAGATAAACCAAAACGTGCAGAAAGCAACTCTAACCAGAATGTACACCAGGATCCCGATGTGGGCAAGGTGTGAGCATTGGTCAGAGGATCTGAATTAAACTGCTTATGCAAAAAGCAACTCTAACCAAGGATGGCGCCGATGATGGCGAGCATATGGTCAGAGGATCTTCTTCTCTAAATACAGAAAGGAACTCAACGTCAAGAATGTGCTTTCCAAACCAAGATGGAATGGGAGCTACCATATGACGGAGATGCTAACTATGCTGAAAGTAAACTCAACACCAAGTATGTGCTACCCAATTCCAGAGTGGAAATGAGGCGACCATATGGCGGAGATATACAAAAATACAATGCAGCTTCAGAATGTAAAGTAAGATTAAGAGAAATGCTGACAGTACTACTGTTCAGCTTACAAAATATCAGAAGATGCCTGCAATAAACAAGATTAGAAGCTCTCCACTGCTGCAATAATAGATATGATCATTCCAAGGTTAATTATGACCTTCCAGATACAACTCTTCACCAAAATACAGATTACTCAAGACTGATATAACAAAACAGCAACGTAATATGCATAACCAGCAACCCTAGAATCCACTAAAATGCTCACAACTCACTCAATACTTGCCAGAATGACATGAGACCTGATGCAAACGAAAGCTATAATGATGGCAATGAGGACTAGACCAAGAAACAGCTAACAAATCGAAGTATTCTTTTTTCTAAACATTTGCCAGGCAGACCAGAATGGTGCGGCCAATAGAGAGAAGCGATTTTGCTTTTAAAAAATAAACACTCAATATTAAAATCTGAATCTTTGCAAGAAGGGTCGCCCCTATCAAGGAAACTCAATGAATCAATACCCAGAACGACTGTATTTTTATTTTCAGATTTATGAGTGAAACTACAGATTCAGCTTGACTTCAGCAACTTCAAAATGAGACTGAAATGCAAATCTAGAACTCCAAAAATGCAAGATACTCAACTGAAATGCAAGATAAACCTATTACAAACTATCTCTCAACTAGTTGCTATCTTTCAAGCAAGAAGAAGAGCCAAGCTAGGAGGCATTCATTCCTCGAAGCAATCCCAAAGCCATTCCGGCAGCATAACAATATTATAAAACATAAGATCCTCAAATGAGAACCCAAGGCTGTCTTTTATAAGCTTCTGTGGACCTTCCTGGAAACCCTAACTTCTTTTCCAAAGTCAAAACCCTAATCCCAAGAAATGGTGTCCTTTTCCAAGCATCTTTAATTTTGACTTCATTAAATTTCTCACTTAAATAAATGCGTCCTCCTTAAGGCTTAGTTTTGACTTGATAAATTCAATATAATTTTAATATAACCTCAATGATGGCGCCACCCTTCAAGTCCACCTTTTAAAATAACATTAAGTTATTTGACTAGGCCAAGGTGATAAAATAACATTTAAATTATAATGTTATTTTTAAGTGAAATGAGTTCAACTCTCCAAAACTGCATTCTGAAGCCCGAAACTGAATACGCCACTTGAGACAGCTGAAGGGGAAAGTCAACTACCTGAGACCAACCTGTATACTGCCAAAAATAGAATTTACTAAAAATAGTAAATTCCAGAAAATGCTCTAAATGCCGAAATGAACATACTACTGCGAAGCCCTCTGAAAACCCAGAAGGAATCCGCCATTGAATCCACCATCTCAGAGCCAAGACCTCCTCAAAAATAGGAAACCCTAATTTAACCTTCCGACTAGCCTTCGGGTTTCCAGAAAAAAGGCCAACGGTCATATGCACGATCAGGTTTGAGAAGGGGACATTACAAGGAGTGAATGCTTTGTTAGAAGTACCCATCCACTTGAACTTTTTAAATTCAAACTTTGAGGTAATATTCCCTTTTTATGCCATGTGAAGGAAAATAGAGATTTAATAAATGAATTAAATCTATTTTCATGTGCAAGATGCATTCTCTAGAAGATTTTAGTGATAGGGATTAACTTAATCAAGATTCTGATTAATTTAATGAGGGATCAGATGATTTGACAATTTTGACTTAAATTGATAAATTGATTTAAATCAGAATTGAGAGGAAATGATTAATTAAATAAATTATTTTGATTTAATTAAGTGGGAAAATGTTAGATTAAATCAAATAAGGTTTAATTTATTTAATTTAATAAAAGTACTTTAGGGACTTTAATCAAATAAAATGATTTAATTAATTAAACAGAAACATAAGGTTAATTAAATTAAATTGATTAATTTAATCAATGGAGGAGAAAGAATTAATCAAATAAACAATGATTTATTAAATTAAGAGACAAAATATGATGAAAAGTTGAGAGTATGATTCAGGAGGAAATTTCATTAGTAATCAGGATCAAGTGTGTCGAACCAAATTTATACATTTAACATGTCTACATTTTTCCCCTCTTTGAAGCAATGTACTTGTTGCATTGATTCAAAGAATAAACTATTGTGATCAAAGATCAAAATTTCTTGATTTTTCAGATGCCCCACTGCTACCCCAGTAGAAGGATTATGCTAGTATATTGCCCCCTCAAGAGATTGGATGAAAATTGTGATTTTTTGCATGATCTCGCAAAAAAAGAGGACAAGGTGTCTAACAGGTTCAAAATGCCCCAGATTGCCAAAAGGACGTGTTCAAATGCTAAAAAATATGCAAAATGGCCCTCAATTGGACAAAAATGGGATCGAGGGACAAAAACCCTAGCTAGAAGGTCAAATTAGGTTGAAAAACCCTAATTTTTAGGCTTAAATAGACCTTGAGAGGTCACTTTCAATACATTTGCATACTTAGCCTTTAGAAAATTTCACACTTTTAGCTCTTAGTGCTTTCCTTGGGGACCAATATTACTAGCATCCTTATACAGGGATCTTGATGAGTTTGCATACCTGGAAATCGGGTCCCTCAGGGTTGGTGTTACTTTATTACATATTTGGCCATGGGAGCGGATCCCAGTGCTTTGCCCAGATGTCACACCAGTTATTCTTGAGACTGATGATCCTATTGTTTGGTGGTACGACAAGGCATATATCCACTTTACTCACACTGACATAGGTGGTCTTACACACTGGCAACGAGTTCTCGATGAGATGAGAGAGTTCGTTTGGAGACCCTGGATGGGCACTGACCCATGGTATAATGATGTTCAATAGTTATTCTACGCCATATAGGACAGGTGGATGAAGGGTCAGGAGCATACCATGATAGAGCGGTATCTCCTAGATAAGGTGGCCAGACAGTTTGGAGAGGTACAGGACAGGCCAGATGATCTGTATGTGACAATATTCGCCCATACGACTAGAGAGACATCATGGGGCCAACCCATTTCATCAACTAAGGCAGTGTCCTCTTTCAAACAGTTGGTGGTCCAACCGTAGTCATATGATCAGGGGCCAGCAGATGCAGGGGTTACTCCAACATACAGAGCTTGGTTCAGGCCTCTGTTGAGATTAGCAGTTCTTGGTACAATGATTCCACGATGGAGACCTAGAGGTAGGATAGTGGGCAAAGGTTGTGGACAGGGTAGAGAAGGAGGTGGACCACCTCCTCATCAGACACCTCCTAGAGATTTAGCACAACAATCACCTCCCCGAGTAGGGAAGCAGGATGGCCAGCTGAGAGCAATCCCTCAATAGCAACTAGTAGCACAGCCTGACCATAGAGATGCATTGATCCAGCAGTTACAGGGTTAGACTAAGTTGCTGACAATAGAGAGAGATGAGGCTAGGCAATAGGTTATGGCAGTTACTACCGAGAGAGACCAGACACGATCTAAGAGGGATCAGGAGATTGGTTGGTGGCAGCAGCTAGAGAGCACAACTTCCTCATCTTGGGGCCGATCAGTTTCTTTGCAGGCATATAGAGAGGTGGTCAGGGAGGCTGAGTACTATTAGCAGCACTATAGGCCGGCAGTGCCAATAGCAAGCAGAGTGCCAAAATTCTCCCAGCAAATAAGGATGCGGTCGCTAGAGGATCACAGTGACAGGAAGGTGGGAGAGGGTGAGGGGCACAGCCAGCAGGGCTAACCCTTGATCACAAACAGTTTATTCTTTTTTGATTCATGGGTTGCATTATTTTCCCTATTGTACCATGTTTTTCGATGTACACTTGATCCGATTTTGTATCATAACAGTTTATTATTTGATGATATATATGAGATGGTTTTCCCTTTTATGAGATGTTTTGCAATATATGATATGCATTTCTTACTTTCCTATATGCTATGAGATGTTCCTATTTATTATGTTCATGTGATATGATGTATGTTTATAATGGATGTATTTCCTTTCGTATCTTTTTAATGCATTTTTTAATGATGATCCTATGATTGTAATGTATGCTAATAATGGCTTATTAATGTAAAAATGGTAATGGATGCTAATGATTATGTATGATGTAATGATTTCTTAAGATGCTTAGAATAACAAATTTATATTATTCCTCATAACTTAAGATAATGATATGATGCAATATTCTTTTTATGCTAATGATCTAGTGGATGCAGAGTGTATGCATTGGTGATATTTTGATTATTGTCATGATACCATGTTAGTATGGAAAGAAGATAAAAGAACTTAGAAACAAAGAGTTAGTTAGGATGGTGATGATTTGCCTTACCAGGAGTCGGGATTTTCAAAGGGTCAATTATGTTATGTTTGATAACACACTTAGGTACGATGCATCAAGGTATGAAGAACCAGGATGGCATTGTACCCATTAAGATGGACTTTGACTTGACAGCTGGATAGGAGTATTCTTGTTCACACTTAGCATGCATACTTCATTCAGGATGTAGTTTAGACATTCTAGGCATCAAGGGCCAAAACATGGGAAAGCAAGATTTCCTATGTGGTCAACAAGATATTTAAAACATCCTCTCCACAAACCAAACAAGGTACATATGACTAAGTTATTTTACAAGTGTATCTCACAAGCATAGTAGATAAGAGAGATAATGATCATTTCCCCATTCCTTTCTCTCTAAACCTATTTTGTTTAGGCATCATCAAGAGGTCCTTGGAATGAGCCCAAAATAAGATAAGTCAACAAAAGACCAAATAAAGAAAACAAATAAGCTAATGTTCTTCATACCGCTAGCCAAAACTAAACTACTGTGAGGTACCTAATGCTTATGTCCATCATGGGAAATTTTCATCCTAGGACATGTTGTGATCAGGGTTTTGATGGGACTGATTGGATGATAAGCTATTGATACTCCAAGTTGACCAGCTTGCTTGCTTATTGACTTTGACGGTTAGGGTGTTCAATTTTGGACCTGCTAGACTTTCTTCTGACTGACTCACCAAAGGGTGATGGCAATGATTGATTTATTAGGAATGATGAGAGTCATGGGTGAAGGTGAGATGAGATGGATGCACCATTTTGGATTTTTCAAATATTTTGAGGCTATTTTTGGCATTTTCAAGATGTTTTGCAAATGTTTTTGTATTTTTGAGATTTATAGCGAAGAGACTAACCTAAAGACCTATCCTAAGGGTCTTAGGAGCTGATCCATAGATTAGCCTTGCCTACGTTATACATGCAAAGACCGCGTAGTTCGACTGACGACAGACTTGACTCAATGATGAGATAGATGGGAAAATGGATTGCCATTTTATTGCGATGGACACCTAAGGTTTGACCTAAGATGTCTCGGGGGATGATCAAATATCAACCTTTCCTGCATTCAAGCTCAGAGACGACATAGTTCAGACAAGGTGGAAGATTGAAAAGACTCCATGATGAATTCTTTTTTGAAGATTTTCTGAGGTTTTGATATGTTTTTGGATTTTTGATGAATTTTTTGAATGTTTTTGGGTTTTCTGATGTCTTGGGAAGAGCACAAAAGATATACACATATCCGATCCACTGCCAATTTCAAGGACATGCCCCCAACATTAAGCAATAGAATACTTCGATAAAGGTAGGACAAACTGACCTTTAGGAAATGTCAAGTAGTACTATGATGGAATATGATATGGGCATCATCTCAGGCTATGGTATGGATGTGAGCAGATGGGTGGATGGAGGATTAATGAAATGTGATGAAATGAATGAGTGAGTCATGCAAATCCTGGTGGATGGGGAGTGCTTTATTTACACTTTACGCCTATTTTCCAGGTTTTCACCAAGGTACTTGTCAAAAGCACCACTGAAATAGTTTTCACTAGAGGATGATTTTTTTCTTTACTGTTTTCAATCCTTTTTTTGATTTTTTTGGATTTTTTGTATTTTTTCATTTTTTGTTCTCACCAAGACGCCTGTTTGCCAGGTTTTCATCAAGGTAACCATTTTTTCAGGACATTTTTTGATTTTTCTATACTTTTTTAGTTCTATACCTTGCAAGTTATTAAGCTGCATAAAAAATTTTGAGATGGGAGTTGTTCAGAGGCTCACCTTCTGGCGTTGCTAATTGATATGCTCCTGATTTATAGCTAGTTGTGATGATGAAAGGTCCCAACCAATTCAATTCAAATTTAACTTTTTTCTCTGGATTCGACACATTCCTTTGGTTCTCTTTTAGCACAAGGCCACTGACTTGGAAGGTGTGTTGCCTAATCTTCTTGTTGTAGCTGCATTTTAGGCAATTCTGATAGACCTGTAGATGGTTGAGGGCATCCATGCACCGTTCATCTAGTAGCTCCAACTCATTTAGGTGTGAGACCCTGTATTCTTCATCTATGATGAGGTTTTGCAATGATATTCTTAGTGACTGGATCTCAATCTCGATTGGGAGGATGGCTTCTGATCTGTAGACAAGGGAGAATGGGGTGGCGCCTATTGGCATGCGGATGCTGGTGCGGCAGGCCCATAAGGTGGGGTTTAGCTGTAGATGCCAGTCATGACCAAAGTCATTGACTATTTTTTTAAGGATTTTCAGAATGGTTTTATTGGTAGCTTTTTCTTGGCAATTGCCTTGTGGGTAATATGGAGTGGAAAAGCAATGTTGGATTTTGAATTTTTTGCACAATTCACGGACATCCTGATTCTTGAAAGGTGTCCCATTATCAAAGATAATGGATTGGGGAACACAATATCAAAAAATGAGATAGTTCAGGATGAACTTGGATATTTTCTTTTCGGTGATGTAGGTCATGGGAATTGCTTCGACACACTTTGTGAAATAATTTGTGGCAGTGATGATGAACTTGTGGTCATTGGATGAGGTGGGTGTGATTTTTCCTATGAGATCGAGCCCCCATTGTGAAAAGGTCCATGGTGTAACAATAGGATGGATTTCTTGAGCTGGTTCGTGAATAAGGTGTCCATGTTGCTAGCACTATAGACACATTCTGACAAATTCATGTGCCTCTCTTTCTATTGTTAGCCAGTAGTAACCGGTTCTTAGTAAATTCTTGGCCAAAGTCATACCGCTTGAGTGTGAATCACAAGTGCCATTATGTACCTCACTCAGAGCAGTCAGGGCTTCCTCAGGTTTTAAACAACGTAATAGGGTTTCATCAATGCTTCTATGAAAGAGGGTTTCCTCTAGGATGACAAAACGTAAGGACCTTTTGACAAAGGTTCGTTTGAGGTTCAAGGTAATATCGGATGGGAGGAATCCTAGTCTCAGGTAGGTGTAAATGTCGTGATACCAAAGATCACCGGGACTAACAAGTTCACATGCATATTCTGATTTTGGTACCTTGAAAGTGGGTATGAGAAGCTGCTCTATCAAGAATTCATGTTTTGAGACATTGTGAGGGATATCCAGTAAGGATCCAATTATTGTCATGGCATCAGTTGCTCTATTGTTTTCCCTCGATATCTGCTCAAAGGTGATATCAATAAAAGATTTCCTGAAGCTTTCTACTAATTTATTGTATGGTGTGAGCTTATCATCCTCAGTTTGGTATTCACCATTGACTTGGTTGATAATAAGTTGTGAATCCCCATAGACCTTTAATGCCATGATTCGCCATTGTGCCACAATTTTGAGACCTATGGTTAAAGCCTCGTATTTTGCAATGTTGTTGGTACAGGGGAATTCCAATTTGTAAGATCTTTTTATGCAATCCCCCTATGGGTGATAAATAAAACACTGGATCCTGATCCATGTTGTGTGTGGGAACCATCGAAGTACATTTTCCAATGATCAGCTATGATAAGATTAAAAATGGACTCGTCTGCAAATTCTGATATGAGTGGATTCTCTGCATAAATGGGAGCTTCTGCCAGCTGGTCCACAATGACCTGCCCTTGATTGCCTTTCACTCCACATATTCAATTTCATACTCTGATAGTATCATGACCCACTTATCCATCCTTCCTATGAGCATAGCTTTTGATAGTAGATACTTTAGGGGATCTATCTTGGCGATGAGTTTGATTTTGTGTGCCAACATGTAATTTCAAAATTTTTGTGAAGTAAACACTTGCTAGGCAGGATTTTTCAATGAATGAATAGTTTAACTCATGGCCAACCATTTTTCTGTTGATATAATAGATGGCCCTCTCTATTCTATTCTCGTCGTGATGAGCTAAAATAGCATCTAGGGCTACTGTTGTTGCTAAGATATATAAGATCAATGGTTTTCCTACAATGGGTGGCATTAATACTAGTGGTGTGAGCAGATATTCTTTGATTTTTCTAAATTCTTGTTCGCATTTTTCATCCCACTTTTATGCTACTCCCTTGTGGAGTAGATGTGAATATGCAATCTTTTTGTCTTCTAGTTGCGCTATGAACCTCTGGATGGACTGGAGTCTGCCTTGCACTCCTCTAAGTCGTTTCAGTGTTCTTGGTGCTTCCATATCGAGGATTGCCTTAACCTTTTTGGGATCCACCTCTATTCCCCTCATCGACACTATGTATCCCAGAAGTTTACCTAATTGTACCCCTAAGACACATTTCTTGGGGTTGAGCCTGACCTTATACTTCTCCAGTCTTTCAAAGATGTCACTTAGGGTTGCTATGTGGTTTTGTCTCCTCTTTGATTTTTCCAATATGTCATCCACATAATCTTTGATGGTTTTGTGTATCATGTCATGGAAGATTAGTGTCATGGCCCTTTGATATGTAGCCCCTGCATTGTTTAGCCCAAATGGCATCATATTCCAGCAGTAGGTGCCCCATGGACATGTAAATGTTGTCTTATGCTGGTCTTCTTTTGCAATCATTATCTGGTTATACCCTGAGAATCCATCCATTAGTGATAGCATCTCATGTTCGACTATCATGTCCACTATCATATCAATGTTAGGTAGTGGAAAATCATCCTTAGGACGTGCTTTGTTGAGGTCTCTAAAGTCTATGCAGATACAAATGCCCCAATTTGGTTTTGAAACTGGTACAAGATTGGATACCCATTCTGGATAGTCGATCGGACGTATGAATCCAACATCCATGAGATTTTGTAATTCCACCTTGACTAGCAAGGCTATCTGGGGATGCATTTTTCTTGATTTTTGTCTTACCGACGTCGCTCCAGGGCAAATAGCCAAATGATGAACCACAAATTTTGGATCCAGACCTAGCATGTCAGCATAGTTCCATGCAAAATTTACCTTCCTTTCTTTTAGAAATACTACTAGTATTTCTTGTTCTTCTATCAGGAGCGACTCAGCATAGAAAGTGATTTGTGGTGTTGTCTCTGTTCCCAAGTTGACAGGATTACACTGCTCTGCCAGGACTGCTGATTTTTCTTGATGCAATGTCATATGGGGGAGATTGAATCCTTCATCCTCTGGTGCCTCAAAGAGGTTTTCACCATTGGATGTGTCCTTTATTTTTATTATTTTTTGGTTAGAGAGTGCCACAGTGTGGTTTTCACTCAATAACACTAAGCTTATTCTCATTATTTTTCTTTTGCGACTAAAGGACTCAATCATCTCCCTGTAATATGCTTGAGTGTCTAATGTGATGTCAAAACCTGCCTTGTGATCCCCACACAAAATGGTATCCCTTAGTTCCATGAATTTATAGAGAGCCTCATCATTTTTGAATGATTCTAGAATTGGCGGTCCTCATTGGTCATGATCGACGAGTTAAGGGCATACTAAATTGATTTTATAGGTTGATTGGTTTGACTCAGCGGGTGAGGTACTAATCATTAGTAAGGAGAAATCCTCAAAGATCATGGCAAGGCCTTCTATTTCATCAATATTGTCACTACTAGTGCATACATCAGTTACGTCAAAAGTGAAATTGTCAAGTGGGATACCTATGCAAACGGGTGGTCTAAGGGTGGTTGCTAATACTTGGGGAAGGGACCTGACTTCCCTACTAGGAGTACCTCTGCCACGTACTGTTATACTCGGGGGAGTACATCCAAAGCCAAGGTTCCTCATTCTTCTTTCTATAATGATGGGCTCCAGCCATCCATCATGGTTCCTTCCAAGGCATTTGTTTCTATTGTAGCCTATACCAAGCATTATTTGTAGCCCTCTGTTGGCTTCATCCATAGGTAATGTGGGTGTGGGTTCTACATCATAGTATATTGTGCTTGAATTATCTTCCTCACCAAAATTTTCTCGACTTAAGTATCCCCAATGGCAGAATCCAGAAGGGTCTACCCTAAGGGTGTGGATAGGTGTTTCAGTTGATCGAGGTTGCCCATGTGACCTAGGAGATTGTGGTAACTCTCCTACAACAAATTTACTCTTCTTCATTTTGTGGTCCTTGCATCCATTGTCTTGGATCATGAGTTTGATGTCAGATATATCAAGGATGGTGAGTGTCTCTATCACAAAAGTGGAGGCAAGGTTAGATGGGTCATTGTATGCAGTGGATGGGCCTTCATCATTTTTCAGAACTTGGGGGATTTTATAAAACTTGGCTTCCAAGTTTTTGCAGTAGGCGAATGGTTCGTGATCCCCGTGCATAGTGACTTCCTCATTTTGGTACAAGAATTTTATGCATTGATTATATGTTGAGGCCACTGCTTTCATTTCGTGGATCCATGGACGTCCTAGGAGGATTTTATATGGTAGGTCAAGGTCAAGGACCTAATACATAGTCTCCATGGTTGTTGGTCCCACTTGGATTGGGATTTTAGTAGTGCCTTGAGACACTCTTTCTTGATCATCATATGCTCTTATAGTGATGCTTTTTTTCTTGTTAATGTAATCCTCGGTGAATCCCAAGTTCTTTATAAGTTTGAGAAAAAATGTTAAGGCCTACACCTCCATCCACCAGGACCCTTTTAACTTTCTTTTTGTGGATCAACACTTAAAGGTGAAGTGCACGATTATGAGATGGTTGGGGGGGAAAATCTTGATCGGAGAATGTAAGGAGATTTGGTGTGATGATATTACCAATCATAGCTTGAAATTGTTTTTTGTCAAGGGTGGCAGAGATAGTGGATGTCATCAATGTTTCATCAAGAATTTGCCTATGGGCAGCAAGAATTTTTAACAGTTCCATGATGGATATCTATGTGGGGATTCTCTTTAGCTAGTCGATGACACTATAGTCATAAGGGATGGCTTTAGTATTTGAATTGGGGGTCTTAGATGGTTGTGGTGCCCCTACAATGGTGACCTTGCCACCATGTGTGGTAACTTCATAATCGGTGTTCGATCCTTTGACGTTAATGACCATGACCATTTCATCTACACATGCGACTATCTCTTCATATACCGGGTTAGCACTAGCATATTTTTGCTTGCCTTTGTTGTTTCCCCAACTATTTCCTTGATTATGATTTGGCATTAGATTTGTGTATATCTTAAGGTCGTGGTTTCTAGTGGGTTGTTCAACATTTATGATCTTGTCCTCAATGAGGTCTTGGATGATATTCTTCAGCCTAATACAATTTGCGGTCGTATGTCCCTTGATCTTGTGAAAACCACAAAGGAGGTTTTCACTACACCATGGCGGTTTGGTCATGGGTTTCACGTATTGCTCAGATTTGGAGACTTTGATAAGGTTTTCCTTGACCAAATTCTTCATTATGGATTCAATTGATTCTCCAAGAGCTGTGAACTTCCTCTTGGGAGGATATTTGTCTCAGGGAGGTGGTCCTCCTTGATTTCCCAAGTTATTGATTTGGTTGGTGGGAATTGGTTTTTATTGTGCTACTACTCCATTAGTTTGCACATTATTGTGATTATGATTATGTGGCTGGTGATGAGTTTCAACGCTCAGTTTAGGAGCATTCATGACCACTTTAGCATCGACCACGCTGCCATTTGTGATATTTTTATTCCTCGACCAAGTTCGAGGTTTATCGTTATAGTTGTTGGGTGGGAGTTTATCCTATGGTGGAGTAAATGTTGATGCACCTCCTTGCGTAGTAAGCGCTCTTTCAATGTTGAGTGACTTTGGGATTAATTGATCGTACGATGTGATGCATTGAATTTTTAAGTAGAATGCCAAGTTTTCATCCAAATTGGATATGATTGTGCAAACTTGTTGTTCTTCTGGCATGGTCCAGTTACTTTGATTGGCCTTGGATCTCCATCTTTGCAAGAAGGATGTAAATAGCCCTCCTTTTCTTTGTTTGAGCATTGATAGTTCTTCCAAACTAAAATTTGTACCCATGTTGAAAGCATAATTTTTAAGGAATGCTTCCACGATTTCTTGGAATTTTTTAATTCATGTGGGTAGGCGAGAAAACCATTCCATGGCAGGACTAGTCAGACTTCAATGGAAGATTTGTATTAGATATGTGTCATCGTATGTGACCTCCATGCAATGCACTTGAAATTACCTAACGTGATTTTTAGGGTTTCCCATCCCATTATACTTATCAAATTTGGGGATCTCAAATCCCTTTGGGAATGGTACCATTGTGAGAGTTCTATCAAATGGATAAGGGAAATGGATAAGGCCACAAGTGTCTTGGTTTTCTGGCTGTTTTTCTTGCTTCGAGGTCCAACACCTGCTGCGAGAGAAGTTTGTGACATCATTGTGCAGATCAGGAGGTGGGATGAATGTGTTTTGAGGTGTTTGGGGTTTTTGATTGGTGGGAGGGGTACTAGTGGGAGTCTTTTGCAAGCCCTGTTGTGCGTTCAATGCCTATTGATATGCCTACATTTATGTCAACAACGCTTTTGTTGATCTTGTTGTTGTTGTTCCAACAAAGCTTGTTGTTGGTCCATTTGTTGTTGTTCCCATAGAGCCTATTGTTGGTCTAGCTATTTTTGTGCCAACAAATCTTTTTGTTGGTCGAGTTGTTTTTGTGCCAACAAAGCTTTTTGTTGGTCAATTTGTTGTTGTTCCAACAAATCTTATTGTTTAGCTTGTTGTTGTGCCTCAAAATCTTGCAGAGCTTGTTGGTATGCTTGTTGATGTATTACTTGTAGTTGTGCTCGGTATTGTGCTTGCGCTTATTGAGCCTAGTGGTAGTCTTGAGTTTGAGCTTGTGCTTGCAAGGCTTCTTGAGCCACTTGCGCAACTTGTGTGGCTTGATGGGCTTGTGTAGCTTGTTGGCCAACTAGTTGTGCTTGTGCTTGCTGAGCAACCTGTTGTGCAGCTTGTTGGTTTTGTTTCAATACCCTCTAATGATTGGATTTTTGGATGGCTTGGATCATGGTGATGAATGAATTCATCATGTTAGCTTTTGGTGGTATTGGTGGTGGATTGGGAATGGTGCTAACCATTGTGACAGACGAAAGGGTTGTGTTGGTGGTTAGGATTTGGGTTTTTGGTGGTGTGGTTGAGATGCTCAGTCCTTGAGAAGGTATGTTTTGAGAGATTTGAGGATCGATTGATGTGTTGACCATGGTGGCTTGAGTGGTTTCCACTTGTTGTTGTGATGCTGCCAGAAAAAGGAGAGGATTCGATGTGATGCTTGGATTGCCCAGATTTGAGAAAATAGTGGTGGGTAGGGGGGGGAGGCCCAATCCAAGAGGTGATACGAATGTGAGCAGTAATGGAGGAAAAGATGGTATGCTCCCCTAGAAGGAGAATGGGTCAATGAATCATGTTGTTCCAAACAAACCACCTTCTCCTTGTGGTAGAGAAGTTTGTATGTTTAATAGATAGGCTGGTGTTGCATGAAATGAGGATAAATCTGTGTGACTATGGAAGGTGAGTGGGACATATGGGTGTGATATATTTACTAGGGCAGAGTTATCCAGTGTGGTGCTGACATTTACCTCTTTATTTTTTACAAGGAGATGTTTTTGTAACTCACGAAACATTGCACTTCCTTTGTTTACAATTGGTGAGGTTGGTGTGATTGTCGATATGGTTTGAGGCATTTCTTGAGTAATATTCAGAGTTGACATTGGGGATGTGTTTGTAAGAGGCTTATCCATACTAGTGCCTACGTCAAGGTGAGAAGGGAACTGGACCCCTCATTTCATTAATGTGTGTAACTATTTAAACATGGCATTGACAATTTTAAGATTCTTTGGATTTTGAACCATTTCTAGAATTTTTTATTATGTCATCCCCAAGTCCTCGTTTGTGATGTCCTCTTCATAGCTTTCCTCTTGAGGATTTTTTGATGTTAGAGAAGATTTTTTTGGGGGATTGCTTGATCCCACAAGGTTTACTTCGGTGGTTACTTGACCCAAGTCATTGGAATTTGATATTTCTTTTTTTATTTTCCATGTTCCTCTTGTGTTGTAATCTTGTTTGGACCATAAAATAGGGATTTTTTTATCTTAATCTTCAGTCCCTAAAAGAGAAGAACTAGGGAAGTCCAAGGATTAAAAAAAGGGTGGTGATGGTGATGAGATAAATGAAGTGAATGAGTGAAAATTTGAAGAAATTTTTAGGGTTTATGCTAAACTTTAGGGCTTGGATTGATTTTGATAGTTTGACTAGGTGTATTAAGTCAAACAAGATGGTAGTGAACTTGTAAACCCTAGGAAGTTGTGTTATCCTAGGGAAAAATCACACAAGAGAATGGATTGGTTAAGTGTGTTAAGCCAACCAAGGTGATCATGAACTAGTAGACCTCAGAAAGTTGTGTTATCCTAGAGGCAAATTTGTTCAAGAGATCTGACTATTTGGCTAGGTGTATTAAGCCAAATAAAGTGATGTTGATTTAGCCTTTAAGTTTAGCATGAATGATTTTTCTAAAGTTCCCAAAAGTTTGCTTGGTGGGATGAAATTTGATTGATGGAGAGATGGATGAGAGTGAAGACTTTGATCCTATACTTGCACCTATACACGACTCTTTTTTACAAAACCTTGGTATTGAAGAACATGCTATACTTCCTATGTGAGGAAAGAAAACTGTTCAAAAAGCTTAGGATTTTGTTGATAGTAAAATGCATACAAACTCGGGTTATTCCTTGAAGCCTTCTTATAGAAGTTATACACCAATATTTCTTTGACTTCAAGGAGAATTTCATGACATTGTTCTCGAGCTTTTAGACTAATCCTTTTGAATCTTGGCTTTGGGATTTTGACTTTTCAGGAAATCATTTGAGACAACACATGTGAGGTCCAATTTATCTTTTATCTTTCCTTAGTGAATTCCTTTTACCAGAAGCACATTCTTGATTATGTTTCAAACTGCATGTCTAATGTCCTACTTTATTTTCATCCCACAAGGTCCATTTATGTGGAAATCAAGGAAATTAGGGAAAAAGTTTTATAGGTTGACCTTAGTGAACAAATTATGATTAAACCCAAGCACTTAGAAACCTCTAAGGATATGATCCCTAGGGAAAGTAAGAGTACTTAGATTTTTCAAAGGATATTTGTTTCATCCAAGGGGTTTGAAATTTGGAGCTCTTTGTAAATTTTTTTTTTTCAATTGTTTTGAGGGCCAAGCAATGTATTTTTCATTTCCTATCACATGTACAACCCTAGGATGAAGAGACAATATTTTGTTGGATTCCTACTTGGAGGAATCCAGGTGCGAATATTCAATGTGGATGACTAGATGTTTGACCACACAGGCTCCCCCTTATAGTGCACTCACTTCTTAGGTCAGCCAAGCATCAATACCCATGAATCTCGCATGGCATACTTTTCATCTCTACAACAGAACCGCATGTATAATGTGGGGTGGCTTCAAAGGACACAACCTTTTGCACCAACAAAATAGATAAGGATTTGGCCTTCTAAACAAGGGTTTTAATTAAAAATTTTCATTCATGGAGATTCACCCATGCAGCGAGAGACCATTGTTTCCCTTCTCGTCAGAGCCAACTGCGTGATACTGACTTTTGTTCCAGTACCCACTTTTATATCCTAGCTAGAAATACGCTTGTCCTTAGTGTGTTACCAGTTGGGTCATTCCCTTGAGTGAGTAATTTTTCCCACAAGGCAGGCCCGCTAAGATAAACAAAAGCGAGTAAACATATTCATAGTTCGATCAACCTTTGTTTAGAAACAAAGGGATAAACACATAATATAAGCCTACTCACACTCGCAAGATGTTTTGTTCAATTTTAAATCCAAAAAAAATGAAGTGTGGAGGTAATTCTTTTGACAACTTAATATCACAAAAAGATTTTTGATTCTCAAGATCCCCGTGAGGCGCGAGAGAAGCGCATACACCTTTTAGATGATATTACTTTGTGAAAAGGATTACAAAAAATCAAATACACATGTTCATTTTAATCCTCAAAGCAGAAAATGAGTTCTTTTTAAAGCACCAACTTTGAAGTGTGAGAGTTTGCCTTGTTCAATTTTTAAACCTTAAACCAAATCTAGTAGATTGTTTCTAAGGTTCTTTTTAGCCTTTTTGCAAACTTTTGGGAAAGAATTTTTTTTTGTTCTTTTAAAAACCCAAAAGAAAATTTAGTGTTTCTAAGGCATCAAAGTAAACAAATTCCTTTTAAATAGATTTAAAGATCCTTAAAAGTGTTAAACAACACTATAGTGTTAAAAAAAACTTTGTGCATGATGAACATGATGCCATGATGAACCTCCTATTTTTCTTTCTCCCTTGTTTCAACTTGAGAAAAATGACAAAAACCAGAGAGTTCAAAAACATCAAACAGGTCAATAGTTAAAAAATCTAAAAATTAAAAAGCAAATGTTAAAATTTGAAATCTGACTATTGTCAACGGCGCAGTTAGTGGGTGCGGTGCAGTTTGGAATAGATGTGGCGCTATATAACACCACGTGTTTGACTAGGTGTGGTGCTCTGCAGAAACAAAGACCGCAGGTGAGGCAGATTTTAGCAGGTGATGCAGTTTGTAACTAAAATCCGTGGCAAAGTTGGCCAAATTTGATTTTTTTTTAATAGGAACACGGGTGCGACGTAGTTTGGAAAAAAATGTGATGCAATATAGCGTCACGCCTACAAATATGGCAAAATACAAAGCCACGAGACTAGGTGTGGCAGAGTTTAAAACTGTGGATCCGTGATAGAGTTTGCAAGTTCAGAAACGAGGCGCGGGAAATAAGTGCGGTGAAGTTTGGAAAAGATGTGTTGCAATATAGTGCCATGCCTTCAAATGCAGCACAATATAGAGCCGTGGACCTGTAACTTGCAAAATAAAATGCAAAAACCATGGAATTTTTAAGAAAACGTTATTAAAAAGGGTTCAAGCCCTCCTTCTAGTGCCAAAAATGTGAACCCCTAAACCTGCAATTGCACAAAAACAACAAACAAATCAAGATGTTAGATCATATGCAAGCAAGAATGAAGGATTCCCCATGAAATCCATTTACTAAAACTTAAACTAGGAAAATGAATAACAAAGTATAAAAAATGCAAATGAATCCTAATTAAGCAAATAAACTTGTGATCCCATGGGGGAATTGGTGCCAATTGATTTTTCGAAATTGGCCCTTTCCCAACTCCTAAATTGCAATGTTGATGATGGTGGATTGATCAAATCTCCATTATCAAATTTGAGCATAACCTAGCTATGGAATTGTGAGAACTATGAATGTATGGAATGAAGTGCAAAATTGGCTCTCAATGTCAAGAGAGTAACTTTGCATGAAATAGTGGATGTTGAATAAGGAGAGAAACCTTCAATTTATAGATTTGAATTTGGAAGAAAGGGAAAGATTTGGGAAATGTGGGACTAACTTTCACCCAATGGTCAAATGCCACTTGTCACCATGTGAATGGTTGATGGTTGTGCACATTTTGGCCAAAGTGCCAATAAATGCAATTAGGTGGAATTTGAATTTGAGGAAATAACATGTGAGAGGGAAAAATGAATGAAATAAATTCCACTTGGCTCAATGCACAAGGACATGTAAGAGGAGTAAATGCTTTGTTGGAAGTACCCATCCTGTTGGACTTTTTGAATTCAAACTTTGAGGGAATATTCTCTTTTGATTCTATGTGAGGGAAAATAGAGATTTAATAAATGAATTAAATCTATTTTCATGTGAAAGATGCTTTCTCTAGAAGATTTTAGTGATAGGGATTAACTTAATCAAGATTTTGATTAATTTAATGAGAGATTAGATGATTTGACAATTTTGACTTAAATTGATCAATGAATTGATTTAAATCGAAATTGAGCGGAAATAATTAATTAAATAAATGATTTTGATTTATTTAATTAAGTGGGAAAATGTTAGATTAAATCAAATAAGGTTTAATTTATTTAATTTAATAAGAGGACTTTAGGGACTTTAATCAAATGAAATGATTTATTTAATTAGACAGAAAAATAAGGTTAATTAAATTACATTGATTAATTTAATCAATGGAGGAGAAAGACTTAATCAAATAAACAATTATTTATTAAATTAAGAGACAAAATATGATAAAAATCTAAGAGTATGATTCAAGAGGAAATTTCATTAGTAATCAGGATCAAGTGTGCTGAACCAAATTTGTACATTTCTCATGTCTACACAAAGCATGCAAGTGGACCACTTATTCAGTGGGAGTAGTGTGGCAGCTCGCCTGATCAATAGATGAGGAATGAAGTACATAAAGTAAAGACGATGAGGCATGTCTCTTCCAAAAAATAGTGGGAATGAAATATTCTTATGCATAAAGTAAATAAGGTGGCAAGGCCAGCCTTCTTCCACTAAAAGTGGGAATATAATAAATAATTGTAGAAATATTAAAGAGTTGATTAGTACTACTGAATCAACATTATAATGTGAAATAGGATCTGCAAGAACCAAGTATTATAGATGTCCCAAGTGTTGCAATCGATATAAAATATCTCTCCAACTCCAAAAGACTCTCAACTATGAAAAATAGTTCCAACAACTTTGAATATTAAGATCTAATATGACAAACCAACAAGCATGAACTCGCTAGAATGCTCCTAAATCCTTCAAATCTGATCAAATTAACATGAAATCAAATCCAAATGACTCTAGAAATGATGGTGACCAAGTCAAGACAAAGAAACTACTGCAAACATGAACTATTATTTAAGCATGTTTCCCAAGAAGCTCCCAAACATGGTACAACCTCCCAAGAGGGGTGACCAACATTATAAAATCAAAGAATTTTCAAAATTTCCCAAATGTAGATGACAAAATCTTGATTGTGGTTTTATATGTTGATGAAATTATTTTTGGAGGAAATGAAGCTATGTGTAATATGTTTGCAAAAGAAATGCAAAAGGAATTTGAGATGTCTATGTTTGGTGAGATGAATTTCTTTCTTGGGCTACAAATTAATCAAACAAAGAAAGGGATTTTTATTTCATAGTCTAAGTATGTGATAAGGTGTGGTGAGGGTGGGCCCACGTGCCTCCCCCACCAAATTTTTTTTCCAAATTTTTTTTTTATTAAAAAAAAAGTTCTTTGTAATTTTTTTTATTTGTTTTTTTTATGTATTAAAAAAACAATTTTTTTTCTATAACAAGCCATATTGCGCAAATGTGGTGGCGGTCGTTTGGCCGTCAAATTTAGACCCGTATTTTTTCTGCGACGACCGTATGACCGTCAAATTTAATGCAGCACTGGTTTTTCCCCCTTTGGAGCTATTTTTTTCTAGAGGTCATAACTTGGGCATACGATATCATTTTTTGGCAAACGAGATATCATCAGAAAGCTAGTTCTATCAGTTTTCCAGTGGTCTGGGTCTCATTGCTTCATTTTTCTGTTGGTGAATTCTACAACCAGTTGAAGTCAAAGGAGATGCTTTCAATCCTGAGCTCATAACTTTTGACCTATTTCTTTGTTTTTTGCGATCTCAACAACGTTGGAACCATATTTCAGAGCTCTTCAGTTCCATCGATGCAATTTTTCTATTTTTCACTACAAGTATATTTTATTCATTTTTTTGTGTTTTCACACTCTAGTGAATTACCTGGACATATTTGCTCTTGGGAACTTCTTGTTTGCATGGGATGCTTCATTTTTTGCTGTTCTTCATGTATTTCCAATTTTTTGTCCTTTGTGGGCATTTTGAGCATCATTTGTAAGCAATTTCTTATATGTAAACGCACTAAGATAAAATGTCACACTATTGTACATGTATTTTGGGGATTTTGCACATAAGGTTGTGCCATATTTTGTACTCGCACTATTTTATAAAGTGCCATGGGGGGTTGTGTAGTGCCTTTGTTTTTCCTTCACACCTTTTTCTGGTGAGTATCCCTCCACAACGACAGTGGATCCATATGATTCCAGCCTCATGCATGTGTGCTTTGTTTTTCACACCACTTTTTCAGTTGCAAGTGCTTTCTTGTGCACTTTCAGATGTTGTTTCTTCTCCTTCATGCACTATAGGGTGTTACACACCATTTCAGTGGATCTGTCAGGCTCTCCCAGTTCAGCATTATGGGGGGGATTATTATACTATTTGTGCTAATGCTTCCTTGGTTTCACCTTGGAAGGAATCTTCCATTCTCAGTTGATCAGTGTTTTTCAGACTATTGGTACTTGTGCCATTTGTATCTTTGTTCCAGGTGCTTGCCTTTTTTTTCCATATGATTTGAGTAGTGTTGTTTGGGGCACTCATGCAGATTGTTTTTTCTTGATCCTGATCATCCTATCTTCAGAGGAGGTTCTTCCGCACTATAGCAGTCATCTTTTGCCAATTGTTTGCAGCTTCTTTTGCTTTAGTGATGTTCTTCATGGCTTTCTGCATCTCTTTTTGGAGTAGAGCTTTTCCCATGAGGTTTTCTCTATTTCTCCACTTTATAGAGATTTGGTTGTATTTGGGTACCTGATCTGGCCTAGTTGTCGGGACCCATGTTTGCCTTCTTGCATTGTAGTTACCTTTGCTTATTTGCACATGTTTGTAGTTGCACTCTTGCTCATCTTAAGGGGGGGTGTTAGAGTAAAGGTTTTAACTTAATTGTGTTAATTAAGTTACCTTTATTCCCTTCTTAAGATTTCACTTTAGTTTGCATAGAGTGACATTTAATAATTATATTAATTATTAAATGTTTTCCTATTAGGGTTTCTTTTAGGTTTTTTCCTATTAGGGTTTCTTTTAGGGTTTGCATGATCTCCTTCTTAAGGATTGATCCATTGTATATTTCATAATTTCTTTTTGTTCTGATAAGATAATTTCTCCATTTTTTAGAACTTCAAACCCTTGTTTGTTTTTTCCATTCATTCTCTTCCTTGTGACAGGTATCCATTTGCATGCATGTGTTCTTGGAGTTTGAAGTTGGTTTTGACAACTTCTACATGAAATAGATGTTGAAGAAGTTTTGAATGGATGGTTCCAAAACAATATGCAATCCTATCGTGATTAGTTGGAAATTAGGTAAAGATGATGATTCACCTAAAGCTAATTAGAGAAAGTATAGATCTATGATTGGTGGAATGTTGTATTTTACTTCTACTAGATCGGATATCATGTATTTTGTTTATCTTGTGGCTAGACTTCAAGAAGATCCTAAGGAAACACATGTTGTTGATGTTAGGAGGATATTTAGATATTTGAATGGAACTCTAGATTACGGTTTATGGTATCCTAGGGATACTGATTTTACACTAAGTGCATATACTAATGCAAATTGGACTAGTTGTCTAGATGATAGAAAAAGTGCAAGTGGTGGTGCATTTTTTGTTTGTTGTAGATTGGTGGCATGGTTGAGTAAAAAGAAAGATTAAATTTCCTTATCTACTATTGAAGCTGAGTATATTATTGTTGCATCTTATTGTACACAATTTTTATGGATGAAATAGATATTGAAAGATATCACGGTTGTGTATGATGATCCTATTTCTATCTTCTATGATAATACAAGTGAAATTAACATTTTAAAGTATCTAGTGATGCACTCAAGGACAAAGCATATATCTATTAGGTATAAAATTTTAAGAGAGAAGGCTATGGAGAATGAGGTAAAGCTTGAGTATGTACCTACACATGATCAAATTGTTGATATATTTACAAAGGCTCTTTCTAAAGATACTTTTGATTATCTTCAAGATAATTTAGGGTTCATTGCCCCTCCTTTCTTGAACTAGATGCATATGGATATGCATCACTTCAATGGATTTGTATTTCTTCTAGAATGATGTTTTTGTGGCTACCTCTCAGGGGGAGTAGGTAGTGTCATGTGTTGTCATTGCAAGAGTATTTTATTTTTAATGTAAAAGGGGAAATCAATGTAAAATATCATTTGCCTTTGTCATTGATGTCAAAGGGGGAGAGGAAGAATATGAGATGGAGAAGAGTATCATGTGAAAAATATTATCTACCAAGGGGGAGGAATGAAAAGCAAAATCGTAAGAAGTGTGTTTAGAGCCAGTATGTTGTCTTTGATGGTTTCTCACATCATGTCTTTCCATCAATGACAAGGGGGGAGATTGTTGCAAGAATGAAGGTATTTTCATTGATGGCAATTGGTCAATTGGTTATAAACTGGTTATTGTTATCATTGATGTCATGGATACAGGTTATTGGTTGTATATGTCAAGGATATTGAGAAAATTATAATGATGAAAGTTTGCAAGTGTTTAGTGGTTGCTTCAAGTTTTTCTCTAGGATTTTATTCTATATTTGTGTGGTTCAAATATGTTGATCATTGTTGTTAGAAGTTTCTATATCTAGATTCTTGGCTTTGATTCATTATGCAATGCGAGTTATGTTCACCAATTGTGAAATGAGGTTTTCTGTGTTTTTGGCTGAGGTCCGGGAGAAATATTGTGGGTCTGAATTTCTTTTTGGTTAATTCTTATGACTTTCAATTATAGATTTAAGTTGATGTGATCATGTTAAATATGTTTTTTTTTGTTTGAAAGGACCGGATCGTGCTAAGTATTATGAGTGCTTAGTTGTTTTATGTGTTTTACACTACTTTGGCCAACCTTGTGTTGAGCACTACTTTCAAAGTTGATGAAGCATGTTGGGATCTATTTGGCTCCTCATCAAGTGTGTGTTTGGGTTGCCCTCATTCTAAATCCATCCTAGGATGTTTTGGCTTTGACCTAATTTGAATTTAATGATAGATGGTCAACTTTGGATATTTCTCAAAGTTGAAGATGGTATAAATAAAATATGTGTTAATGGTAAAAAAGAGGAGAGAGATAAGTACAAATAAATAGAGTATGTATATGTGAACTATATGTTAATTAGTGTGTGTGTGAGTGTGATGCAAGTGTGGAAAATCAATGTGAATTCTAAATGTTGGGTTTCTGGATGTAGTGAGCTGAAGGTGCACTCTATCATTCATGCATTTCTGCAATTGGTTGAGGAAATTGTGGTGGAAATCTCTATTTCATTGATATTTTCTTCTCTTTGTATCATATCTCTTCTATCTTCTTTGTATCTCTCTAGCAGTGAGCCCTCCAACTGGTTAACCCTATTGGACAATGAGTCCTGATCCTGATAGTGAGACCTTGTTTTGGTAGTGAGCCTTTCTCAAATAGTGATCCTTTATAATCAATTTTGATATTCTCTATAGTGTGAGTTAATCCTCCCTATTTTTTTTTCCTCATTGTGTTTTACACGTAAATATAGTGTTACTATGTTTATGTGATTGTTTTTAGTTTTTCACATGCACTTAATGTTTAATCATTTTAGCAGAGTTAAGGATTTGTGATTGATCTAAGTTTTGATGAATTTTTTAAGGGTTTAATTTGCTACAACCGATTCACTCCCCTCTCATTTTTCTTATCCAAAAATCTTGTTGTAGGTTTTAGTGACAAATTTTCTTATGAGGAAGACCCTAATTTACTTGTCCAAGAGCTTATAATATCCAAGTACTTGAATGAGATCCTATCTTTATTTTTAATAATATAAATATAACTATTATTTTAAATATCCTTATGAAATGAGGCCCAATAAATTTATTTGTTTGATCTTTTTTTGTAACCCACATGAGGTGGGATTGAGATTACTTCCAAAATATTTGAATATTTCAATCCTTCAAAAATTCTATCATTAGTTTGGTCACATTAAATAAATTAGAACAGGGAAATCTCTCGATAGTGCGCATACCACTTGGAGGATGAAGCATATTAATTAGGAAGGTAGAGATCAATGAAAATATTCAAGTAATTTTTTATCTTTGAATGAAGTTCCTTCATTTGAAGGAAAAATTGTTACTGAAAATAAATAAGCTACAAATGAAGGGGGTTCAAATGAAGATATTTTAACATTGGAAATTTTCAAATGAAGGTTTACTTTTAAATGAAGTTTCATTATTCAAAGGTAAAATTTATACTACATGTAAGCTAGCTTCAAATGAAGTCCTTTTTCCTATTTCTTAGAAATGTTACATATTGAAAATCCCTATGAGAAGGTATCATTAAGTGAATTTTTTTTTTTAAGGTTCTTATGTTTCCCTCCCACTTTTACCCACTTAGTTTTCAAATTAAATATATTCTTTGAAGTAAGGTTTCGACCACCAAATAGAGTCACAATGACATGATGTTTTGTAGGATTTAACTCTTAGAGTGAGTTTTAAAAAAGGTATGGTTTTTAATATATTTTATGTAACTATTATATTAATTTTATATTTTATAGCACGAAAGTTACACATTTTATCAATCATAATGATCTCTTTTTTATGTATGTGAAAAATAAAAAGTGTAAGATTTTTTTGGAAAGTTTGTTTTCCCTTTGTATTGATTTCAATGTTTCAACCAAAAATAATCATTTGAATCTATAAAATAAAATATTATGCACACTATGGCATAACGTTACTATAAGTTATAATTAATTTATAAAAAATATTAATAAATAAATATACAAAAAATGCATGTGTCCTACATATCAATATTAACATTCAATTTTTAAGAAATTATGAATTTATCTTATTTCTAAAAAATGTTATGAACTGTGAAATAATATCATAATTAGAATGCTATGAAATATTAAAACATATCCTATGATCCTCATAGATGACACCATAAAACAACTGATACACACAAGAAAATAGCCATGCTAAATACCCCTTAAATGAAACCTCCATTACTAACTATCCATAGATCAATATCCATATCCATGAGAAGGAAAAGCATAAAATATAATACATCTAAAAACAAGAATGGGAAAATACCTCTCAAATGATAGATTATTGAGTATACCAAGAATGAGGAATGAGAATGCTCCTCTAGGATACCCATGTTATCACGAATCACTCCAAGAATAATATCCTTTATAGGTCCATCATGAACTCACATCCATGTCCAAATTAAGGCTCATATATCTTCTTACTAAAATCTACAAAGATTAACCATCTCAAAAAGTATCTTTATAATCCCAAGAGAACTCTAGCCTCACCCAAGTCTCCAATTATCCATGAGAACCTATAATTGATCAATTCATGCTAAGATACATATAAAATACCATATTATCATGAAGCTCACAAGAACATGACCAATATAATCTATACCAAGAGAGAAAACAAGACCATTTTCAAAGCTCTAATTGTAGAATCAAGAACCCAATCATGACATCATGATCTAACATCTCCTCCTAGGAAATCTCATGCACCAATACACATATATTGGTCTCAAGAGAACCTGTATCATGCCAAAACTCCATCTAGTATCTAGAGTAAACCAAGACATGGTACCAAACATACTCTAAACTAATTATCAACATCTCCAATCACATGAAGATAAACATCTCCTAACAATAGAACACGTGATATCAAAGAACTCATACTACATCAATATCATAATTCAAGAGTGTGTCCATGACACACAACCATTATAAAAGATCATCTATCACTAGATGATGCATAAAGATTACTACCAAAGCTCCCATTGAACTGTGATACAAGTTATCCATGGTATTATGAAAAATATCCTAATTTAAAGATTATCATGGTCCACACACACTCAATTGTATTATAAATAACACTAAACTAGAAACAAGCTCTATAATCCAAAGAAATATAATATCATGCTACCAAAATATCATACTAAACTATGCATCCAAGCTATCCATGACATCATTATAAACATACAAGTTTTAATAACTAACTATCTAGGAACTCTAATCATCTATCCCTTCATCCCAATATAACATATAAATACATAACTAACCACAAATAAGGATAACTAATTTTTTTTATATCAACATTGAGTCAATCTCATGGATATAGAAAATACACATCTAAGTCATCTAACTACAACCAAATGGGTGATAGTCTACACAAGTTCATGACTTTTAGATAAAAAATAATGAAATATAAAAATTCATCATCACATTAGTAATATAAAAACCTAAGATATCAAATAAGATAATCATGTAAACCTCAAGAATCAACCACATATCTAATTTTCTAAATAATTCCATAAACATGAGTAACCATAGTCAAGGAACCAATCAATCATCTAGGTATTGAACCACACCACCAATCAAAGACATACATGATCATGTCATGCCAATGGTTAAATATACATACATATCTATGATACCATAATCATCACCATCATTGTACCTATACCCAACTCTCTTCAAAATGAAACTTATATTCTCTATGCATAACAATCCATGTCATCAAACCGAAATAACACCTATGTATCTATCAGGATCAAAGTAAAAGTTCTAAAAACACCTATAAAATTGTATTAGTAATAGCCAAATTTGATAATATATTGTACCACCATCTATATCCCATACAAAATTCATCTTGATTCATGTGGATGCTCACATAATAACACCTTGAAATTTAAACATCTACAAGTGATAAAAAAAGTTCCAAAATCTCTTTACATATCCAAACTAAAATCTACATGATCCACTATGTAGTACACTACAAAGACTCTCCAATACCTATTCAAACTTAAAAATATGGATTTTTGTGTGAAAGTAATGACCAAAACCATGCTCTAGAGAAACATCTAATTTCATGACACCAAAATCCTAAAAAAAAAGACAAATTAGAAAACCAAACTTGTGCGATTATGTAGTGCTCAAAGAGATCTTTTTATTGACTATTAGAAGTCAAAAATGGACACTTTGGGTGAAAGTTATGCACTTCAAAATAAAAATACTCCTTTAGGCTTGCAAGGGGGGTAAGGTGGCTAGTCGCATGACTAACATCATGCTAATATTAGAATGATGCCAATGAGTAGTGGTCTCATGTATCTATGATGGTGTTGGTGAAAGGTGTAGTTCTCTAGGGCGCTTACAGTGGTAGAATCAATGATTTTTATAAAAATCTATTTGATTTTTTTATTCTCCCCACCATGAGAGCTAGCGGGGTGGTCCTCCATGACATCATGACTTAGTAGCCAGTGGGCTTAGCCCTACTGGAGCCAATATGCTATTGTTGGCATCAATCGATGATTAGTAGGTATACCCTACTAGTACATCATGGTAGTACCCAATTATTTGTCTAGGGTATGGAGGACTTGTGGACCCCACCACTTGCAATTATTATATTTTATTTTTTAATTTTTTTTAATAATTTTTTTCTACAATAGGGCAAATATATATATTCTAAATATGCCAAATTATATGATCGTATGTTAGTAGGGTATGGGGCCATTTTTTATATTTTCATAGTGGTCAAAATAGAGCAATTTTTATATTAATTTTTATTTGTTGGTCATCCTAGATCTAATGGTGAGGTTCATTTTGTCTCAAAAGGTCATCTATGAAACTTCCCCTATAAAACCCTCAAATGAAGCACATCCAGGAAACCAATTTAACCAAAAAAATTCCAAACCTCAGATTTGGAATAAGACAAAAAAATTTGCAAACTCCTAAACCCCAAATCTACAAATTAACAACCTACACAAACAATGTTTATACAAAAATCCAAAATTTCTCAAATCTTTCATACATTTCCATAGATTCAAATTTACACAGGATCTACTCAAACAAGGTTTATACAAAACTTGAGATCTCACACCTCCCACAACCATGAATAAAACTTTAATACTAGCTTTTAGGAAATCAATACATAATATCTAAAAAAATTGATCTATTTTCTATGTAACCCCATGAGAGAAAAAATATGCAAGCTTACAAAAAAAGCATAATGAAAAGATCAAATAGATAATCCACAAGATATACCCTAAGAAAACCCTCAAGAGGAAAAACCCAACCTCCAAAATCATCCACACTCTTTGTATTATTGAGCAATAAAATATCATAATACAATTACATAGTTTTCATTAACAATTCTAAAAAATCAATCTCCTCCAATGCACTCTCCATGTTTCCAATCATGTAACCACACATCCCATGCGATGCTTCACATATTCTCTTACAAGAGAAAATCAATACAATGACAACCCACCACTCAATTAACCTTAACCACAAAACATGTAGTTTCTTTTATAGATTAAAACTCACACAAATACAACAATGTGGTAAGATAAAATCGTGTGCCTCAAATCCATAAGTAGACAAAACCATTGACCCCTCATTTAATTTTTGATACTACGTTTTCACATTATTTAATACTTTTCTAATTAATTATTTTGTCTCTACACATAAAATAACTAACCTAATGTTATATTCAACTTTACAAGTGGACCCAAATAAATATTTAATGTGGCTAAACACATCACCTAGATGTACTTCAAATAAATATTTATTTATTTTACATAATTAAAATACTTTATGTTATACAAGATGTACAACACCTATTCCCAACACATCAATGTAAAAATATTTTCATTCCTATCTAAATCCTTCTCTTTTATCTAGGTTAATTAAAATATTATTTTCCTATTCAATTTAATAGATAAGATATTTATTGTAGATGATATGATATTTACTTTAGATTCTTGTAAAATATATCAATTAACTTGTAACAATCCAAGTGAATAGATATTCGATACTAAATAATATATATTAGTAAATTTAAATAGAAAAAATAAAATATAAAATAATTCAACTTCCAAATATCTATCAATCAAACTCATATACACACATATATTTAAATAAGTTCAATTATTTAATGAAAAAGCACATTAACCTAGGTTTTGTGATTTTTTTATCAACAATCTAAATAATAACTAATCAAAAATAACGTGTAAATTTATGCATTAGGGGAATCAACCATCCCTCATCATAGCAAGTGCTAAAACTCATGAGGTCAGCCCCTATAAATTGTAATCCACTTTTGGTTATTATGATTAGTGCGGTCATAGGATTTTAGGAAGGCCTAAACTATAGGAAAACATTTTGTTTCCCTTTTATTTTTCTATCCTCTATCACTATGTGACAAATGAATATATACTACCTATGTAGTATAAGCAATGGCTTGAGTGCTAACTTTTTCCACCTAGTCCTAGGTTATTATTGAAAAAATCTACAAGTTGGATGACATTCTAACTATTATAAGTATTAGATTTTTTTTTTATTATATTAAATTCGAAAAATTCAAAATATTTTTAACATTAATTCAAAATATTAAATAAAATATATATCATTTTAAATAACTAAATTTTTAAAAAAAAACATATTTTTAAAAAATTATATAAAACATTAATTGAACTAAAAAAATAAGAATCATAGTAGCAATAACTTCTAAACTTTAAATTTCTTTATAAATGTGTCAACGAAAAGTTCTAGCATCTTACATTCCATTAATAAGTTTTCTCTATATTTAATGTGATGCTTCAAAAATTAATTCATTGCAACTTAAAATAATAATACATAAGAGATGATGTACAACAATAGCATCCAAAACCTGACACAGTTTCTGTTCAAGACTGAAAAAGGAATTGTGGGAACAGCTATAAGAGAAGGGAGTCGAGAAGTATTTTCCTCTAATTCAATCGTGAGAAAAATAATCGAATTTCATGGAAGAGCACAAGAGCCAGGTTAGCAACCAGCAGCAACCCACGAGGTCAAGACAGCCGCCGCGCCTTACTGATGCACAAATTCAAGAGATGGAGGAGTAAGCGTTAACTATTTTCCTGCAACTCTTTTCATGTACTGATATCCTTATTGGCTTGGCTAGTAATGCTGTTCTCCCCCTCAACTTACAGGTTGTTCAAGGTGTGCCAGCACCCGGAAAATAGGCAGAAGCAGGAACTAAGCACTAAATTGGGTCTTTCGCTCCACAGGGTGAAATATTGGTTCAAAAATCGGCGTGCCCAGATGAAGGTTAGATCTTGTTTCTATTTATTTCAGTTTGTTTCCAGTGTCTAACTGCAAAGGCCCGTTGTTCTTAAGTTAAGGTGTGGGCTCAGTTTAATTATCAGACAAGCTTGTAGTTATGGTTCCGGATTAAGCGTCTTAGTTTCTGTTGTGGTGCAGGTTTTCAATGAACGTACAGAAATTGCCAACCTTCGTGCAAAGAACGAAATGCTTAGAAGTGAAAACCGAACTCTGAAAGAAGCGCTTGAGAATTTTCAAGCTATTTGTCAGACATGCGGAGGACCTGTTTTGTCGGGAGAATTTCCCTGGAATGAATATGTGCAGCATCTGACTGTGGAGAACTCCAGGTTAAAGGAGGAGGTACGATTGTAATTAAGGAGGTTATGTACGAAAGAAGCTATTTTTTGTTTTGTTTTCTAAACCCTAATATAGATTCTGTGTCAATGCAGATCAAGAGGGTTTTGGGCATTGTTTCGCAAGGTCCTGGAAGATCAATGGATGAGGTTGAAGCGATGGAATCTTCTCCAGTCCTGGAAATGAGGAAACCGATGAACCGGATTAGTCACAGCGTAGGCATCAGCTGTGATTTGGACAAAATCTGGGCATTAGAAGCTGCTATGAAGGCCTTCGAAGAAATCATTCAAATGGCACGCATGGACGTGCCTCCTTCCTTCACGACGCCTAGAGAAGATCTTTCCACTTTACACGGGTACCGCAGATCATCTCCGTCTGCCTTGCACCTCAAACACGAGGACAAGTTTAACACAGAAGCCACGACTGTTGTTCTGATGCCCGGAGTCACACTGGTCGAAGCCTTCATGGACGCGGTATGCATTATGATGCCTTTCTTATTCATCATTTTCTTTTTAAAAAATGGATTTTGAATTTTGATTGGAGTTGTAGATTTAACAAATCATATTTTAAGATTTGATTTGTTTAGATGGTGTGTTTGAAATCACATTTTCAATATGAATCATTTACTAATGTGATTTTAGATGAACCATTTAAAGAAATCAAAGTTTAAAATGTGTTATTTAAATTGAAATCTTAATTCTGAAGATAATATTTTTTCATGATTGCGAGATTGCTAAGAGAAAAATTTCCTAACGATTGAGTTTGTCTATCATTTTTAATATCATTATCATCTTACGGTGGTTTTTTTTTTAAATTTGAGTTTGAGTTGTGAAACCCTAATTCATTAAAAAAAAACTTGTACAATTGTCTACTGTCTTAGCAGAACAAATGGATGGAGATATTTCCGTGTATAGTAACAACAGCCAAGAACCTCCAAATTTTATCGCCAGGGCTTTCACCACCTCATAAAGGCGGATTACTTCAGTTGGTATGTGTGCGGGGCAATGTAGAATTGGGCTTGATGAGCTTGTTAGAAGCAAGAGATCTCAAAAGATTTTTCTTTGATTCCTTTTTGGTTTTGGTTTAGCAGATGCATGCAGAGCTACAAGTTCCTTCACTTTTGGGTTTTATAAGAGAGATTCATTTCTTTCGCTATTGCCACCAGCTAAGTGAGGGAGCATGGGCTGTTGTGGATTTCTCTCACCACAGTTCCATCCTCCATTCGAAATATCTATCAGGTCGTATTATTCAACAACTTCCAAACGGGCAGTCCAAGGTTTGCACAGTAAATCTAAAATGGCTATGATACCTTCTTTCTCTACTTTCCTTTATATATCCCTTCTCTGCATAGCTTTTGGTACTTCTGGGTGAAGAAGATTGTTAAAAGGTTTACTGTTTAGCTTCAGATGAAATCCAGGAGTACAAAAACCCTAGAGTGGTGTCTATATTTTTGTCAACCACAAAATATTTGGTCTTTATTTGGATGCATTTCACTACTAAGTCAATCTGCATACTATTTTGTGGTAGATAACATGGGTGGAGCACAGTGAAACCCAAGGAGGTGGCACTGATAAGGCCTTGGGTGCACAGCGATGGGTGGCTGCACTTGAAAGGCAATGTCAGCGATTGTTGGCGCTCAATTCCACTCAACTTGGAGGTGAATGTCCATTATAAAAGAGCAGAAGCAGCCTCTTAATTTTAGAATCTGTTAATTTTTCTTCAATAGTAAAGGAAATTAATGTATAACCTTGTGCAGATCAAGGAAGAGCCATAATGAAACTGGCCCAGAGAATGATCAGTTGCTTCTATCAAGACATAAGTGCATCAAAATTCCATTCATCTGCGACTCAATTCCATGATAGTGTTAAAATCACTACAAGAATGAGTAACATACATAAGGGGCTAATCATATGTGCTGCAACTTCACTCTGGCTTCCTGTCTCTCCACAGAGATTGTTTGATTTTCTTAGAGATGAACGAATGAGACCTAAGGTTATAAGTCTACATTGCCCATACATTTTTCCTGTAATTCATATATTAAATGGTATTCTTCTTCACTCTTCTTCTTCATATACTTTACTGATTTTTATTTGATTGCTGAAGTGGGAAGTGTCATTGGAAGGGAAGTCGATGCAAGAAATCAAGCACATTCCAATTGGTCCACACCCTGGGAACTGCATTTCTCTTTACTGTGTGACGGTAAGTAGCTAAATCATGGCTGCAATCATCTAGCTCAACTGTTTTATGATGTTCAGTATATGATTTCAATTATAATTTGCAGGCATCCAATATGGAGACCTTCATACTGCAGGAGAGTTGCACGGATACATGTGGATCTCTAATAGTATATTCACCCTTGGATGTTGGAGCAATTATCCATGCAATGAGGGGAGACGATCCTTCTTCTCCGGCACTTCTTCCTTCTGTTTTCACCATATTTCCAGAAGATTCAGCTGTTAACACAGCCAGCAGCAGCACCAGTGTATTGGATAGATCTCGCAGTGAAGGCTCATCTCTTCAAGCCACTTTTCAAGTAGTTTGTAGTGATTGCCTAGAGGAAACTCAACAAAGAATGAGTGATTTTGTTTGCAACACTGTGCAGCGAATCAAAGCTGCATTTTATTATGAATATAAGTGCTAAATCAAAAGGACTATCTAACAACACCAATGGTTTATATGTGACGGGGTGTCATATTTAACTAATAATATACAGTATGTTTATGCTGGGTAGAAAAAATGTAAGATTTTAGATCTACGAAGCATAAAAAAATTTGGATAGGATGAGGAGAACCATTGTCGACAAGAATGCAACATTGAACGAAGTATTATACTTATGTCCATCAGATTATTTTTGGGTCGCTTTATATGGTCTCATCAGCTGTTTTTGGGAGTGATAGTACTTTATCTTGAGAGATGGTTACAATAATGAATCAGAATTTAAAAATATTTTGTTTTTAAGTTTTTTAATTTATTATTGAGATTTGTTTCATGTTTTAGTGTATTTTTAGAGAAAAAAATTATGGTTTTTTTTCATTATGAAGATTGAAAACGTGTAATTCTATTTATTAAAGAGATGATCCAATATAGAACCACAATATTAAGAATCATCCACATAACTCTTTGCTTCCATGTTCATCTTCAAATTCTTTTATTTAACCTCCATTCTAGAGATGAAAGAAAATTCATTATAATTTATAATTTATTTATTTTTCTTCCAAATTTTTGATAAAATATTTTTTTCTTTCAACAATATCAATCTAATTGAGTTAAAAAAATAATATATAAATTTTAAATTTCTAATTTACATTCATAATAATTTGGATAAATTATTTCTAAATAAAAAAACAATGTCTATGTTGCAAAAAAGAAAAAATATATTTCCTACTTTTGTTTTCTTGTTTTAGACCAATTTCTATACATTTTATGTTCACAATAGAGACCTTTTAGAATTAACTAATTTTTAGGCAAATACACGATTTTAAGTGGTCATGGATTTGACCTTTGTGTCTAGGACATGTGTTCAATAGAATCAAAATATGATAATATATCTACATATTTTTTTCTAGCACTTTTTATAGGTCTAATATAGTGGCCTCCTCTATCCACTATCAAATTATGTGTTACAACTTGCAATCCTATGTATTTTTTATGTGCCTCTAATATCTTATGAATGGGTACTTGGAAATCCATGTATGTGGTTGAGATATTATTTTATTATTGTTTTATGCAACACTTGGATTATTGTTTTAATTACATTTGGTAAGGGAGTTTTGACTATTGATCTTACATGCAAATGGGATTTCTCTCTCTTAGATGCGAGGGAGTTACAACTATCAACCTTACAATGAAATTTCCCTCTCTTAAATGCATGGAATTACATTTTGTGAAGAATGGAGAGTCTTGTTATGATGGGTGGGACCATATTAGTTAGTAATTTTATTGCTAGACTTAAGAATGTGTGTTGACCTTTTTCATGGGTCAAAATTTTCATCTTAATGATGTCAATCTTGAGCGAATTAATTAATTTGATCATGGGGGCTTTATAATTTTTCCAAGACCATTATTTTGTTGGTTGTTGATTTTGGAAAATCACTTGCCTTTCTCTCTTTAGTTCTCTATAAGTTGGATCCATTTATCAGAAGTTTTAGTATGTTTATATGTAGGTAATGTTCTATTTCCAAAAAAAATCTAGACTAAAGAACATAGAGTGCATTATATTTTTGTAGATATTATTCTTGATTGATACAAGCTTGGTATCTCTTTGGTGGTCTAGTTTTTTTTAAAAGAGAATCTCCATCTAAATTTTAATGTTATATGTTTATCATTATTATGTTGACTTCTATTTATAATATAATTATTTCTTCATATTAATCACATTTTTATCTTTTTAGACAATCATATCTGATGACTTTATATGTATGCTTTTCACTATAGTTGTTCATCAATTTCTTAGTATTTTTTATGAAAGCTTATAATTTGGATTAGGGAATAATTCTTTTTTGTAATTTTTTTAAGGTATTTTATTTCAATAATATTTGATTTAATGGTTTTGCAAGATCCATGTGTGGTTTAATCCATGACTACTGCATCTAAGTCAAAATTTGATAGATTCAATGGTTCTAGGTATGAGCTATGGAAATGGAAGATGGGGAATCTCTTAGAAGAAAAGGATCAATAGAAAGTTCTTCCAAAGAAAGGAAATATTATAAGAATGTCTAATGATATTTTATAAATTTGGACAAAAAGGTATTGTTAACCATTCAATTGTGTGTTGTAGATTTGGTTACCTTGAAGGTCTTAGATAAAGTTATCACATTTAGCATCCATAAAAGAATGGATGGTTTCTAGCAAACAAATATATTTTTTGTTAAGATTTACCTTTAAAGGAAAATGTTTCATTAAAAATTAAGTATGAAGCTTTAGTTATAACATGTCTTAATATTTTTAATTTAATTTTGAGTCAACTAGGTTCGATTGGTGTTAAGCTAAATGACAATAATGCGTACATTATTACTTGTTTGATGTTTAATTAAAACTTAGAAAATATAATTATTTATTTGAATGGTTCTATTTTAGAACCTAAGATGGATGCCCTTATTGCACTTCTTTTCTTAATGAAAATATGATAAGAAAACCCATGAATGAGAGCTTGAAAAATATATTACATATTCAAAGAATACCTAAAGATAAAGGAAAATCTAAAGTGGAGTAAGAAAAACTAAAATATAATATAAAAAATAAAATGAGAGTACAAAACCCATAGGATAATTAGATTGAAGTGTTGATACTATAGAAAGTTGGGCCTTGTGAAGAAATTACGAAGAAAAAACAATTAACCTTCATGATTCTTCTATTAAAAAGCCTTTGATAATTGTGGTGATGATGCTTTATTTATTTTCACTAATATTATTCTAGTGATGACTCTTGGAATATTGATTCATGTTGCTTCTATCTCCTCATAAGAATTTATTCTCATCTCATGTTCTTATGATGAAGAAGATGTATTTCTTGATGGCAATAGTTAGCATATGGTTGTTGGATGTGGAAGGTATAATTATATTCTAGGGATGGGAGCATTAAAATTCTTGATGATGTTTTTCATGTTCTAAGACTTGTAAGATATATTCATTACATATTCATGTTGAGTGATTTTGGAGTGATTATGATGTTAACATAATTAATTAAATTATATGGTGGCGGGTGTTTGAGTATACTGTTAAAATGTTCTATAGTTATAATATTCTCCAACTACTTCTTCATGTGTATAAATGCTTCATGATCATCGAGTAATGATTATTAAGTACATTCATATTCATATGGTATCAAAGCATGCATCAAACCAAGGACCGATAATTGGAGGTTTGAAGGTTAGTAGAAACTTCTAGATTGTGTCAAACATCATGTCTTGCAAAAATCTAAATCAATGTGAATGGTGTGAGGCATAGATGGGAGTACAGGAATAAGAAGGTTATAGGAAATTGCACAACATATTATCTATTAAATATCATCATGAGAAGCATGCACATTGAATCATGCCCAAGGTATTGTGAATAAAGGTTATACAATGACATGGAAATCTTCTAAAGAATTGCATGAAGATCTGCATAAATTTGTTATCATGGAGAAGTGCAAGTTATGATGAGATCTTGTGGTTGTTGGGAAAATGAAGGTGTCTCAACCTTTAATTTTTCCATAGTATTGATTATTTAAATACTTAATGTTATCAATTATCTCATATTTATCTTGTGAGATACAACTTGTAGTTTTTCTTTCTAAGGAGTCAAGTTGGAAAGTTATAATTTTAGGTGGATTTGTATGTTAATGAGATATAGCTTCGGTCAGATATTGATGATTGCTGAATAGAATCATCATCATTTATAAATGATCAAAGTTATTCTTATTATATTTTTGTAAAATAAGTGAAATTGAATTTATAAGCATGCATAAATTCGATATAATAAATGATGTTCAAATTCTACATTGAATAAAATCGAAACTCACATAATATATATCCTCCATGTATGTGAGGGTATATGTGTTAAGGAAGTTAAATCGAGTGTTAGTCAATTGTGTGTGGAACCTACACGCTCAAAGGGACGCGTCCCATGAGCGGACGTATCTCCACTTGTGGAGACGCGTCCTCTCATGAGACGCGTCTCTTAGAGGCAGGTCTCCTACATACTTATAGTAGTTCCCTCATTGATATGCAAACATCAAAATCTATTAATGTTCTGCAATCAGTACATTTGGCATAAAGAGAAGAAAGCTGGAAATTGTTTTTGACTTAGAATTCTCACATAGAGAATTTCAGACTTTAGTGTTTCCTTAGATTTATTAGGATCATATTTGATAAATATTTGATTAAATTTACATGGTATCAGAGCCAAGTTGTGTGAATCCAAATCAAATCTAAATATCAGATTGCTCTAGAAAAATTGTATTTTCTAAAATCCAATTCACATCACATTCTTCATAATGTCAAGTGTGATCAGATTTGAAGATCGTCTTGCAGGAGCAGACAACTTCACATTATGGAAATTTAGAATCATGATGATCCTTAAAGAGAATAAACTAGACTCACTTGTGAGAGAAAATAACAGGGAACCAAAGGCTGATCCTGAGAAAACTCAATGGATTGAAAATAATGAAAAAGCCATGAAAATCCTAGTAGATGCAGTTAGGGATCATATAGTGCCCATCCTAGAAAAACATGAAACTGCATATCATATGTTCAAATCTCTTGAGAGTACCTATGAGATCAACAACACCAATAGGACTCTTGCATTAAAGAGGCAAATCAACAATTCTCAAATAAACAAAGGAGAGTCAATTAATGCATACTTCATGAGGATCATTGAACTAAGGTATCAATTATCCACAATTGGATATTAGATTGATAGAAAAGAGTTAACTCTAATTGCACTAGGAGGCCTACCCAACTCATGGGAGTCATTTGTTCAAGGAATAAGTGCGAGATCTAAACTCCCCAAGTTTGTTAGGCTAAGAACTGACTGCCTTCAAGAGGAAACAAGACTCTCCACTAAAGAAAAAAAATAGAAGAACATAGATGAAGACATTCATGTACTCAACACAACGTCTAATAAAAGGAAGAAGAAAAACTCCTACAAGAGAGGATCTTTTAAAAGAAAGAGAAATTCCAATGGAAAGGGATCTTCTAAGAAGAAAGACATCTCTCAAGTGCAATGCTTTAGATGTGATCAATATGGCCACTATGCTTGATGAAGTGCCCTGACAAATAAAAGAAACAAGCATCTTTTGCCAAAGTAGGAAAGACAAATTCAAATCACGAATCTGAGAACTTTGTGTTCTATACAGCCTTATCTAGTCAAGTATCTAACAACACCCACAACTGGGTAATTGATAGTGGTTCTTCTAGACATATCACAGGATTCAGAGAACACCTAGACACTATGACTGAAAAGTCTAATGAAGAAGTAACCATTGGGGATGATTCTGCACACCCTGTAAAAGGGGTTGGAACTTGCTCCATCAAACTAAAATCTGGTCTTTCTCTTCAACTCACTAGAGTCTTATTTGTACCTAGAATAAAGAGGAATCTTATATCCATCTTTTCCCTTGAAGACAATGGATATAAAGTTTCCTTTATGGATGGGAAAGTTCTAGCATGTCCTTAGAACTCAACTATCAAGAAAGCCCAAACCATAGGTGTAAGACAAGGGTACCTTTACAAACTATGCACTGACGTTAAACAAGCCCTTACCCTTGACACCTTTGATTCAAATGAGATTTGGCATAGAAGATTAGGACACCTTCATTTTCATGCCCTACCTTCTGTGGAAAAACTTGTAACAAGCTTACCTAAGTTAAAACCATCTCATGAAGGAACTTGTAAAGGTTGTACCTTAGGAAAGAATACAAAGAGATCCTTTCCCAATAGTTTGAGCAAAACCCTAAATGTATTAAAACTGGTTCACTCAGACTTATGTGGACCCATGTTTGTACCCTCTAAAGCGGGATTTCTATACTATGTCATATTTGTAGATGACTTCTCTAGGAAAACTTGGATCTATTTCCTTAAGTGTAAAGAGTCAATAGAAATCCTCAAAAGGTTCAAAGAGTTCAAAGCCCTTACTGAAAACTTCTTCGGAAAGAAAATAAAAACCTTAAGGATAGAAAATGGGAAAGAATACACCTTTGAAATTTTTAAGGAATTTTGCATGAGTATTGGAATTAAGAGGGAGTTCACAGTTGCCTACAACTCTCAACAAAATGGGGTTGTTGAAAGAAAGAATAGAACCATTGTAGAAGCTGCTAAGGCAATGTTGCTTGACCAAAACATTGAAACTTATTTCTGGGCAAAAGCCTCCAGGACTGTTGTCTATATCCAAAATAGATGTCCTCATTCTCATCTTGATAACAAAACTCTTGAAGAAGCATTTACTGGCATAAAACCTGACATTAGTCATTTTAGGATTTTTGGCTATCCTGTCTATATTCATGTGCCCAAAGAGAAGAGATTCAAACTAGAACCTTCTGGAAAGAAGGAGGTATTTGTGGGTTATAGTGAAACCTCCAAAGCCTATAGGATATTCATACCCGAGCAGACACAAATTGAATTGAGCAGAGATGGCATCCTTGAAGAAGACATTGCATTCAAGAGGGCAAGAAGTTCTAGTGAGATAGAAACCTATTCCCCTAGAGTACCTGAAATGTAACCTACTCCTGAGATTCAGAGGGAGCATCCTGAGGAAATGCCACATGAACTTCCCTCTACTTTAGATGAGAATACAAATGACAACAGCAAAAAGAGGCCACTTTGAGCTAGAAAGATGACTAAAGAAGTCGAGGATCATGCAGCACCCAAAGGAACGTTTAGGGAAATTAAAAGACCCAAATGGTTCTCTAGCTATGTTGCTCTAATAAACATCATAAACTCATAACATGTCAGTGTTACAGAATCCTTCAGACACCAAGCATGGAAGGATGCAATGATGGAGGAATATCAGTCCATTCTAAAGAATGATGTATGGGATATAGTGCCTAGACCGAAAGAGAAATATGTTGTCTCTTCCAAATGGCTCTTCAAAATCAAGCATGTTGTTGATGGCAATATAGAAAAACATAAAGCACATTTTGTGGTAAGAGGTTTTTCTCAAAAGGAAGGCATTGATTATGAAGAAACATTTGCACCTGTTGCTCATTACACATCAGTGAGAGCAGTGTTAGCCATTGCAGCAACTAAATTTTGGAAAATCCATCAAATGGATGTGAAAACTGCCTTCCTGAATGGAACCATTGAAGAGGAAGTCTATCAAGAACAGCCTGAATTTTTTGTGATATATAAACCTGACTCACATGTATGCAGACTGAAGAAAGCCCTCTATGGACTCAAACAGGCTCCCAGGGTCTGGTATGAAAGAATTGACAGCTATCTCTTGGGACTAGGATTTTCCAAGAATGATGCTAACTCCAATCTCTACTTCAAGGTAATCAAAGGTGATATGTTAATAATTATTTTATATTTTGATGACCTATTGATAATAGGAGAAGATCACCTCATTGCTCAAGGAAAGTAGGATCTAATTTCTGAATTTGACATGAAAGACTTGGGCATTCTACACTACTTCCTAGGTTTAGAAGTATGGTAGAAATCAGAGGGCATTATACTAAACCAAGGGAAGTATACTATTGATATTCTGAAGAGATTTGGAATGTTGGACTGTAGACCAATGTCTACACCTATGGAAATCAACCTTCACAAACTAAAAGAAGCAGCAACAGAATCCAAGTGTGCAGATCCAACCCTTTATAGACAGATGATTGGATCCTTGATGTATCTAGTTAACACTAGACCTGATATTTGCTATGCAGTGAATGTTCTTAGCCAGTTCATGTGTGAGCCAAAGGAAATTCACCTAATGGTTGTGAAACATATTTTGAGATATCTTCATGGCACTATTAGATATGGTCTTCTTTACAAGAATGATCAACTAGATCTACATGGGTACTCTGATTCAGATTGGGTTGGAAGTGTAACTGATCGGAAAAGCACATCAGGATGTTGCTTTAGTTTAGGATCAGCTATGATCTCCTGGATTTGCAGAAAACAATCTTCAGTTGCACAAAGCTCAATAGAAGTTGAATACATTGCAGCCTCTATGGGAGCAAGAGAAGCAGTTTGGCTTCGTAAATTGCTTGTGGGACTCTTTGGTGAGCCCTTGAATCCTACAATTATTCATTGTGATAATCAGAGTTGCATCAAACTCTCTGTAAATCCTATCTTCCATGATAGATCTAAGCACATTGAGATACCCTATCATTATGTAAGAGATATGGTGGAAAGGAAAGTGATCCAGTTGGAGTATATTAGTACAAATGATCAAACTATAGACATTATCACCAAGCCTCTCTCCAAAATCAAGGTAGAGCAATTCAGGAAGAAACTTGGTATGGTTGAAATGTAATTTGATATTTATGTTTGAAATACAAATTGTTTATAAATTGTACTAATATAAAGATGTTTAATGTGTAAACTCTTTTGTCAGGTGTGTGACTCCATGACCTTATGGGCCTACTCCCCCTGTGTACATTATTGAAAGGTGACGATATTTCTAATAATGAATACTTGTATTTTACATTGTAAAGTGACAACTCTACAATGATGAGTTGAACTATTCATGATAGATATCATGTGACTTGATATATGTGGACATGTCATGATAGTATCTCTTCGACACTTTGATGGATATCATGAGACATGATATCATTTGAAGATCATTATGATCCTTAAGAGATAATCATGGTGGATATTTATATATCCATGGATATGCCATGAATTATGGTAGACATCATGTGACTTGATGTCACTGCACATACCATAATAAAGATGTGTTATGAATAATGTCATGTGACTTGAAAAACATTGAGAAAACATATCATATATTTGATATCACGTGTGAAGGTGATATCTCCACTTATTAAGAATTGAAATATCTTCCCTAGCTAAGAGGGAGTGTTAATGAGATATAGCTTCGGTTAGATATAAATGATTATTACTGAATAGCATCATCATCATTTATAAATGATCAAATTTATTCTTATTATATTTCTAGAAAATAAGTGAAATCGAATTTATAAGCATGCATAAATTCGATATAATAAATGATGTTCAAATTCTACATTGAATAAAATCGGAACTCACATAATATATATCCACCATGTATGTGAGGGTATACGTGTTAAGGAAGTTAAACCGAGTGTTAGTCGATTGTGTTTGGAACCCGCGTGCTCAAAGGGACATGTCCCATGAGCGGACATGTCTCCACTTGTGGAGACACGTCCCATGAGCGGACGTGTCTCCACTTGTGGAGACACGTCCTCTCATGAGACGCGTAGATCTTAGAGTTAGGTCTCCTACATACTTATATTATTTCCCTCATTGATATGCAAACATCAAAATTTATTAATGTTCTGCAATCAGCGCATTCGGCATAAAGAGAAGAAATCTGGAAATTGTTTTTGACTTAGAATTATCACGCAGAGAATTTCAAACCTTAGTGTTTCCTTAGATTTATTAGGATCATATTTGATAAAGATTTGATTACATTTACATTGTACATGAGGCATTTTCTATTTTCATGTTGATTTTGCATGAAATGTGATTTTTTGAGGTGCAGTTATTATTTGGCAAGTGTAGGTTTTGCATGTGTAGGTTTAGTGACAATTGGCAATTGTAGTGTTGCATGTGATGACAATTAAAAACTTACAATTATGTGTGTGTAGGGATTTTAGAAGTTTCCAAATTGTATCTTCAACCTTTGGTAGTTGATAGGTGTCTTCTCATTTAGGGATTTTAGAAATATCTATATTGAACACCTTTGTCACTGCCTTGGAAAAACATGCATTGTGAGATGTGTGGTTGATAGACTATGTGATTCTTTCCATATGACTTACCATCAAGATTGGTTTTCTAAGTATGGAAGTTATGATAGTGGGAAGGTGTGCCTAGGTGATGACTCTCACCTGAATATTATTGGCCATGGAAGAGTCAAGATAAGATTACCAGATGGTAGAGTGAAGAGGATCGATGGTGTTCTACATATCCTTGGTTTGGCATGAAACCTTATTTATGTAATTAATTTTAATGATGTGGGTGTGTGGGTTGTCTTCTCGAATGGAGGATGAAAGATGACAAGAGGAGATATGGTGCTTGTTAAGGGTGTTCAAATAGGAACTCTATTTTAGTTGGATGCATGCATAGTTCAATGCAATAGTTCTTCTTTGGAAAAGAAGAAAATAACTTTTGAGTCACTATCTTCACCATTGGAACCAACAACAAAGAAGAAATTTGTATCTACTTTCGATGTTCATGCTTTCTGGGTACCTCAGGGTGCTCATGCTTTGGAGATGAAGTTACCCGTTGAGAAGATAATGCTTTGGAACCAAAGCCTTGGTCACATTGGTGAAAAGGGTTTAGGAACCCTGAAAAATAAATGTCTTGTTGAGGGGCTTGATGATTGAAATATTGAGTTTAATTTTTGTGATCATCGTATCTATGGAAAGCGAAACCATGTTCAATTTTATCATAATTCTCACAAATCCTCAAGGGTTTTGGACTATGTGCATTTTGATGTTTTTGATCATGTAAATGTACCTTCATTATCAAAATTAGTATATTTTGTTTCTTTCATAGATGATTATAGTAGAATGACATTTATTTATTTTCTTATAAGTAAATTTGAAGTCTTCAGCCGGTTTAAGGAGTTTAAGCCCTTGGTAGGAAGATTAAGTGTTTGAGGACTATCAATGGTGGTGAGTTTTGTTCCACAGATTTTAATAAGTTATGACGCTAACATGGTATTGAAAGGCATAAGAAAGATCCATATACCCCTCATCAGATAGGAATTGTAGAGAGGATGAACATGACGTTGATGTAGAAGGCTAGGAGTATGCTAAGTACAACTAGCCTTGAACAAATTTATGGGTTGAAGTTGCTTCCACTTTATGCTATCTTGCTAACAAATCTCCTACATTAGGTCTTATTGAGAAGACACCTATGGAGGTGTGGTCGAGAAAGAATCCCTCATTGAGAGATCTTCATGTGTGGTTTGAAGGCATATGATCATGTGCCAAGGGAGAAAAGGTAAAAGATGGAAAACAAGGTTGTCAAGTGTATCTTCATCAAAGATGGTATTGGGGTGAAAGGGAACAAGCTTTGGGATCTATAGTGTAGGAAAAAGTATCCCTTTTTCACACTTAATTTTGGAATAATTAATATTAAACTAAGCCCAATGTGGTCTTGATTTAGTGTTGTGGTGTGTTTTATGCATTCACATAAAGTTTAGGGCCCTTTTAAACTTGCATAGACCTAATTTTTCCTTAATTTAGAGTTGTAAAGTGTACTTATTCACATCTTCACACTAATTGTTTAGGCCCTCTTGCATTTATGACCTTCAAATCATCATTAATAAGCCCTTAAGACCCTTTATGACATATCCCAAGGCTTATTTCAACCAAAATCTTGAAAAATTTAATAAATATACTTAATATTATAAGCCCCTTGATCTTTCTTCATCGCGAAAAAGATAGGGTGGGACCCATATGCCACCTTGGGAATATGAGTCCCATTTGGCCCCTTTTTTAGGGTTTTGAGTGGGAAATTGGGGTTTTCAATTTAAATTTTGTGAATTATAGCTTTTGGGATCTAATAAATGGTAAATTAGATGGAGTGCCTCTAACAATTAAGGTTTCAAATCATTATTCACCTAGGCAACCTAAGAATCTTCAAGCAAGAGAGTTTCACCTAGATCTAGAGATTTTGAGAGAGATTTTCAAGTATTCAAGGGCATTCAAGAGCTAATTATGAAGCATTTTGGAGCATCATTTCAAGATACAAGAATCATGTCAAGGTCTCCATGTATCATGTGTGTTTGTGATCTAACATGTTGATGTAGCATTTATGATCCAAGTTCAAGAATTCAAATCCATATCAAGTGTTGTAATTAATATCTACATCTATTGGATCCAATTCATACAAATTATAGATCTACATTCTGAGAATTCAACAAGGTTTGGTGAGTTGTTAAATTCATTTGTTCATTCCTTCATATTATTTCAATTCATTTCAAAGTTTAATTACTCAGATGGGGTCTAACTGAGGCAAACCCCTATCCACTAACAAAAACATCATTTTCTCTATCTCTTGTGATGTGTGTTTTATGAATTTATGTGAAAAGGGCTAAATTGCCACCTTGGGCGTATGTGTCTCTATACATCACTTTTACCAATTTTTTAGAGGATTCTAACCAGTCATTGAGAGATTCTAGATTCTGCCCAGAATCCCTAGACTAGGACTAAATTGACCAGTCTAGTGTATGAGTCCTAATATACATTAGAAACAACAAATTTTGGGGTTTTTAGATCTCACTTATTCATTTTTTATCCTCTAGGTAATTTTTTGAATCTTTTTTGTTTAGTGATTTCATTTCATTTTATGAGTTTCTAGTGTTTAGTGTATTTATGTTTGCATTTCTCCTTAGAAGCTTCATCTAATGGTGAAACACTTTCTTTAATCACACCTAAGGAAACCTCCTACTAGTCCTATTAATAGTAGTCCCTCCTATTAGGAAAAAATCAATATAGCGGAACAAATTTTCCTAATGCCAAGTCTTAGAGGAGAAGAGATATGTGTCTTTTAATGTTTACAATTACAGTTCATTAAGGCACACATGAAAGAAATAAAAAAATTGAGAAACAAACACATAACACAATTGACACCAGATTTAAGTGGGAAAACCCTTATGGGAGAAAAACCCACCACACCAAAGAAAGATCACTTGTATTACAGTAATCAAATTACATACAAGTTACAGTCTCTTCTTTTTAGATGAAAATTCTATATCAACAACATTTCCCTGATCAACCTTGTATTGAATTACCCTGTTACAATGCATTCATACAACATACAATGGAATTCACTCATTGATCATTCGACTAACCAACCAGACCAGAACCATGACCAAACTATTCATCCATAGCTCAATCTTTTTATTCATTTCCCACAAGAAAATGGTCACAACAATACAACTACCCAATCGGTTTGCATTCTCCATTGCTCATTGGTCCAAGATAGAACACGTAGGACAAATTCTTGGTCAACCAATTTCAACTCTATCACTCATTGGTGAGACAACAGAATGTGTTGAACCGATGTCAAAATGTTCATAGGTTATCACACACGGCACCGACTCCTATCACTTAGACTTTGGTGAATTCTCCCTGATCTTTAGGACCATCGATAAGACAATCACTATCGCCAACAAACTGGGAAGTCACACCGAACACTCATGTCTCCCCGATGACCCAATGAACACTAAACTATGCATATCAGCAAGATTCACGCCGATCGTTCACTAGGAGAAGATCCATCGGGAGAGAAACACTATCGGTATGATATTAGGAGGTCACGCCGACAACACAAGTCTCCCCAACACTTCCATTGCCAAGAGTCTCCCCGATGATCTTCATTGCCCAGACATCTTCCATTGGAATGAGTTAGAAATGTCACTACGATTGTTCTGGTAACGTCCATATTGCTAAGACAATCGCAAGGTCACACCGACATTTCCAAGAATTATGTTGTTAGAGTGAGTTTGGAAACTCACTCTGATAGATCATGTCATGTCGATGACTTCTATCGGCAAGACAGGTCCAAGGTCACAGTGATTTGATCTTCCGAGATAGCCGCTCATCGCCAAGACATTCCAAGGGTCTCAACGATACCGCTCTTTCAGGAGTTCCATGTCAGTAAGGATTTAGGCACTTTTTCCAACAATCTCCAACTTGACGAAGATCTTACTAACACCTCTAGAGCACAAAAAAACTACTGAGTTTTATGGGCACCAGGGCCCATCGAACTGGTACACCACCTGTACTTGTCTGTGCTCATTGGTTTCGTCGATGCATGTGCAACATTTTCTAGAGTACCCATCTTTTCTAAAGAGACCTTTCCATCCTCCACCATATCTCGTACAAAGTGATACTGCACATCAATATGTTTCATCTTGGCATGGAAAGTAGGATTCTTTGCCAAACAAATAGCACTCTAACTGTCACAGTAAATTGTAATATGCCATACATCAAATCTAGTGTTAGAACACAAATGTTTTAACCAAATTTCTTCTTTAAAGGCATGAGTTTCTTCCATGTACTCAGCCTCCGTAGTGGACAAAGTGACTATAGCTTGTTTCTTGCTCATCCAACTAATTGCACCACCATTCAGCTTGAAATTATATCCATTGGTAGACCTTCTACTATCAATGTCCCCTACCCAATCATAATCCACATATCCAAGAATGTTGAGAGTATTTTGTGATCCAACCAAATTTCCATGGTAACACAGAGTATAGTCTGAAGTGCCCCTCAGATATCTAAGCACTCTTTTCACAACATCTCAATGTGTCCTTCCTGGATTCACCATAAATCGACTAAGAACTCCCACTACTTGGGAAATGTCTGGCCTTGTACAGACCATTACATACATTAAACTACCAAGTGCACTAGCATAAGGGACTCTGGCCATGTCCTCCATCTCAGTAGGAGATTTAAGACAATCTTCAACATATAGTTTTGTTCCCTACAAAACTGGAACAACTAGCTTCTTGCAATCATTCATATACCGAATCTCTCCATAACATTATTAATATACTTACTCTGGCTAAGCCAAAGCTTTCTGCCCTTTTTTCCCTAATTATTTACATCCCCAGAATATACCTAGTTGCACCAATATCTTTCATTTTGAACTTTGCAGACAACTGATATTTTAGATCTAAAATCATTAACTTACTATTTCCTATGAACAACATATCATCAACATACAGGGCAATAATAAGAATCCAATCATTTTCAGTCTTGTAGTACACACAATGATCTTATTTTGATATTACAAATCCCAAAGACAAAACAAATGTGTCAAATTTTTGGTACAACATCCTAGGTGATTGCTTCAAACCATACAAATATTTTTTCAACTTGCAAACCAGATTTTCTGTACCTTTTCTTACAAAGTGCTTAGGCTGGGACATATAGATTTCTTCTTCAAGATCACCATGAAGATATGTTATCTTCACATCCATCTACTCAATCTCTAAATCATATGTTGCAGCAAGTGATAAAATAAATCTGATAGATGTCAGCTTTGCTACAGGAGAAAAAATTTCCCCATAATTAATTCCCTCTACCTGGGAATAACCCTTCGCAACCAATCTCACTTTATACTTTTCAACACAGCCATCGAAACCAATTTTATTTTTAAAACCCACATGCAGCCCACAATCTTTCTACCTTTAGGTAATGGGACCAAATCCCAAGTATCATTTTTTCTTAATGATGCCATTTCTTCATTCATGGCTTCCAACCAGAAATCTAAATTAGACATTTCAGTTGCCTATTTTACAGTCCTAGGCTCATCCATGTTAGTAATCAAATAATAGGCACAACTAGAATCTAACATAGAGAATCCATACCTATCTGGTTGTTTCTTCTCATGTGTAGACCTCCTCATAGGCTGAGGCTGAGGTTGTGGTTCTTCTTCTTGTTCAGAACACTCACAACTACTGGAACTCTCCTCAATTTTAGGTACACTTTCAATGTGTTCCTCTTTTCCTAGAGTTAGAGGTATCTCAAAAACATCATTCTTCTTTTCCTCTTCTTTCATCCCTAACTGCAGATCTACTGAAGAAGGTTTCAGTTCCCAAAAGATAAAACTTTTGTTTTACAATACCTTCTTGGTCACAAGATTCCAAAGCTTGTATCCTTTCACACCAAGGCCATATGCAATGAAGATACATTTTTCAACTTTGTTGTCGAATTTAGATCTTTTCACATCGGACACATAAACATATGCTTCGCAACCAAAGACACGAATATGTCTGAGAGAGGGATTCTTACCAGACCAAGCTTCCATAGGCGTTATATCGAAAAGTGTTGAAGAAGGTGATCAATTCAATAAGTAACATGTTGTAGCCATAGCCTCAACCCAGAACATCTGCTCAAGACCAGCATTCCTCAACATACTTCTTGCCTTCTCCATCAACGTCTTGTTCAACCTTTCAACAACTCCATTTTTCTATGGAGTGTAAGGTGTTGTTTTATGCCTCTTAATCCCATGGTCTTTGCAATACATTTCAAACTCATCAGAACAAAACTCACTGCCATTGTCACTCCTTAGACACTTTATTTTTCTTCTAGCCTAATTTTTCACAAGGTTTTAAATTCCTTAAAATGACTGAACACTTCTGATTTACTTTTTTTTAAATAGATAAATTCCTTTCTTGAAAAATCATCAATAAAAGAAACATAATATTTAAACTTTGATAATGAAGGAACATCCACTAGACCACACACATCATAATGAATATAATCCAAAACACCAGAAGATTTATGAGAACTAGAGTAGAATGAAACACGGTGTTGTTTTCCAAATATACAATGTTCATAGAATTAAAAATTAAGATTATAATCATCAAGCCCCTCAACTAGGCTTTTATTCTTCAAGGATTTCAAACCTTTTTCACCAATGTGACCGAACCTCTAATGCAAGAGCATAGTCTTTTCTGCTGGAAGTTTCATTTCCAAGGAATTTTCTCCAATAGGAATATTTTCATTCTTCTCTTTATGAACAACCTTCTGTGACTTCGCAAAGACACTATTGCATTGAATAGCCAGTGCATCCAACTTGAACAGAGTACCAATTTGGGCACCCCTAACCAACACCATTGAGCCTCTGGTCATTTTACATCCATTGCTAGAGAATAAGACTTGCACTCCAACATCATTCAGCTTGCTTATAGAAATTAAATTTTGAGCCAGACCTGGTATATGCATTACGCCATCAATTCCCTTAATTCTACCATCAAGAAACTGAATTCTAACTCCTCCATGGCCAACTATCTCCAGAGATGAATCGCTTGCCAGATACACCTTTCCACCATAATATTCTTCATACTTAGTAAACTAGTCTCTATGAGATGTCATCTGAAATGATTCTTCAGAATCAATCAACTAGACATCATCTAATGCTTGAGTTGCCAAGGCTGCAATAAAGGCATCTACATTGCTCTGAGAATAATTGTCAGAAGAATTCTTCTTCCAATTCTTTTTCTCCTCTTTGCAATCCTTTTGGACATGACCAGGCTTCCCACAGTTCTAGAACTTCACCTTGGACTTCTTACTAGGAGAATTTGATATCCCTTCTGATTTAGATTTGGACTTCTTGTCATTTTTCTTTCCTTTTTCCTTTAATCTCCCTCAAACAATAAGAGTCGCCTTCACCATCTTAGAAGATTTCTTTCTCATCTCTTCTGATAACAAAGAAGAAACCACATCCTCCATTTTGAAAGTGGTTTTTTTGCTCCCAATCGCCATCACCAAGTGATCCAAAGAATCTAGAAAAGAACATAACAAGAGCATATAGTGATCTTCTTCAATCTTCACTCCTATAGATGTTAACTGAGCAATCAACATGTTAAAGGTATTTAAGTGATCAGAAACAAACGTTCCTCCCTCCATCTTTAGAGAGTATAACTTCTTCCTCAAGAACAACTTATTTACCAAGGATTTTCCTTGATAAATACTTCTCGATCTTTTCCACAACGTAGAGGCAATCTTCTCTTCATGAACATTTAGGAGAAAGAGTTTTCCAAACAGATTCCTATCAACCCTTTTGCTTTTCTATTTGTGAGATCCCAATCTTCTTGCTTCATGGTTGTAGGTTTCATTCTAGACACAACAATTCAAAGATCACGATCCACCAACATGTATTTCATTTTAAGTTTCCACAACTCAAAATTGCTACAGCTGAATTTCTCAATTTCAATCCTTCCAGACGTACTTGTCATTGCCATCTTAATCTGTAATTAGACAAATTCAAGACTTCTACAAAACTCCCACTGAACAAAAATTGACACAAAAGACCAATCTACCCACAAAGATAACACAATTGGCCAAGCTTTGATACCACTTGTTAGGAAAAAATTCAGTAGCGAAACAAATTTTCCTAATGCCAAGTCTCAAAGGAGAAGAGAGATATGTCTTTTAATGTTTACAATTACAGTTCATTAAGGCATGCCGAAAAGAAATAACGAAACAGCGAAACAAACACATAACACAATTGACATCAAATTTACATGGGAAAACCTTACGGGAGAAAAACCCACCACACCAAAGAAAGATCACTTGTATTACAATAATCAAATTACATACAAGTTATAGTCTCTTCTTTTCAGATGGAAATTCTATATCAACAACATTTCCATGATCAACCTTGTATCAAATTACCCTGTTACAATGCATTCATACAAACATACAATGGAATTCACTCACTGATCATTCAACTAACCAACCAGACCAGACCGACAATCAAATTGTTCATCCATAGCTCAAGTTGTCTATTTGTTTCCCACAAGAAAATGTTCACAACAATACAACTGCCCAATCGGTTTTCATTTTGCATCGCCCATTGGTCCAAGATAGAACATGTAGGACAAACACTTGGTCAACCAATTTCAACTCTATTGCTCATCAGTGAGACAAAATAATGTGTTGAACCGATGTCAAACTATCCATAAGCTATCACACACAGTACCGGCTCCTATTGCTCAGACTTCAGTGAAGTCTCCTCAATCTTCAGGACCATCGACAAGACAATCGCTATTGCCAACACACTAGGAAGTCACATCAAACACTCATGTCTCCCCAATGACCCAATTAACACTAAATCACACATATCGGCAAGATTCACACTGATTGTTCACCAGGAGAAGATCCATTGGTGAGAGAAACACCATCGACAGGAGATTGATCACTTCAATAGCACAAGTCTTCCTGACACTTCCATCACCAAGAGTCTCCTTGATGATCTTCATCATCCAGACATTTGCCATCGAAATGAGTTATTAATTCTACTTTGACTGTTCTAGTCACACCGATATCGCCAAGACAACCGTAGGGTCATGTCGACGTCGCCAAGACTTCTACTGTCAGAGTGAGTTTGGAAACTCACTTCGATAGATCATGTCATGTTGATGACTTTCATCAGCAAGACAGGTCCAAGGTCACAACAATTTGATCTTCCGAGACAACTGCTCATCGCCAAGACATTCCAAGGGTCTCAGCAATACTGCTCTTTCAGGAGTTCCATGTTAGTAACGATTTAGGCACGTTTTCCAATACCTCCCTCAATTGATTCACTTGGTTGAGGGATCTTGGTTTCCTAATGAAGTGAAGTGTGAAATAGGTCCCCTTTAATTGTTCCATCTCCTAAGAGGTGGAACATCCTATTTCCCATCATCTCATTTTGGTGAACCTGGCCTTTGAACCCTTTATTTTTGATTTGGAGTGCATTAATGTCCCAGATTTATCTTACATTAACTTTGCATTAGATCTTGCATTAGTTAATTTGCATTTAGGTATTTTCAATCTTACATTAGTGAGAAGGGAATATAGGTTGCATTTTTGCATCTTACATCATTTAATTTCACTGAAATTCTTTGATTGCAAGTACTCAAGTCAACATACATGTTAGAAACCTTAGAATCAACTCAAAATTTGTTGAATCTGGTGTGAAAACCCTCTTTCAACACTCATTCGCCCATCTAGGTGATTTAGTCCCTGTACAAGTGGTTTTTTTAGATTTTTGGGAATTTTATGTTGTTTGTTTTTCAATATTTGAATCTACCAAATACCCTAATTCAGCTTATATAAGCTATAGCTTTATCATGAAACATATAGCATGGAAATCAAATAATCAAACCATTCACATTAAGCTACATACAATGTTCTATTCTAGACAAATATATAAAGATGGAAACATTAATAGACACCATATCATGCACAGTTTCAAATATTTCTCCCGAATAGCTCATACTTCAAATATTAAGTGAACTTTAAAAAAAAGGTTGGATTCCAATCCAACAATAGTTTGAGTTAAAATAGATATAACATGCTAGAGTGAAGTAGTGTTCTACAAACCTTAATGAAAATACTTCCTATAACTATGGATAACTAAAGAACTTCTTTCCAAAAGGAAAAGTTTAGGAACACTTTTCTTTTGTTGCCACCTCAAATTTATAGCCGCCAAGGAGAGAGAAATATTGCCTCCACCAAAAAGTAGTAGTAGTCAGATGTCGACACCTGATAGCTCAGAATCTGATCATAGATCTTTAATTAGGTTGTGACAATCCTTTCTCATCAACTCTCAACTATCGTATTAATATCCTTTAGATATTTAATAGGATTTCCCTCCATAAACGCTCAAATCCTAGAAAAATTCTTGTGACCGATCAAGTGGCTTTGGCAGCACCGACTCAAATCATTCTCCTAAAAAACAAAGCAAAGTACGCTTTGAAAAACTTCAAAGAAAAAACTCTTTAAAGCAAATCTCCGCTATAGCGAAAAGATGATGTGTCAAGTGGGCGGGTATTCTCTGATTTATGAAAATATTTTTTGATAAATCTTCTATCGAGTTGACACATAGACCAACTTCCTTCTGAAAGGAAAATGATTAACAAAACATGCATAGCCACCACGTGGTGCATTGCATGCCCTTTGGAACCACAAACCATTTTTGCGCGTGGATATTTTCGAAGCCAAAAGTAAAAGATGAAAATAAAAAAGAATAAGGCAAAATTTTTCTTCACACATACAATGAATGCAACATCAAATCTCCAAGATCTAATCATCAATAAGCTCATAATATCTTCATAGTCACAGAGACCCATAATCATATCAAATAAATAAAATAATAAATAAACCATACCAAAATAATTCTAACCCTAATCCACTATTTAGTGATATGAACAAGCTTTTTGTCAACTATTTGAAGTCCAAAATTTGACTCTGTATGCACCCAATATGACCTCTCGAATCTCAAAACAAACATCTGACTTTCAACAAGAAAAAAACTATAAAAAATAAAAATTATCCAAAAATTATGGCACCACATCATAGAGGACTAATTCAGCTTTCCAAGGAGTCCAAGAAGAGCAAAAAAGGACCACCTGAGTGAAAGTTATGCCCCTCAGAAGAAAAAGCACTATTTTAGTATGTGAGGAAAAAAATCACCACCTCCCCTACTGGCTCTCCAATGGTTGGGCAATAGCCCCACCTGGGCTGCAACACCCAACTAGTGGTGGACCCAAAATTAGAATTAAATGTGTTTAAATTTATTTTCTTTAAAAAATGCATCGGGCTCCATTTATTTTAAAAAATCTGACAAACTAAATTTTAATGGCAATGAAATTTCATTTAATAAAAAATGGTTTTTAATTTGTTTTTAAGTTTAGTTTTTCTTGTGCAAGACGAATTTTTCAAAAGCGGCGAGAATAATAATTTTAATTTTCTTAATATAATATTCACGACCATACAACTACACAATAGGGCATTTTAGAAAAAAAGTTGCATTTTTTTTCCAATAACAAAATAGGTCGAGTTATACATCAATCTTCATCTCTCGACGAACCTAGATCCAACCATGAGGTCTATTTTTTCCTAGGAGTTCATCTATAATTTTTCCCCCACAAAACCATCATGCAAATACATAGCCAAAAAACACTTTTCACCCAAAATTTCTCACACCCCAAATCTGCAAACAACCCATCAAAAGAACAAACCCAAAACCCTCAGATCTGCAATAAACAACTTGGAAACCCTCATATCTTTCCATGCCTTTCATTCTCTCATTCATTGCATAGATTCAATCTTAAACAATATTTTCACAACCTAGGGTTATAGCAACCACAACCATGGCTTTGATACCACTTGTTAGGAAACTTACAGTATTTTAATTGACAATTTCCACATAACCCAAAAGTGATAACAATGCAAATAAGTACTCAAAAACCACATGCAAGAGAATAAACAACATACCCATCAAAGATGACACAAGATATACCTTGGGAAAACCCTAGCCTCCAAAAGCATCCACACTCCATGTATTATTCAGCAATGAAAACCCATTACAATACATCTTCAAAGACTCCATGAACACTTCTAAAGCACAATCTATCCAAGCATTCCATGTGACCAATCATGAATCCACACATCACATGACATTCTTCAAACCCTCACACATGCACAAGCTCAACCTGCTAACCTGCAACAAACTCTCCAACCCTAGACAACTACCCTTGTGGTTGCTTTTATAAAAACAAGCTCCCACAAAACCACCAAGTGGTATTACAGAAACCATATGCCCGAAATGATGAACTTACAAAATTATGTGACCCTAAATTTAATATTGGGTACTTTATTAGATTTTATTTTTCCCTAATATTAAATAATTACATTTTACTATTAAGTCCCAATGTTACATACAACATAAAGTGGCCCCAACATTATAACTCCTAGTGATGCATGTCCATCTAGGTACCCCTAGGTGCACCACACACATAATAATAAATTAAACATTATAAGCATTATGCAAGGTTTACAACACCTAATCCTAACAACGAGTTGATGGATAAAGAGGATAATGGGATCTTGGAATAGAAATTCTAGGTGGTGGAATGTAAGGACCCAAGATGGATGGAGGGGATGAAGGACTTTATTTTGGGACATAAGGACTTAAAATAGATGAAAGGGATGAGAGATTGGGATTTGGAATTTATAAGGGCCCAAGATAGATTTTAAGGATGGGGAATATGGACATTTGGATTTAAGTGGAGGGATTTTGGATTTAGGATGGATGGAAGGAGTACCAACATCTAGATACTTATAGCCAAGGCCATGATAATTAGGATTTTCCTGGATTTGGATGGGTTCTAATATGCCTTTCTCATGTAGGCTAGACCCTTTGCCTTGATAATTCAATTTTTGACAAATCTTTTTTCCAATGAGATATTTGGTGTTTTGAAAATAAGATGTGAGTCCATTTTGAGGAAGATATGGTATGGATTGAATGATAGGATCTTGGATTAGAGCATCTTTTATAAAGGTGGATGAACCAATATTATATTTTTGTGGTTCATGAATGGGATCTTGTGAAGGATTAGGATCATAACATGAAGATGAAGGGATACTTGCATTATGAGATGGAAATGGAGGAAATATTTGATCTTGACTTGGGGTAGGATAATTGGATGGGGTAGAAGGTATATATTTCTCTTGATATGGAAGTGGATCATGAGGTGGAAAGGTATCATGTGGTGGAGTGGATGAGACATCTTGATCTTGATTGAGAGGGGTGTCATTAGATGGGGTGGAAGGTGGACTTTGATCTTGATTCAAAGATGGATCATGAGATTTTATGGAAGGAATACATTGCTCTTGATATGAAATGGGATCATGTGGGGGTATGTAAGGGATGGCTTGATCTTCATATGGAAGGGGATCATTTTTTATTTCTTGATCAATGGTAGAACCTTGATCTCAAAGATAATATCTTGATCAAATATAGGATTATCTTGGATGTCATGTTCATCTAGAAGGATTTATTAGATAAACTTAAGGATAGGATCATGATATGGAATGGGAACACAAGAAGGATTACTTTGATCTTGACATAAATAGGGATATATGATGTCATGCTTTGGATTAGTGAGGTCAAGTGAGTGACATGGTTGTCTTTGTGTAGGTGCTAAGAAGGTGGAAAAACATGAGATGGGTGAGGTGGATGAGATGGATGAGGTGGAAGTGGGTGGAACTAGAAGACTAGGACTCACATTTTGTGAAATAGGGTTTTGCATGGGTTCTTGTATTCCTTTGAGGGTGAATTTCAGTGCTCCTTGGAGGGTGACTTTTGGTGCTCCTTGGATGGTTACTTTTCACTTGACAATGGTTGACTAGGATGTGAAGTGATGAGATATGATTATGGATGGGTGTTGGTTGAACATGGAAGACATTTTTGTTTCTCTTTTCAATGGAGGGAAAGGATTACAATGAGGCTTGGATGGTGTTTAGGATCTCTTGGAATCTACTTACAAGACACAAAATCATTGATGTTATTTGATTAATAAAGTAGTTGGAAAGTTGAAATTTAACAAGATGTTGAGGTATGAGATTAAATATTGAGGATATGTTAGGCTCATCTTGATCCATCTGGTGATGAAGGATGATGATAATGAAGGATATATCCAATTAAGGATGATGATGAGGATTAAGGATTATAATGAAGAATGAGGATTAAGGGTGATGATGGAGATTAAGGATGATAATGAAGGATGAGGATTAAGGATGATAATGGATTAGGAAATAAATATTTTGATGTGGATTATGGAGGCCGGTTATGATAATGATTAGGGCCTCAATTGGATTAGATAAATTAATTAAGCTTAGAGTCCTAAATGATGGATTAAGAATGGATGTGGATGATTGAGATACTTGGAATGATTTGGATTAGATGGTTTGGTATGATTAGAATAGGATGTATTAGGTATGATAATGATAATGATTAGGACCTCAATTGGATTAGATAAATTAATTAAGCTTAGGGTCCTAAATGATGGATTAAGAATGGATATGGATGATTGAGATACTTGGGATGATTTGGATTAGATGGTTGGGTATGATTATAATGATTAGGATGGGGTGATTAGAATTAGAATGGTTATAGATTATAAGAAAGAGGTGATTAAGATGAAAAGGAAATATTATGATGGATAAGAATAATTAGGGTGAATAGAGATGGTTGAGAGATGATTAGGGTATGAAAATGAATGATTAGGATGATATGGGTGAGATAATGATTAAGAGGAACGATTAAGATGGGATTAAGAAGGATGATTAGAATGATTAAGGAGATAATGAGGACTATTATGGATGAAAATAATGTAAGGGGTTGATTGGGATGGAATGGAATGATTATGATGGATAAGAATAATAGGATGAAATGTGATTAAAGACACAACAAACGATTTGAAAAACAAATTTTGGTTGTTGAGTGTATAGGTTTTATTCGAATAAAGTATGTTCATAGGTTAAATTTAGCCCAATTTCCATGGGTCTATTCACAATTCAAAAACACTTCACACACATAAAGCACTTCCTAATCCTAAGGCCAATAGTCAATGGCAGAAAATCTTAGGCCCACAACTTGGAATATCCTTTGACTCAAATGTAGGGACAACTTAAGGGGTGTGTACACTCATATCCTTGCGAGATAGGATGGGTAGGGACCTCCAAGACTAGGAGGATGACCTAATCACCCTCTCCCTGGGTGATTTCTAAGTTGGGGACTTATGTCTCATATCAAGGGAGCCATATGGTGAGTAACTTAAAGGTGTGATGCTGCACCCTTGCAATAAGTGACACCAAAAATAACCCAATCAATAAGGTGGACCTCTAAATAATGGTTTCTAGTCATTTCTCAAGGACTTGATGCCTTGTGAGTGCACAACAAGCCACTTAAGACTTTAACAAACCCTGCTTGGGTATGAAAAACACCTCACCTAAATGTGGGTAACATTCCCTTTTAGATTGGCACTCTTCGAAAAGGATAACATCAATTTGGACTTGGCTTTGGCCTTATCCTTTCATATAGTGTCTTGAGGGAAAAAATGCTTTGGGTCGTACCCCTTAGAGTGATTACTTCTCCAAAGGTAGGACCTTCTACTAAAGGTTATACAAAAGTGATACAAATACAATTCTTTTGATCTCCAAGATCATATAAAAATGCGAGGAGAGAGCATACACATGTATTTTCTCACACTAGAAAATTTTCATTAACCTTAGAAAACCAAATGTGTGGTGTGAAAATGATAGTGTTAAAAAATTATTTTGATTCCCAAGATCATATTGTAAAGAGATTTTTCCTTTAATCTTTTTGGTTTTTGGCCCTTACTCTTTTCGGCTTCAAGATGACTCCACACCCAAAAAATGAATACTACTCCTATATAAAGGCATGCAATGCACCATGTGGTGGTTGCACGGCTTCATTTACATATCATTTTCCTTTCAGATGCAAGTTGGGGCATGTGTCAACTTGGTAAGGATTTTCTTCAAAGCTACTCTCAAAAATCTAAGATTGCTCACTCGCTTGACACGTCATTTATTTGCTTCGGGAAATTTGCATAATTTTTTTGGAGTGATCTTATCAGGTGGATTTTTTCAAGAACACGATGGGCATCTTACTTTCAAGGTGGAACCTTCGAGTCAGTGTCGACAATCTCTATGTTTGATTGATCATATTTTTGCTAGGCTATGTTAAAATTCGATTGTTCTCTAAAACCTATCTTTGTTAAATATCTAAATCCATTAATGAAGCAGTTGGGACTTAATGAGCGAATATTGTAGTAATCTAATCAAGATCTAAGATTAGATTGTGGGCTATCAATATCATGCATTTGGCAGTTTCTGCTTCTGGAATTTTTGCATTAGTTCTCTTTTCTTTTGGTTATAAATAGGGATTGGCAGCATAAAAAAAAGAGAAAAATTACTTCAAAAAAAATTTCGAAGGATATATATCTATTAGGGAGTTTATATTTTCTCATAAGTAGATAGTTTTTATAGAATACTGTTATTCTCTCTATCATATTATATTTTAATTCAAACTATCATCGGATTGGTAGTTAAGTTTTCTTTGGTAGTTAAGATCTAGCTAATTTTCATGTTGTTAACCTTCTATGTTGAATTCTAGCTTTTGTAAATTAGATTATTTCTATTGAACGTTTCCATTTTTTGTAAAACATTTTTCATTTTCCAGATTATTTCTAAGGAAGAAGGGTTTTATAATTTTTTGGATATTTTTGTTAATCTTTAAGAGTTTCCTTATGTCTGATTGGACCTTAATGGGTGCTTCCAATGGGAAGATTCTAAAGACTGCACTATACTTTCTCTAGCATTTTTTGCTCATTCTCTTTCCAACAATGAAGGGTCTACAACATTTTTTGTCTATCATATCAGTTTTAAGGAATAGCTAAGCTTTGAAATGTTGTAAAAGCTTTGGCACATCACCATTTTTTATGTTTTGTTCATATTTATTTCTACCTTTTTCCCCGAAACATAAAGAAGAGTTGGCTTTCTATAAAAAATTCAAAGGTCATTTAATGAGGCACAAATTGGTCCCCCACTCATTGAATTTCCCATAAGGTTGTCAGAGAAGCGTAAACTTTGATCATCAACACATATAAAATGTGAGGGAAGAGCATACACACCTCCAATCACAAGCAAGATCACCAAGTAAAGCAAACAATAGCTCTTTTAAAGCCCAAATTAAAAAATTTGATAATGTGATGTCGCTTGTTCTTTTTAGATCCAAAATCCAAATATTCCTATTTTAAAAATCAAAGCTAAATAAAACCCTACAAGAATATGGACTAGTAGTTTTGATAGAAATTTCTTATCCCAATGAATGCCACAAGATTCCAACCAAGTATAAGTAACACAAAAACCTCTATACTACTAAATGGAAAAGGCAGAAAATAAAAAACTCCAAATTTAAACCCCCTTTTTTAAAATAAAAAAAAAATTGTAGTTTGATCTAGTTAACAATATTTTATTTTAAATGATTTTGACTCCAAAAATTAAAATGCAAAAAGGACAACCCTGCTAAAGTTTTGAGAGCTTTCTGAATGTACAAATTTTAGAAAAAAAATCATGATTGTAGCCCTAGAGACCAAATTTATTGATAAACCCTAATTTTTCAACATCTATTTTTTTACAAACTATTTTTCATCAAAATTAAAAACATAAAAAATAGACCCTCATTAGAATTTTGAGAGCTTTCCATAAATATAAGAAAAATTGAAAAATTCACTTATTTGCTCCCAAAATTGATTTTTCATGAAAAATCATTAAAAAAATTATAAATAATAACAAACATGTCAAAAAAAAATTGTTTTTTTATTGAAATCTCTTGATATCATCCCAAACCCACAAAAAATATTTTGTGAAAAAAATTGCAACTGTTTGTGCTCAATAACATCAAATTTTTCTAAAACCCTGATTTTAAAAGATATGATTTAAATTGCTAACTATTTTTCATCAAAATTTAAAACATACAGAACAATCTCCTATTATAATTTTAAGAGCTTTCTAGAAATATAAGAAAATCCGAAAAATTTGTTGATTTGCTCCCAAAGTTAATTTTTTCATGAAAAACATAAAAAAATTATAACTCGCTCAAAATAGATTTAAAAATCATTTTTTTTTACTCAAGTCTCTTGATATCAACCCTAACCTGCAAAAAACAATTGTGAAAAAATTTGCAACATTTTTTAGATATGATCAAATCTTTCTAAAACCTAAGCTTGGTTTTCCAACCCTAGCTACAAAATGTTAGTCTCCACATTTTCACACCAAATAATAATATAAGATACAAAAATCTACAAAAAATCGATTCACAATAGGTTCACCAATATAGAATAGGGTAAAATCATGGGAAAAGGCATGAATCAATAGTATCAAACACCAAATACATAAAACTCAAACCCTACAGACCCTAATCCAACAATGAAGCACAAATGAGCATAGAAACATAAAATAATGAAGTAATATTACCAATAATTCCTATGCCATGGTTGAATCACCTTCATTTATCTTCTCCATTTTTCTTTGTATGCTTGCTTTCCCTCATATTTGGAATATGCAACAATAAGCCTAGTGAAAATGACAAAAAAATATTGAAGATAGTAGTTGTGGTTGTTTTTTGAAAGGAAAGTGATAGGTCTTTTTAATAGAAAACTAAATTTGAATGAAGGGCCAAGATTGAAGGATGAAGAATGATGTTGATCAATGGATGATATTGCTTAGAAAGTAATAAAATAAGGTTAGGGTAAAGTTAGGGTTGAGTTAAGGATGAATGATAGAGATTACAAGGTAATAAAACCTTATCAAGGGTGTAAATTAATTGAGATGTGAAGGGATAAGAATGGCACAAATAAAGAGGTTGATACAGAAAATGAGGTTGTTGGAGTAAATTAAATAATTATAAAATTATTTAATCTAGGAGGGAAAATGAATAACTCAATAATTAAAACAACTATTTAATTATAGAACAAGAGGGAATGTTGACTTGTAAATTAAATAACTATTTAATCTAAAAGTAGAAGAAAATGGCAAATTAGTAAATAATTAAAATAATTGTTTACTAGTAGCTTGGGAAAATATGGAAAATAATTAAATAAATAAGATTTATTTAGTTGTGGAAGAAAAGGTTGGTGAATAATTAAATAAAAATAATTATTTAATTATAGTAGGAAAATGAGAATAATTGAATAAATAGGAATTTGTTTAATTATAGAAGAAAAGTGGTAATTAGTGACATAATTAAATTAATTAATCAGAGGAAGAATAAAAAGGAAGAATGAATTAATTAAATTATTAAGACTATTTAATTAATAGAAAAAAGGGGTTGGGGCCCTAGCTCAGTTGGCTAAATCTTTCTTGTTGCAGGAGGTTGGTCACGAGGTCTAGTCTCGCCCACCCCCGTGGTACCGGAGGGCATGTCGCGCTAGCGCCGCCGGTCACGTTAAAAAGTTTACCAGGCGCACTGCAGTTTATAGGGGTTCGTGCTACCCGATTCCTGCAGTCTAATAAAAAAAAATTAATAGAAAAAATGATTTTAGACAATAATTAAGTAATTAAAATTATTCAATTATGTGGGAGAAGAAGGGAATTGATTCGTAAGCTATTGGAAGAGTGCCCACTCCCTTTATTAATGATAAGAAAAAAAGACAATGATTCTACCACACAGAAGAAATTGAGTTTACCCTGAAAGAAATAATGCAATGGACAAGACTAAAATAGAAATCTTAAAAGAAGAAACAAAGGAGAGAAGAACAAGAACAAATCCAATAAAGAGCCATGCTCCAAATGGAGGAAGAAGACAAGAAAAAAACTATCCCAACAAGAGACAAACTCTTAAACTTTATGTATCTTTTGGTTCAGGAGCACGTCTGTATTAGTCCATTTTGAACCCTCCTCAACCTCCTCTCTACCTTCACTATGAAATTTTTTCATCTTCATACTTTCTATCTCTTTGCTTAGTGTCCCAACAATATATGCTTTTGTTTTATTGCTCATATTTTGAGAGATCCGTAGCTTTTTAGAGGAGGGCAAAACCAAATCTTGCTAAAAAAAAATCACCAGGATTCAAATCATTTGAATCCTCCATGAAAGGAAAAGTACCTCCTAATTCAAAACCGTCTTCTAACTCTGCAGAAGGAAGATCAACACCCTTATCAAGGGCAAGAAAATTAGCAAGGGAGACAAGCACAAGAGGCTAGACAAGGGAATACACAAGAGGTTGGACAAGAATTGAATCCAAAACAAGCTTAGCATCCAAGAAATTTCCATGATTTCATCAAATTAAATTAGCATCAAGAGAGCCAGGCATTCTAATCCTTTTTTTCAGGTTGACATGTCTAGAGCCAAGAGCACGTTGAATAGTGCAAGCTTCAATTTTATGTCCCAAATTATTACAACGAAAATATCTAAATGGAATCCATTCATAATTTAAAAATTGAGTCGAAGATCCCAAAGAGGAATTTAGTATCTAGAAAGAGTGAAAAATAGGTTTCGATAAATCAATTATGGAACAAACTCTAATGTACCTTCTTGTAGGATTCACTTCATCTGAGTCAATCTTAACAAAGGAGCCCACTTGATTGATCAATTTACTAATGACCTATTTGCATTCTGCATGACCAAAGGAACATTGTAAAGCCTGACCTAAACTAGAACATTTGTAATCGTGTCACCAAAAAGTGTATACCTTGGCACTTTTTCACTCATTTTGGCCTTTTCCATTGGATTTTAACCTTGTTTTACCTTGATTCAGCCTTGTAAGCTTGCAATTCAACAATAACCTAACATTGTTTTACTAAGGTTTTATGAAGTTTTGTAACACATTTCCTCACTTTTCTAAGACCCTCTCAACACAATTCACCTAAACAACACCTTCTTACACCTTTCTAATCCTTATGAAAAATGTTGTAAAGTGTTGTAATGCATTTTCACACTTACCTAGGCTTATCACCCCTAAATTAACCCTTTTTCTATGCTAATTTGTCTCCCTAATGTACTTTTAGTCTCGACCTAAGTGTGTTTCAGGAGGCAAAGCTGATTAACTTTATTAAACACAAATTAATTCCTGACCACCACTTGAAATTGCCCAAGTGGACTAGGTCGCCACTTTGGGCGACCTAGTCCCTTTTGGCAAAAATATCAAATTTGAAATAAAATTCATTGGGAATCTTGCCTCCTAAACCCTAAGTGTTGACCTATTAGGTTGCATTTCAAGAAAATTAGGGTTTTACATGTAGAAATAAGGATTTTCACCTTCATTTTTCCCTCTCCTTAGCTCATTTTTCACTCTCATTCTCTTACACTCTCTCGAACTCATCACAAGCACTCTTGCACTCTTATCTTCCAAAGAAATCAATCAAGCACAAGGGTTTCACAAGAAACCTCCATTGGAGCTGCTCTTGCATGTTGCAAACCATCAACAACAAAGGTTGGGTAAGAATTTTCATTGAGTTCATCATTCAATCTTACTTTCCATTGGGTTTATCTCATTTGAGTTTAGTTACCTTAAAAGGGGTTTGACTTAGGCAAACCCATATTCCCTAACCCCAACAATCTATTGGTCTTTGCATGTGTTTATTAGTTTTGTACTCATATTTGGTGAAGTACTGTGAGAGGCAAAATATGCAACAAACTAACAATAGATGGATTAGCCATTGTTAGTAAATTGAAACAAACCTCTCTCTATGAAATTGCTGATCAAACATAGAATAGAAAAACATGGAGAAACTTGTGCAATCCAAAATATAGAAATCTAATCTAGGTTAACCAAACTCCAATCCATAGTGGGAGTGGTGCTCCTCATGATGTAGAAAGGATTCCCTTTCCCACCCCCTTGATAAGCAAGATGCCAAATGAAGAGCAAGATTAGTTCTCAAAATCAGAGAGTAACCTTGCAATGAGAATGTGTTTTGTGTTGTTGTGATGAGCAAGATTAGTTCTCTTATGTGGAGAGTAACCTTGCATGAAAAAGTGTTGTTGTTTGAAGGAGAGAAGCCTTCAACTTATAGTTGAACTTGAAGAGAGGAGAGGTCAAATTGATGAATGTGGGATCATTCATGGACCAATGACAAGATGACACTTGTCAAGGTGTGAGAGGGTGAGGAATGTGCAAGTCTTGGCCAATGTGCCAATTTCAAATTTGAATTTTGCAATTAATGAATGTGGTTGAGGGTTTTTGGGGGGAATTGTGTTTGTCCAAAAAGTCAAACATGAGAGTTAATGAGGGTATATTCCTTGGGAATATGACCCTTGTGAGGGAAAATAGGTCTTTTTAATAAATCAATTCAAGTGATTTATTGTGCAAGTGGATGAATCTAGAGGATTCATGTAGTTAGGATTAAACTAATCAGGGTTTGATTAATCTAATAGGAATTAGGTGATTTTGACTTTTGACTTATATTTTAGGATTAAAATAAATCAAAGTGAGAAGAAAATGATTTCAGATTTAATTAAATAAAGGTTTGTTTTATTTAATCAAAGATGATGATGTTAATTGTTAAATCAAATAAAGGTGAATTTATTTAATTTAAGTGGATGACTTTAGGAGATTTATGATTTAATTAAATAAAATTTGATTTATTTAATCAAAAGATGAATATTGGCGATGATGTCAAATCTGCATGTCTACATTTTGCCCCTCTTTGAAGCAATGTACTTGTTGCATTGGTTCAAAGAATGATGCCGCTGACATCGAAATTAAAAAAATTCAGAATTTTCGGATGCCCCAACGAAAATAAGTATGTTAGTACATTGCCCCTCGAGAGATCAAGCGAAAAGATTCAATTTGAGGTGGATCTCGCAACAAAGAGGTTCAAAATGAATGTATGGATGGCTAGACTATATGATAATGATGATGTAAATGAGATGTTTGGAAGATGCTTAAAATAACAAATCTATATTATTTTAAACATGTTAAATGATTATGCAATGCATGTGAGATGGATGAGATGGATGATGTTGTCCTATAATGATATGACGTGATTATGCAAGATGAGAGGATGAATGCAGCATGGATGGAGGATGGATGCATTGTTAGCATGAAAGAGGATAGAAGAATGAGAGGGATCAACCCTTAAATTCAAGAAGAATGCAGAATTCCAACAAGACAACTTTATCAGAAATGATGATGAATGATCATGATATATTGCTTATCCAGGGATGGGAGAGATAAAGAGCATAACTTTCCTTATGTTTGATAACACACGTAGGTGTGATGCATCAAGGTATTAAGAACCAGGATGGCGTTGCACCTAGTGTGATGGATTTGACTTGTCAAACAGATAGGAGTACTCTTGTTCACACTTGACAAACGAAACCTTATTCAGAATGCAGTTCAGATATTCTAAACATCTCGGGCAAAACATAAAAAGGCAAGCCTTATTATGTGGTCCACAAGATACCTAAAACATCCTTCCTACAAAAAAACAAAGTACGTCTGACAAATTTATTTTACAAGAATATCCAACAAGCACAACAGATAAAAAGATAATGATCATTGCCCCATTCCTTTCTCTCTAAACCCGTTTTGTTTAGGCATCATCGAGAGGTCTTTGGAATGAGTTCAAAATAAGATAAGTCAAAAAGACCAAAATAAAGTAAACAAACAAGCTGATGTTCATCGTACCGCTAGCCAAGGCTAAACTACTGTGGGGTACCTGATGCTTATGTCCATCACAGGAAAGCTTCATCCTAGGACATGTAGTGATCAGGGTTTTGGTGAGACTGATTGGGTGATAAGCTATTGATACTCTGAGTTGACCAACTTGTTGACTTACTGACTTAGACTTTTGAGACTTTGACGATTAGGGAGTTCACTTTGGAACCTGCTAAACTTGCTTCTGACTGACTCACCAAAGGGTGAAAGCGACGATTGATTTTATTATAAATAATGTTTATTGCGGGTGAAAGCGGGATGAGACGAGTGCACCTTTTGGGTTTTTCAAATGTTTTGAGGTTGTTTTTGGTATTTTTTTTTTCAATATTTTTTGAATGTTTTTGGTATTTTCAAGATTTATGACAAACAGACTAACTTAAAGACCTATCCTAGGGGTCTCGGGAGCCGATCCATAGATTAGCCTTGCCTACATTATACACGCAAAGACCACATAGTTTGATTGACAACAAACTTGACTTAATTAAAAGATGGATGGGCAAGCGGATTGCCAATGTGACGAACGCCTAAAGGACTGACCTAAATGTGAAAACAAATGGGCAAATAGATTGCCAATGTGACAGATGCCTAAGGACTGACCCTAACTGTCTCAGGGGATGATCAAAGATCAACCTTGCCTATGTTCAAGCTCAGAGACGATGTAGTTTGACAAGGTGAAAGACTGACAAGACTCAATGAATTTTGAAGATTTTCCGATATTTAGAAATGTTTTTGGATTTTGGATGATTTGGATGTTTTTGGATTTTTGATGAATTTTTCTAAATGTTTTTGAGTTTTTTGATGAATTTTTCTGAATGTTTTTGAGTTTTTTGATGAATTTTTTTGAATGTTTTTGGATTTTCACATGATTTTGACAATGTGATGATACGTGATGACGATATCAGTGCTCTGTTTTGGGATTTTGTTGAAAACCAAGCTTAATGTTGATCAATCGGATTGATGAATTGATAGTTTGACTAAGTGTGTTAAGTCAAACAAAAGTGATAATGCACTTGTAAAATCTAGGAAGTTGTGTTATCCTAGAGTAAACTTGTACAAAAGAGGATGGTTTGACTAAGTGTTCTAAGTCAAACGAGGTGATTATGGATTTGATAATTTGGCTAAGTGTTAAGCCAAACAGAGTGATGATAATAAACTTGTAAACCCAAGGAAGTTGTGTTATCCTAGAGTAAACTTGTGCATAAGATGATAGTTTGACTAAGTGTGTTAAGTCAAACAAGGTGATAATTGATTGGATTCGATTGATCAAGATTGGTGAAGCTTGATTTAGAACAAAATTGTTTTGAATTATTTGATGTGACACTGATGTACACATTAGATGCAACTGATATTGAATTTTCCAGATTGATGTTCGATGAAAGATAAAACTTGATAAGGAACATCGTCTTGCTGTCAAAATATGCCATGGGCTAGTGATTTGGATTTTGGATCACAAGTTCTTTGACTAATTTGATTTTGTGTTTTCCAATGTTCAGATCACCACATAAGTAGGAGGATATATATCCAGATTTATTCTCGAAGCAAGATGCAAATATCTACCCCCAATGTCTAGCAATGTTTGAACGACCATGGGTAGATTCTTGGATGAATGGATATGGATTATCTTGCGATAAGGTAAGGGTGTTCAAACAGAGGAATGCTCATTCGGATAATGCTTTGAGGCTCAGATAACATTGGATAGGATGGGATCAATGAAAATGACCCATATCAAGATGTTTACCATAAACAAGTGTAAAGTGTTTACCAAACCTTCATCAAAATCCAGATAAGGTAGATAGATGGATACAAATATATGAAAATGGATTGGATAAGTGGTTCTTGAATAAATGGATGATATGGATGGAATGTCAGCTTTATTATGGATGCAATAAGATGCTGTCAACTGAACTGGTGCACGTAGATGCTCGATTCTACTCATGACACCTATTTTCCAGGTTTTCATCATGGTACCTATCCAAAGCGCCACCGAAATGGTTTTCGCTAGAGGACAATTTTTCTCTTTACTATTTTCAATCCTTTTTCTGATTTTTTTGGATTTTTATATTTTTTATTTTTTTTTTGTCGCCAAGATGCCTCTTTGCCAGGTTTTCATCAAGGTGACCATTTTTTCAGGACATTTTTCTGATTTTATTTTTTTTGTATTTTTTGCTAAAAGATTTTAAGCTAATGTTGAATCATTTAATACCATTGATGTTGATGCTTCTTTCATAACATGCCATCGGTATCCTGCTTGAAGAAGTTGTTTTGCCAAGACACGTGCACTTGAATGCAAATTTTGAGAAATCTGTTTTGTTTTGCTGATACCAGAGTTAACTCCGTCTTTGTGCGCACATCGTGATAAAGTGCCTTCTGAATCCTTATGATGAAGGGTTGTTGCCAACACATGGTCAATGTGAGAATTGGATATCATGTGTGGAGGCGTGGATGGAGTGTGTTTAGGTATAAAAGATGGATTGGTCGATAGTTTGGAACCTTTGACTCTCCAAACTTGGGAAGATGAGTAGTGATGGGTGGATACAGAAGTGTGCATGGAATTGGGACCAACAGCTTGATATAATTTGTATGTCACTTGAGAAGCTTCCTTTTTCCTTTGTGGAAATATTTGATGGATATTTTTCCCTTTTTTATTTTGTGCCATAGTTTCTTTGACTGATGGAGTTTGATAGGGATAATCTTTCTTTGTATTCATTGGTATCCAAGTGTATTTGATTTGTTCGATATGATTCTTAGCTTCTTTTTCTTTGATAAGGTTCTTCATGATTCGATTCAAGTCTTTCTTTTGATGTTGGTCCCAATTTGTGGATGGGGTGATGGGTGGATGAAGATTCATGACATGGCGGGTTGTAGTATTCGCATTAGTTTCATCATAAGGATCCTTCATGCTCCCTATGTTGACGTTTGCTCGAGACGAAGTTGCCCCCAGTTTTGTAGAGGTATCACTAATAATTCTAGATCCCTTGATTGTCGAATAACCAAGGCCTAGATGCTTAGGATTGCCAATAATCTGCACTGGTTCTAGGATACCCTATTCATGCAAACCTAATCCTTTACCTTGATAATTCATCTGCTGAAAAAGTTTATTTGCAATAGGATATGATCTACCTTGGAAACAAGGTGTTATTCCTTCTCTATTCTGTGGTGGATCTTCAAAAGTGTCAGCTTCTTTAGTGATAAGATAGCTTGCCCTTAAAAATATGAGAGATCCAAGTTTATAAGTGATAGGATCCTCCGTATGTGGGATGAATGCCCGATTGATATCTTTAGCTTGATCTTGTGAAATATCATATTGTACTACTTCTTCAAGAAGTGTTGATGATTCAGTGTCCTCATAAAACTCTTCCTCATGATTCAGTTCATAGGATGTTGTTTCTGATTCATGACTTCTATAGAAGCCTTCTTCATGTTCTTTTTTGGATAGGTGTCCATAGGATTTTTTTGATTCACAACTTCTATAGAAGCCTTCTTCATGATTTGTTTCTGCTATGTCTCCAATTTTTTCCATCTCTCGGTCTTGTGTACAAATGTTAAGAGTAGGATACTCTTGTACCTTGGTAATGATGTCAAGAGTATGCGACTCTTGTTTTGAATGAAGATCATCTACATGTTCGTCCAAAGAAAGCATCTTGTGGGTAGATGGAGGAATATGTGCTATATGGATATGACCATCATTTGTGACATATTGTATAGATAGGAGAGTGCCCATTAGATCATTGTAGTGAGATACAAATTCTTGATCTTGAATAATTTCATAATTACTTTCGACATGCTTTGGATCAAGCTCTTGACATGGGTCAATTTCAAAGGATGGATTGCTTATAGTGGGTTATTGGACATCATCGTTGGGAAGTGGCTCAATATTCTCTTGAGCTTTGAGTGGATTTGGATCAAATGTTGAGCTAGGGATTCCTTCAATATCTGTAACCATAAGGTCAAAGGATGTCAATATGTCTTGGGAAGGAACATTGCTAGACCTTGGTGATAGATTTTTATCATTCTTTGGAATATGTTCTTGAGATATGTCCTCTAATTCGCTAGGTGATGTAGAGACATTTTCCACATGGTCATTGGTCGAGGGATCTTGGTTTATGTCAATAGGATCAAATCGTTTATTTGATAGCTAGATGGGGTGGAAGCATCTTCAAGATCTTGAACATTATTTTCGACAATTGTGGAAGAGAGATTATGTTGCAAGCTTTGTTGAGCGAGTAATACCTGTGTTTGTTGTTGAGCCAACAATGCTTGTTGTTGGTCGTGTTGTTGTTGTTGCGCAAACAACGCTTGTTCTTGGTCGTATTTCTGTTGTAATTGGTAGTCTTGCAAGGCTTCTTGATACGCTTCTTGTTGTGCTTGCAATTGAGCTTGGTATTGTGCTTGCGCTTGCGCTTTCTGAGCTTGGAATTGCGCTCATGCTTGAGCGTGTGCTTGTTGGATTACTTGTGCCATCTGAGCGGTATGTGCGGCTTGCATAGCTTGTGCGGCTTGTTGGTTTTGGAGCGCCTTTTTGCGGGAAGCTTCTTGAGCGGCTTGCAACATGATGGAGAATGAATTGGTCATGTTGTATTTTGGCGGTGGTGGCGATGGATTGGGAATGGTGTTGATTGTTGGGATTGCTTGGATGGTTGGTTGCCACATGCTGTTGAGATATCGATGGAAAAATGGGATGATTTGGTATGATGTTTTGATTCGGCATGATAGATTGAAATTGAATATTGTTGTGGTTGGGAATCATATTGCCTTGATTTAGGTAACTTTGATTTTGCATGGTGTTACCTTGACTTGAATCAACATATGGAGTTGCCAATATATTGCTAGGATTTTGAACAACATTGATGGGATTTGCAAACATGTCTACCCCAAAATTTACCAAGTTCAGATTCGAAATGTTCATGTTTGGTAAAGTTGTACTTGGCATGTATGGATTTGGTGGGATAATGTTGTTTGAAAAACTCGTGCATTGAGTGTTTGGTTGATAGATTTGCAAATTTGGACTTGGATTTAAATCTATCATTTGGAAAGGTGTTCCAAACTTTAGATTGGGCATTCTCACATTCGTATCGTTGAAGTTTGTAGGAGATAATGATTCCATGTATAAATCTGAGTTTCAATAATCAATTGGTCTTGCGAGACTTGGATAGTTTGGTTGAATCGGATTACTCATGATGGATGGATCAAGTTTATATTCCATGTCCCTCTTTTGTTGAAATCGAGTTTGAACCATAAAATGAAGATCAATTTTCAAGAATGTAAGAGATGAACCTCTAATCCTTTAGATCAGTCTAAGCCTTAGGTTCAAAGAAGCGAAGAACTAGGATAATTGAAAGATCAAAGTGATGACGAGGATGAGATAAACGGAAGATGAGTGATATGGATGAATGGAACTCTTAAAGAACCTTTGAAGGAAATGCTAAACTTTTAGGACTTGATTTGATTGATTCATGATTGGATTGATGGTTTGACTAGGTGTGTTAAGTCAACCAAGAGTGATGAATGTAATTGTAAAGCTCTAGGAAGTTGTGTTATCCATAGAGTGAACTCCTACAAGATGGTAGTTTGACTAAGTGCGTCAAGTCAAATGAGTTGATGATTTGATAATCTAGCTAGGTGTGTTAAGCCAAACAAGATGAACTCATAAACCCTAGGAAGTTGTATTATCCAAGAGAGAACTCATGTATAGGATGATGGTTTGACTAGTTGTGTTAAGTCAAACAAAGTGATTTAATTTTGCCTAGAAGTTTAGCATAACAGATGTTTACAAAGTTTCCAAGAGTTGTTGGTGAGGTGATTTTTGACTGATTTTGATGGTTGAGAGATGGATGAAAGTGATTGAATTTGATCCTAGACTTGACCTAGATAACACTTCTTCCTACAAGACCTCGGTGTTGAAGAACATGCTAAATTTCCTATGGGAGGAAAGCAAACCTTTCAAAAGGTTCAGGATTCTGTTGATAGTAAAACTGATACAACTTAGGATTGTTCCTTGAAACTTTTCTATAAAATTTGTAGACCAATCTCTCTCTAAATTCAAAAAGTCTCTCAAGACGCTCCTCACGGGCTTTCAAACTAATCTTTCTGAACTTCAGTTTTGGGATTTTGATCTTGCGGGAAATCATGTTAGAAAACACATGTGTAATCCAATTTGTCTTTTATCTTGTCTTAATGAATTCCTTTTACCAAAAGCACTTGCTTGATTATGTTTTCAAACTATATGTCTAATGTCCCACTTTCATTTTTATCCCACAATGTCCATTATGTGGAAATCAAAGAAATTAGGGCAAAATTCTCCTATGTTTATCCTTAGTGAAAACAAATGATGATAGAATCCAAACACTTAGAAACCTCTAAGGATATGGTCCCTAGGGCAAGCAAGAGTACTTGAATTCATCAAAGATATTTGTTTCCTCCGAGGTGTTTGAAATTTGAGGCTCTTGTGAATGTCTGTTTTTCAATCGTTTTGAGAACCAAGCAATGTATCTTTTTACTTCCAAACACTTTTTACAACCCTAGGATGATGAGGCAATATCTTGTTGGGTTCCCACTTGGACAAATCCAGCTACGCATATCTTGTGTGAATGGCTAGATGCTTGACCACACTGGCTCCCCTCCATGGCACTCACTTATTCGGGTCAGCCAAGCATTAGAACCCATGAATCTCCCATGGCATACTTTCCATTTCCACAACAAGACCGCATGTATAACATGGGGCGGCTTCAAAGGACATGACCTTTTGCACCAACAAGATAGACAAGGTTTTGGCCTTTTTTTAAACAAAGGGTTCTAATGCGGGCATTCCGTTCGTGGGGGATTATCCAACATCGACGAGAGTCCATTGCTATCCATCTCGTCGAAATAATCCTCGTGATTCTTGAAATTTCCTCAAGAATCCACACATATACCAGTTGGAAGTCGCTTGGCTTTAGCATGTTCCCGGTTGGGTCGTTCCCTTGGGTGAGTACTTTTTCCCACAAGGCAGACCCTCTAAGATAAAAAAAAAGCGATTAAACATATTCGTAGTTCGATCAACCTTTGTTTAGAAACAAAGGGAGAACACTCGCAATAAGTTTACTCACACTCACAAGATGTTTTGTTCAATTTAAGTGCCCAAAATGAAAGTGTGAAGGCAATATTTTTGACAACTTAATATCATCAAAATGCTTTTGATTCTCAAGATCACTGTGAAGCGCGAGAGAAGCGCATACACATTTTAATGATATTAATTTGTGAAAAAGATTACAAAGCATTGAATGCACATGTTTATTTTAAGCCTCAAACCAGTGATGTGTTCATTATAAGCACCAAAATCCAAGTGTGAAGGTTGTCTTTTTCATTTTTAGACCAAATTGAGATTCTAGTAAGTGTTTCTAAGGTTTAATTTTATCCCAATTTGAAAAAGAAAATCAATCACTGATTAATTTTAAATCCAAATTTGAAAGGTGATTTGGTTTGAAACAGAAAACGAGAGCATAAAATGGAAGCTCAAGATAAACATAATAAGCATTAAAAAATGCTTTTGTTTAGAATTCAAATATTCAACTCAAATCTGCTCGTTTTTTTGCTTAAGTCCAATGTTCAATTCCAATATCAACCCTTAAACTTTTTCCTGCAAACATCACAAATAAGAGTTAAGTATGTCGAAATGATAACTCAACCATTTGAGGAAACATAAAATTGACAAGTCATACAAGTCTTTTAAATCAATAATAAATGTCAATAAACTTTCAAATATGTACCTTCTTTCATATACATGACTTAAATGATGGTTAACATTAAAATATTTACCCTTTTGATCAAGATGTATGATCCCAAACTAAAAAATTAAAACAATGGTTTCCCATAATCAGATACAATATTTGGTAATCAATACAATCAGATAAGTAAAGATAGTGCATTAAATTGTGCCCTATGAATTTTTCATGCTTATAGAAAAAGAAATAGTTTAGCATTAACTTTTCCAATGGCATTCAAAGGTAACAAAATGCATTAACAAAAACAAACCCCTATTGAATACTGTCAGCAATAAAAGTCATCCTCGCCATTAAAATCTACAAACAATAGATGTTAAATTTGTCAACACTAAAGGTACCAAAAAATGAAGTGTAAACAACAACAAACTCTGACATAAATAACAAGTGTAAAGATGAATTCCACCACTTTGCCCGCATCTTTCTACCAATTTAAAGCAAAATCCCATCGATCCACTTGTTGGAGGAATAAATTCACCTCTTAACCAAACATCGAATCATACCAAATACATTAAATTTGCCAGTGATGAGTAACCTTGCATCAAGATGTGTTGTTAAATTATGTTGTTGTAATGAGCAAGATTAGTTCTCTCATGTGGAGAGTAACCTTGCCTAAAATGTGTTGTTGTTTGAAGGAGAGAATCCTTCAACTTATAGTTGAACTTGAAGAGAGGAGAGGTCAAATTGATGAATGTGGGATCATTCATGGACCAATGACAAGATGACACTTGTCAAGGTGTGAGAGGGTGAGGAATGTGCAAGTCTTGGCCAATGTGCCAATTTCAAATTTGAATTTTGCAATAAATGAATGTGGTTGAGGGTTTTTGGGGGGAATTGTGTTTGTCCAAAAAGTCAAACATGAGAGTTAATGAGGGTATATTCCTTGGGAATATGCCCCTTGTGAGGGAAAATAGGTCTTTTTAATAAATCAATTCAAGTGATTTATTGTGCAAGTGGATGAATCTAGAGGATTCATGTAGTTAGGATTAAACTAATCAGGATTTGATTAATCTAATAGGAATTAGGTGATTTTGACTTTTGACTTATATTTTAGGATTAAAATAAATCAAAGTGAGAAGAAAATGATTTCAGATTTAATTAAATAAAGGTTTGTTTTATTTAATCAAAGATGATGATGTTAATTGTTAAATCAAATAAAGGTGAATTTATTTAATTTAAGTGGATGAATTTAGGAGATTTATGATTTAATTAAATAAAATTTGATTTATTTAATCAAAAGATGAATATTGGCGATGATGTCAAATTTGCATGTCTACAAGTACAAAGTGTTGGAGACAGTACAAGCATCCTACCCAAATCACATCCAACCATCAAATACTAAGTGAGACAAAAAGACAAGCTATAGATCATTTTCAGGATTTTCAAACACGGGTTGTTGCAGAAAAGGGATACATCAACTAGGACCCACAAAATCGGGACCTGATTTCTTGAAAAGCACCAAGAGGACTAGGTCGCCACTATTGGCGACCTTGTCCCTGTGCTAAGCCTAAAAAAGGGTTTTTGTATTTTTGGGTACCCTTTTCCCCGAAACCTGTTCCGACGAATTTTCCTAACAAGAGGACTAGGTCGCCCAACTTGGCGTAAGTGTCCAACTATTGTTAAACATTTTCCAAAATATCTCAGGATCATTTATCTACAAGGCTTCAACCCCAGGTGCACAACCTCTCAACTCTCTCGTTTCATTTCTATTTTGCATACATTTAGGGCATATAGTGTAGTTAGTTTACATTAGTTTATTTTTAATTTTTTTACATTACATACATTAGATTAGTATCATTCTATTTTAGTTTTAGCCACACATCACACACACATTTCACAACCTTCATCAATCAGCCCTTCCCTTGAATGCAACTGCCAAAAATCCAATAGCCACCTAGAGGCAAGAGTGTCATTCTCACACACAAAGTGCTCTTAGGGTGAAAAACCATAAGGGCCTAGTAAAGGGAATACTTTTTCCCTAGGTTGAAAGCTACATTTTTGGTGATTCATTTTGGTGAACTCGACCATAGACCATTTGCTATATTTTTTATTTTTACATTTCATCTTAGAGATAGCTTGCATTGCATTAAAATTTTGCATTGTTTGCATCCTAGGGTTAGTGGAAAAAGTGCATTTAGTGAAAGTTCATGATAGACTTCATTGCATTGCATTTTTAGCAAGAAAATACAAAAAAAATTGCATTTCTAGTTTCTATTTGTATTTGCATATCAAACAAAGCATAAATAGTAGTCAAAAATTCAAAAACAACACTACTGGGACTAAGTCGCCACACTGGGTTACCTAGTCCTCTTGCACAATTTACATCATAGTTTCTATCATTTTTAGCACATTGTTTGCATTTCCATTTTTGTAATTGTCTTTCTATTTTTAGTTCCAAATTGGCTATTTTGGTCCATTTACTATCATTTACAAAACCCTCCTGTCCATGTCTTTCAAGAAGTTGTGGACCTCCCTCAAATCCTTAATGGATATGTCAAGCTGCACCTTTGTCACTGATCCTAATGACCTTGAACCCACTCTTGCTCATCCAACTCCCAATGAATTTCCTCCAATGGAAGTAGACATCATTGGAGATGATGATGCTAGCATGTATCGGTTCCTTAATGAGTGCCTTAATAACCTTGAAGCAAATGCTTCTTTTTACCCCTCTATAAATCAGCTTGTGATGCCTAACATATCACCTCTTGAATCATTTGCTTACCTTCATTCGGAAGTACACAATGGCTCTCGGCTACCTACTCAAGGGGAGCCTAGTTCCTCTCACCAGGTCCCTCCTCAAACCTTTTACCATAACCCGGTTACACACCCTCCGATTAATCTGCAACAAACTTATGGAAAAGAGTTTACCATTTTAAGAAAACAATTTTGTGACCTCACGAATGAACATGAGATCCATAATACTATGACCAATTGTAACCGGATGGACACACAATGGGCATTGGTTATCAAGATCCCCCTCATGCTAGGGTGCATCCTAGAGAATGCCTTATACTTCGTAATGATGGTACGATGATCTTTGATTCCCCTCTCAACTTGGATGTTCTCCTTCCTAAGGAAAATCCACCATCCCATCCTGACAACAACACTAAACCTCAGGCCATTTCAGGACCTCCTACTCCCATACCCTCTTTTGAAGTCAGAGAATCCAGCCATCGCAAGAGACCATATAAATTATAGAAACTTAAGTTTCCTCTCCATCCACCACCTGAATATGAGAGATATTTATACATCCTCTTAAACAAAGGACTCATCACCTTACCCCATCATAATAAGTGGGTAATTCTTCCTAAGGATTCTAACGCACCACATTGTGCTTATCAGCGTGTTCTTGGGCATAGAAGCGATGAATATCGCCATCTGCAAGAGATACTAAGTAAGTATCACTTCATCGATTCTGAGTGCTACCCTATCGACCCGTAGTATGCTATAATATACCTATTCATGTAATATTTGTAGAACATGTCCTCACTATTACATTACCCCTCTCATCACCTACCTCGGCTCCCTCCAGCCTTGCACTCGGTAGGGGCAAGAGGTTGCTAGCCTTGTCCTAGCAATGCAATTTTCTTTGTCCCTTAGCTTCGTTGACCACCTCCCACTTTTTCCCATCGAGATGGGGAGGTGGATGAATTACTTCCTAGTTGACTTACTATTGCCTTACTAGTTTTGTGTTTGTTCTTGTGTCATGTATTTTCCATCTTGTTTGATGTTTTCTTCCTCTTTGTGGCATTCTCCTATATGTACCTACCTTCTTCTTTGTGTCATGCATGCCTTTCCGCTTTTTCACTTTTTCTTTTTATTTTTCCTTTCATTTGGGGATGATGCAAGACGTTGAGACCAAAATTTCTCCTTCATGTTGACCCAAATGATGCTCTTTTCCTTTATTTTTCTTTTTCTTTTCATTTGGGGATGATGCAAGGCATTGAGACCACAATGTATCCTTCATGTTGACCCAAATGATGCTCTTTTCTTTTTTTTCTTTTTCTTATGCCTTTCCTTTGAGGATGATGCAAGGCATTGAGACTGCAATGTCTCCTTCATGTTGACTCAAACATAAGGCTCTTTTTTGTTTGTCTTTTTCTTTTTCTTTTTCTTTTTCTTTTTATTGTCGTTTTAGGGACGATGCAAAGCGTCGAGACATCCCATGTCTTTTCCATGTTGACCCAAATCTACTCTCTTTTTTCACTTGCTTTCGCTCTCTTTGTGTCTTCTTCCAATTCTATGTATTTGGGAGAATCATGATAGTTCCATGGTCTCTAAAAGAAACATTTCAGAAACAAACATATTGATCCCAAATCCATAGATCCCTTATGTATTTGGTGTTTTTCATTTTGGGGGCGTATCTCCTTTTTCCTTTGCTTTCTCCCCTTTTGAATGGCGTGGCCTTTTTTGGACACCTATCACTTGACGTTGGTATTTTCACGTAAGGATCTCATGTCCCATTTTTTCATTTTTCCTTTCTCTACTTTAAAGAAATTGCTCACAAAGTGGTGTGTAGTAATTCCTTTAAAGTGGGGGCATACATTGGCACTATTTTATTTCTTGCATTTGTGTTTGCTATTTCTTTACCCGTGCTTCCTACTGTATCCTTGTCACTTCACATGATGTGTTTCTCACTCTGTGGATGACATTTAATGTCCTTCATAAGTGTGACTTATCTTAGCATATTATATTCCTCTTAGTGGCCTGATGTGATGCATTGAATCCCCTAAGTTGTGAATCTTCTATCCTTTGATTGGTCCTCTCTTGTAGAAATTAAACACAATGTTCCCTAAGTCAAAGACCTCATATGAACTATACAATACTCCTTAGAACACTCTTTTTGCATTTTGCATTTTGCATTTTGTACCTTTTTCATGCATACATGGCCACCTTGCATAACACAAATTGCATGCCTATGGTGCCATCTTGCACTTGTTCATCAGTTCTAAGCATCCAAGGCTTTTCTTGTCTCATGAACCACACCCCTATCTTTTTTGGCACCTTATCAAAGTTATCAAGAGGTATAACTTTGGTATGTTTGAGAAGGAAGCCCAACTAGTGGCACGACTTTCCCCATAGCCACCTTTTTATGTGTAAGTGCATACCAACCGTGTTTGTGTATCTCACCACCTTTTGGAATTCTCACCCGATGGACAACTGAAAGTCTCATCGACCCAGAGTGAGTACATCCTTTTCTCTAGGACAAACAGCTTAGATCTGATCCACAACTAGATGGACAAATGGTCGAAGCTTGATCTGACTTTTCCCCACCCTTTCACATCACTCCTTGTGCATGATATATTATACTTATGTTTAGTTTTCCATGGGATCTTGATCCTAGGGGATTGATTATCCCTCTCGATTGATGTCATTTCATCTTGCTAGCATGAGTACATTATATCTCACTTGACATGCATGATTCAGTTACTTTAGTGTGAGTTTTAAGTAATTTCATACTCTCACTAAAGTGGGGGCTAAATGTGTCACCAAAAAGTGTATACCTTGGCACTTTTTCACTCATTTTGGCCTTTTCCATTGGATTTTGGCCTTCAACCTTGTAAGCTTGCAATTCAACAATAATCTAATAGTGTTTTACTAAGGTGTTGTGAAGTGTTGTAACACATTTCCTCACTTTTCTAAGACCCTCTCAACACAATTCACCTAAACAACACCTTCTTACACCTTTCTAAGCCATATGACAAAGTGTTGTAAAGTGTTGTAATTCATTTTCACACTTACCTAGGCTTATCACCCCTAAATTAACCCTTTTTCTATGCTAATTTGTCCCCATAATACATTTTTAGTCCTAACCTAATTCTATTTTGGGAGGCAAAGCCGATTAACTTTATTAAACACAAATTAATTCCCAACCACCACTTGAAATTGTCCAAGTGGACTAGGTCGCCACTTTGGTCGACCTAGTCCCTTTTGTCAAAAATCTCAAATATGAAATAAAATTCAACAAGAATCTTGCCTCCTAAACCCTAAGTGTTGGCCTATTAGGTTGCATTTCAAGAAAATTAGGGTTTTACATGTACAAATAAGGGTTTTCACCTTCATTTTTCCCTCTCCTTAGCTCATTTTTCACTCTTATTCTCTTAGACTCTCACAAAATTATCACAAGCACCCTTGCACTCCTATCTTCCAAAGAAAGCAATCAAGCACAAGAGTTTCACAAGAAACCTCCATTGGAGTTGCTCTTGCATGTTGCAGACCATCAACAACAAAGGTTTTGTAATCATTTACATTAAGTTCACCATTCAATCTTACTTTCCTTTGGCTTTATCTCATTTGGGTTTAGTTACCTTCAAAGGTGTTTGACTTAGGCAAACCCCTATTCCCTAACCCCAACAATCTCTTGGTCTTTGCATGTATTTGTAGGTTTTGTACTTAGATTTGGTGAAGTACAAAGTGTTGGAGAAAGTACAAGAATCCTACCCAAATCACATCCAAGCATCAAACCCTAAATGAGATAAAAAGACAAACTACTGGTCATTTTTTAGAGTTTTAGACACAGGTTGCTGCAAAAAAGGGAAACATCAACCAGGACCCACAGAATCAGGACTTAATTTCTTGAAAAGCACAAATAGGACTAGGTCACCACTATTGTCAACCTTGTCCCTGTGCTAAGCCTGAAAAAGGGTTTTTATATTTTTGGGTACCCTTTTCCCCGAAACCTATTCTAACAGATTTTCTCGATAGGAGGACCAGATCTCCCAACTTGGCGTAAGTGTCCTTCTGCTATTTTCATACATTTTCTAGAATATCTCGAGATCATTCATCTACAAGGCTTCAACCCCAGGTGCACAATCTCTCAACTCTCTTGTTTCATTTATGTTTTGCATCTATTTAGGGCATATAGTGTAGTTAGTTTATATTAGTTTAGTTTTACTTTGTTTACATTACATTCATTAGATTAGTATCATTCTATTTTAGTTTTAGACACACATTTCACAACCTTCATCAATCAGCCCTTCCTTTGAATGCAACTGTCAAAAACCTTGTAGCCACCTAGAGGCAATAGTGTCATTCTCACACACAAAGTGCTCCTAGGGTGAAAACCCTAAGGGCCTAGTAAAGGGAATCCTTTTGCCCTACATTGAAAGCTACATTTTTGGTGGTTCAGTAATCACAATAGATGAAGGGTTGAAAAAGGGGGGTCCACAAAGTGAGGAAGAGGCTTGAACTATTAAAGAACCAATGGCCATTCTACACAACAAAGTTACAGTTAGCAATAGATTTGAAGGAAAGCAAGAAAAAACCATAGTCAAGGGCTTCAATATATAGCATAGATAGATTTCCACAAGAGGTTTTGACCCACTCCATAACCAAGTCGAAGGACAGGCACTTTTGTAGGACCCTCAAAATCAAATATCTCTTCCCATAATGCTCAGTAATTTCATTAATACAATCATCTGATATGTGGAGATTTGCAGGCTCGTCTTCGAATACCACTTGTAAGTCACCTATATAAAAGGAAGAATTATCACCATGCTAGGCTTGAGCAGTGACAGGGGGAGGAGGGATTAGTGGTAGATCTGGGGGAGATGGCTAGGGTTAGCCCAATGGATCTGCTCTAGGAAATAAACACTACACACATGGTAAGGGATTACCTTGTTTCTACAAGGTGCAAAGGAGATAGACCCCGCAACACGCTACCCATATTGAGCCAAGGACAGGAGATCAAAAGTGAGAGTAAGAGAAGGAGGCCTTAATGAATGCTCAGTCCCTGAGATGGACTATAGAGCATAATGCCTCTTCATTTCCCCCACCTTCATAATAGTTGATACCCTTTGGGTTACTAGTATAATGCTTTCACTTGGTTGTGCCTTTTGTTTTCTACACACCACTTCCCTCCCACCCATGTCATCCTCTACACCGAGCACTCCATCTTCATGAACCGCACCAAGGCTACCCGCACACATTATTTCATAGATATTGATGATAATATTTTACAGCCAATGGAAGATAAGATTCCAAAGCACACTTGTAGAAGATATGCTCATAAGATTTGGGGATTTTTCTTTAAGAAATTAAATGAGACTGAAAGATGCCAAGTATTTGTTGAAATGATGTGAAATACAAAGTTTAGGTCCATTATGAAGATTTTTGGGTTAGAACATCGGAGGCTTCAAGTGAAAAATTTATTATGAAGAATCTAATGAGTGCATATGAGAATGTAAGGAAACTTACTATTTTTTATAGATAATACTTAGCATATTTAATTCAAAATTAATTATAATTTAATACATTTAATTTATCATTAATTATGGATAAATATGTTTTATTAGAATTTATTTTAAAATTAAAATGAGAGTTCCAATATTAAATTTTAAATTTGACTATTATAACATAACTATTTTCTATTATCTCCCAATTAATATTAAATATAATGTTAAAGCTTTTATTTTTTATTTAAAAAAATATTAAATTATAACAAATCTTATTTAATTGCAATTAATAATAAATTAAATATTTTAATATTATTAATATTAAATATAATGTTAGAACTTATATTTTTTATTTAAAAAAATATTAAATTATAACAAATCTTATTTAATTGCAATTAATAATAAATTGAATATTTTAATATTATTAATATTAAATTAAACATATTCATCTTGAATTTTTTATTTTTCTAGCTTTATTGATAGCTATAATTTAAGATGCCACGTATTTTTCTAGCTTTATTGATAACGATAATTTAAGATGCCACGTATTTGAAATCTTCTTGTTTGATTTATATGGTCAATAAAAAAAATGTTACTACAATCTTAATGCTTCAAATCTCTTCTTTTTTTTAGGGCTCCTCTATTTTTTTCCAAATCAATTTAATTTATATTAATATTTTATTTTATTTTATTTTTATTTTTGCCTTCTAACACAATATTTAAGCTTAAAATTTCACTCTTAAATGTCATAATAGAAATTTAAACTTACTATGATTTTATCATTTGAGAAAAACTCCCTTGATTATATTTATTATCTCCTATTTATAAAGAGCTTACTATGTTTAATAATTAGCATATTTAATTTAAAATTAAATATAATTAAATATATTTAGTTTTCCATTAAAAATGGATAAATATTTTTTATTATAATTTTTTTTTGGATAAAAATTGAGTGTTTCAATATTAAATTTTAAATTCTATTATTATTAGATAAATATTTTTTATTATCTCCCAATTAAGTATAATATTGAAATTTTTATTTTTATATTTTAAAAAATATTAAATTATAAAAAATAGTATTTAGTTACAATTAATAATAAATTAAATGTTTCAATATTATTAATATTAAATTAACATGTCTTTCTTGACTTTTTATTTTTCTAACTTTATGGATAGTTATGATTATGTGGAAATCTTTGTTTTTGATAAGATAAGCAGCATTTACAGGGTGTTGTACCCTTTACACAGAAAGTCCAAAAGACCAAAGGAAAGCATAGTTCAAACAGAACTTGAACTAGAAGCACAAACAGAAGAAACAACTGACCAACAACTCTAGAAAAACAAAAATTAGACATTCTATTATAATTTAATATGCCACTCATTTGAAATATTCTCATTTGATTTATATCTTGAATAATATTTTACTACTAGAATCCCAAGGATTCAAAGCTTCATTTTTGGGCTCTTCTAATCTTTCTCAAATCAATTTAAATATCTATATATATAGAGTATTTGTATCCTCCATTTGACCAATCAAAAATAAATAGAAATAAATGCCTCATATCAAGATATGTATGTATAGGCTTAGGAAAATTCACCGCCAACAATTCACCAATCTCCTTCTTTGATTTATATCGTCCATAAAATTTTATTACTAGAATCCCAAGACTTTAATGCTTCATTTTAGGGTTCCTCTAATCTTCACCAAATCAATTTAAATATATATAGAGAGTATTTGTATCCTCTATTTGACCAATCAAAATAAATAAAAATAAATGTCTCCTATCAAGATATGTATTTATAGGCTTCGGATAATTCACCACCAACAATTCACCAATCTCCTTGCTTGTTATTACTAGAGTCCCAAGTCTTCAAAGCTCCATTTTAGGGCTCCTCTAATCTTTCCCAAATCAATTTAGATCTATATCCTCCACTTGACCAATAAAAAATAAATGTCTTGTATCAAGATATGTATTTATAGGTTTCAGGCAAATTCACCACCAACAATTCACCAATCTCCTTGTTTGATTTATATCGTCAATAATATTTTATTACTAGAATCCCAAGGTTTCAAAGCTCCATTTTAGGGCTCCTCTAATATTTCCCAAATCAATTTAAATATATATATATATATAAAAAGAGACAGTATTTGTATCTTCCACTTGACCAATCAAAAACAAATAAAAATTAATGCCTCGTATCAAGATATGTATTTATACACATGAGACAAATTCACCGCCAACAACTCATATCCATTATAAACAAAAAGAGACATTTCAATGAAACCTTCCTATAAAAGAAGATTGTTAATCAAATAAATTATAATCGACCACTGCACAACTCTTTCCTATTAGAAGTGAGGGGAAAAGCATTTCACTTTGATTAAAAAGAAGATTGCAAATGGAAAAAGGAAAAATGAGTGATAAGTGTGAAGGAGATAAAAATGATGGTAATGAACATGGAAGAGCCGAATCAAAAGAGACTAAGCATTTGGGAAGAAAGCATACTCGTTACACCAGTGCTCAAGTTGAAGTGATGGAAGAGTAAGATTTTTAACTTTTAACTCATTTATACTTAAGTTTTTTCTGCTAGTTGGACAGTTTCAGTTTCTTTTGCTTTAATTTTTTTTGGGTGTTTCACTTTTTCTCAACCCTTTTTTATCTCCATAGCCATTTTGTAATGGTTACTAGCCCTTCAATTTTAATCTAATCAAAACTCAGTTATACTTAAAATAAGTTAATTGTTTAGATGTTTAAATAGTTCTAATTTGAAAAAATAATCCTTTTGAACAAGTTTCAACCTATTTGAATTGAAATAAAAACCCTATTTAAAAAATACAGATCTAAAGAAAACTGACACTTTTTAAAAATATTTTATTGTTGCAGGATGTTTAGGGGATGCCCACACCCAGATGAAAAGGAACGACAAGAATTGAGCATTAAATTGGGTTTGACGCCACTACAAATAAAATTCTGGTTTCAGAATCGCCGTACACAAGTGAAGGTAGTGTGTATATATATATATATTTAAAATAGGGTTAACAAATACAATTCTTTTTCTTTCAAAATTTCACTGAAGTTTTTGATATATAACAATAATTTTCTCTTGAAAATCTATGGTGTGCAGGTTCAACAGGAGCGTACTGATAACGCTCTTTTGCGTACGGAGAATGAGAGACTCCGACTTGATAACAAGGCGCTACAACAAACTATAAAAGATATCAAGTGTCCAACCTGCGTGGGACCTAATGTAATGGCAGATATGCTTGACAATACGCGCCGTTTGAGTCTGGAAAATGCCCTTTTAAAAGAAGAGGTTTACTAAAATAATCGCATGGGATTGTTTTTTATTTGTGTTTTGTATTGTTTTTCATAGTTTATTTTGGTTCACTGACGATCCTCTTCTGGTCCTCTAGATTGGTAAACTTTCTGCAGTCGCTTCAAATTGTATTGGACGAACAATCCCGTTGTTGGAAGCCAGAGGAGAACAATCACAGTTCATATCCTCTTTACAGCATGGAACAGGAAGCTCCGGACAGAATCAGATTACATGGCCCTTGCCCACTTTTGTTTCAATGGATAAATCCTCGGCATTGGAAGCTTCAGCGAATGGCACCATAGAAATTTTGAATGCAGACGAGTTTTGCAGAAACATGAAGAGAGAAGGTAGCAGAGACGGCTCAATTATTCCTATCACCGGAGATGCATTGGTCGATGTCTTCATGGATACGGTATCTCTTTCTCACATTCTGATGGATATTTTAAGGTTTTTTTAATTCAGAAATTTTTAGGTTTTGTAAGATCCTTGCAATTATACATGTTTTATTTGACAAAGTTTGACATATCTGTACTAAGCCATATTTTTCTTAATAATTCCTGTATAACTTCAACTGTTATGATTCCGTAGGAGTCTAAAGATTTTGTAGATCTATGTATGTGATATTGTTTACCTTAATGCTTGTATTTTTAGATCATGATAGAGTCTTCCTAATAGATTTACAAATAAGATTCAGATTTAGAGATTTTGATACAATCTGAAAATAAGTTTCTATTTTTTTCTGTTTTTAATGATGGATCGTTCTTTCTCTTGCTTATCTTTTTTTTTTTTGATCATTCTGACGATGATGTATGATCAGAAAGATTGATGAATAAAAATTAAAACTGCAAACTATATCTTTATGAACTATAAAGATCTCATATGTTTAAATTTTACATCTATTTCTGAGATCTTAAACAAAATTAATATTTTTGATTTGATGAATTTTAACCATTCTCTTTAACCTTATATAACTTCCAATAAAAGTTAAAGGGTATGAGGAAGAGTATGACGTCATTTAGATTTGTATTTTGGTAATGTTCTTGGTTCCACAATTTAGGTGTTGTAGTATTTTGTGGGTGTTTTTCTTTTGTTTAGTTCTTTAATTTAGATTTGTATTTTGGTAATGTTCTTTGTTCTATAGTGTAACTGTTGTAGTATTTTGTGGGTATAGTTGTTTGTTAGTGAAAAATTAAATCATTCTTGATTCATAGTTTAATTTTTCTTTGGATGGTTTCTATAGGGCTTTAGCATGTCACAACATGGGCATGTGAATATTTCCCTCGAGGAGAGTGATCGTCTAGTGGCGGTAAGTGATTATTTTGTTAAATATATTATTTTTTATAATGTAATTTCTATATATTAATGTCTTTAATTGTTATTGTAATAGATGAATCTTGACCAAGAACTAAACCCTAGGAAGAGAACCAAGAGCGTTTCTCGATCTCAAAATAAATGAATGACAGACATATCGCCATCCGTCCGACAAGTAAAGCACAAGAGTTTATTTCGAGAGCATGGAGAGCAATGACTTTTGATTCCAGAGCCCTTTGTTGTATGCCTATATGGCATTTTTGTAAATATTTTTTATTAAATATATTTGGCATTGTATGCCTATATGGCATTCTCGTAAGACTATATGGCTATTTTATATATTTTTTATACTTATATCGACATATATTGATGTATGCCTACATGGCTATTTGGTTAATACAAATCTTTCTTAGTGATGGTGTCCATATTTGTATTATAAACCCATGGTTCAATAGATATGAGTTATGTGTATTCAAGTGTATTCTTTACAACTTACGCATATAGTTTGTGACTTACGTGTATTCCAATGTATACTTTGTGACTTACGTTTTTTCATGTGTATACCTTGTATTCATGCATATACTTTATATTAATGTGTATACTATGTATTCATTTGTATACTTCAAGGCTTAAGTGTATTTGAGTACGTGTGCTTCACTTGTTCACATGTATGCTTGACTTATTCATGTGTATACTTATTAATTGGTTAGCCCTAGCATTACTCATTGTTGTCCTTCATGATTTGTCTTGAATATTTATTGATTGATGCTAAACAACTTCAATATTTTTAGGAATACTAGTAGAGTTACAAATTACAAAATTTCACAAATTGAAAAGAAAAGATTAATTGTAAATAAATGCATTGATTATTAACTTGATAATTGCTTAAGAATGAGTATAATATATATATCAAGAGATGAGCCTTCTAGAATGGAAATTTCCAACTAGAAAATAGGCATGCAACTTCATGCAAGATTGCACAACTGAGCAATCATTATCCTAAAAATCTAACAACTAGCAAACATATCTAAGGAATATTTTAGGCAGAATATTCTACACTAACATTTTCATAATCAATGGCTTGTTTCTATGCTCACTCCCCAACTATCAGCTAAAATTTGTCAAGAATCCCATTTGATATATTTCTATGTCCATCGGATCATAGATATAAATCTACCCAAAGCATTCCCAATACTTTGAAAGTAGTAATCCACCCAAAATTACAACGGGAGATATGGCAAATGAACCCACATAGGCATAACTAAATAAAGAATAGTTCACCCTTCACAACTTGGTGAAACCATTGCCAAACTTAGAAGATCTTAATGATAAAAGAAGAATTATGATCTATACAATATAGAATTAATACCCACTTTGATCACTAAAAACTTTTCAACCATGGGTTTATCATGTTTTTTCAAATCTGGTATTATTTAAGATTATTGAGAAATTTATTTCCTAGTGTTCCCTTGTGCTTACATATCTTAATTCAATTTAATTCAAAGATTTCCATAAAATTCTTTATCTAAAATCAAAAAACATGTTTTCAATTGGTTTTCAATGAAATGTTTCATAAAAAAAATCCAGTATATTTAATCTTTTGATTGGAACAACTTAATTAAGCAAAGGATACACAACCTTCACAACACTTGCAAAACATAATATTCATAGTAGATGATGAGTAGTTAACTTCTTGACACATTATCATACAAACATTTATCTTGAATAGTCTTAAAAAAAATTCATAGCATAATCCTCATAGTACAAAATGAATTGTTATGTTATTGATCCATCACCATATAAACACATCGAAAGATGTATATGTCATTTTTTTGAAATATTATTTCCTATATAGGAAATGGACTTGGGGGAAAGCTTTATAATTTATAATACAAATAAGAAATGGACTTGGGTGAAAACTTTATTTATCAAACCAAATAATAAAGTTCTACCATTGAGCGCATTTTCAATTGGTTGTATATTGTTGTAAGGGAAAGGAGGATAATTAAAAAATATATTTCCCTTGCTAGACTTGAGGATGATCATATGCTTTTGGTGTGGAAAACTTGGACTTGTCAACTATCGTGTGAATGTTTCTCTTTTTGATTGTTTTTCATGCCATCATAAGGGATCAAGTCGGTTGAACATAGCTCAGACTGATTCGTTGTGTTTGGGTGAAAAAGAGGACCATTATGACAGCTACAATTTTTCTTCTTCAGAGCAATGTTAATTTTCTTCTATCTCCATGAAATTTACATCCCCATTCCTTTATAAACAAGTCACGACCAAAAATTCATAAATACAATATTAAAGGCTATTAATAAAAGCCATGCTGACAAAGTCTAATCGTTTATAAAAACATGTCCTAAGTCATATTAAAAACTTGTCCCTTTGAGTTAACTGATGCCAACTCGGATGTCACATCAACCACTATCAAAAAGGACACAACCGCTCTACCGTTGAAGTGATAGAAGGTAGGCGCGGTATCACAGTGAAGCTGCAAGTCAATCACCCAACTGTGAGATTATTTGGAGAGGCCGCAGTGTCTGTGGTAACCGAGCTCCAACAATTGGCCCGCATTACCGTGGTGAGTTAGACAGTGAGCTGCAGTGTGGCAGTGGCCACTGCACCACCACGAGTGGTCTAGAAGGTAACCGCGGGTCGGCAGTAACTATGAGTCGGCGATTAACCACTCAACCGTAGGCAGGAGACGGTGAGGCCGTGGTAATGCGAAGAACTACGAGGGTGGCAACCGCGGACAAGGCGAAGGAGGGTTGCAGTATTGTGGTGGACACCATGGTACTGTAAGCCAGAGAGACTGATGGCGCAGGGGTGCGGTAGATGCCAGAAACTTGCGCAGGAGTTGGGTGAATTCCCAATAGCAAGGCCCTCAAAATCAAAGATCTCTTCCCATAATGCTTAGTAATTCCATTAATATAGTTGTCTGAAATGTGGAGATTTGCAGGCTCTTCTATGAATACCACCTCTGAGCCACCCATATAAAGGAAGAATTATTACTATGTTGGGCCTATGTAGTGATAGGCAAGGGAGGGATTGGTAGTAGATCTAAGGGAAGATGGCTAGGGTATCCCAATAGATCTGCTCTAGGCAATAATCATTGCACACATGGTAAGGTTTTTCCTTGTTTCTACATGGTGCAAAGGAGAGAGACACCACAATAGGCTACCCATCTTGAGTCAAAGACAACGAATCAAAAGTGAGAGCAAGAGAAGGAGGCCTTAATGAATTCTCAGTCCCTGAGATGGACTATAGAACATAATGCCTCTTCATTTCCCCCACCTTCGCAATAGTTGATGCCCTTTGGGTTACCAATAGAATGCTTTCACTTGGATGTGCCTTTTGTTTTCTACACATCACTTCCCTCTCACCTATGTCATCCTCTACACCGAGCACTCCATGTCTGTGAACCAGACCAAGGTTGCCCGCACACATTATTTTATAGATATTGATGAAAACATTTTATAGCCAATGGAAGATAAGATTCCATAGTGCACTTGTAGAAGATATGCTCATAAGATTTGGAGATTGTTCTTTAAAAAATTTAATGAGACCAAAAAATGTCAACTATTTGTTGAAATGATGCAAAGTATAAAGTTTAGGTCCATCATGAAGATTCTTGGGTTGAGAACATAAAGGCTTTAAGTGAAAAATTATTGTGAAGAATCTAATGAGTGCATATGAGAATGTAAAGAAACTTACTATTTTTTATAGAGAATACTTAACATATTTAATTCAAAATTAATTATAATTTAATACATTTAATTTATTATTAATTATGAATAGATATTTTTTATTATAATTTATTTTAAAATTAAAATGAGAGTTCCAATATTAAATTTTAAATTTGATTACTATAATATAACTATTTTCTATTATCTCTCAATTAATATTAAATATAATGTTAGAATTTTTCATTTTTTATTTAAAAAAATATAAATTATAATAAATCTTATTTAATTAGAATTAATAATAAATTAAATGTTTCAATATTATTAATATTAAATTAAACATATCCATCTTGAATTTTTATTTTTCTAGCTTTATTGATAGCTATAAGTTAACATGCCATGTATTTGAAATCTTCTTGTTTGAAAAATATGATCGGTAAAAAAATTGTTACTAAAATCTCAATGCTTCAAAAAAAATTTAAGACTCCACTAATCTTCTCAAATCAATTTAACTATATATTAATATTTTTTTCACCCTCTAGCACAATATTTAAGCATCTTAAAATTTCACCCTTAAATGGCATAACAGAAATTTAAACTTAGATCTTCATTTTAAGAATTCTATGATTTTATCATTTGAGAAAAACTCCCTTAATTGTATTTATTATCTTGTGTTTGTAAAAAACTTACTATGTTTAAAAATTAGCATATTTAATTTAAAATTAAATATAATTTAATATATTTAGTTTTCCATTAAAAATAGATAAATATTTTTTATTATAATTTGATTTTGATAAAAAATTGACAGTTTCAATATTACATTTTAAATTATATTATTATTACATAATTATTTTCTATTATCTCCTAATTAATATTAAATATAATGTTGAAATTTTAATTTTTTTTATCTTAAAAAATATTAAATTATACTAAATAGTATTTAATTACAATTAATAATAAATTAAATGTTTCAATATTATTAATATTAAATTAAACACGTCCCTCTTGATTTTTTATTAAAAAATTAAACACAATATTATAATTTAATATGCCACGCATTTGAAATCTTCTGCTTGATTTTATATCTTAATAAAAAATTATTACTAGAATCCCAAGGCTTCAAAGCTTCATGTTAGGGCTCCTCTAATCTTTTCCAAATCAATTTAAATATATAAAGAGAGAGTATTTGTATCCTTCAATTGACCAATCAAAAATAAATACCTCATATCAAGGTATGTTTATATAGGCTTGAGGAAAATTCACCACCAACAATTTACCAATCTCCTTGTTTGATTTATATCATCAATAAAATTTTATTACTAGAATCACAAGGCTTTAAAGCTTCATTTTAGGGCTCCTCTAATCTTTCCCAAATCAATTTAAATATATGTAGAGAGAGTATTTGTATCCTCCACTTGACCAATCAAAATAAATAAAAATAAATGCCTTGTATCAAGATATGTCTTTATAGGCTTTCAATCTCCTTGTTTGATTTATATCATTAATAAAAATTTATTACTAGAATCCCAAATCTTCAAAGCTCCATTTTAGGGCTCCTCTAATCTTTCCCAAATCAATTTAAATATATATAGATTATTTGTATCCTCCACTTGACCAATCAAAAATAAATAAAAATTAATGCCTCGGATATGTATTTATAGATTTAGGCAAATTCATGACCAACAATTCACTTATCTCTTTGTTTGATTTATATCATCAATAAAAATTTATTACTAGAATCTCAAGGTTTCAAAGCTCCATTTTAGGGCTCCTCTAATCTTTCCCAAATCAACATAAATATATATAAAGAGAGAGTATTTGTATCCTCCACTTGACCAATCAAAAATAAATAAAAATAAATGCCTCGTATCAAGATATGTATTTATAAACTTGAAGCAAATTCATTATCAACAACTCATATCCGTTATAAGCAAGAAGAGGCATTTCACTGAAACCTTCCTATAAAAAGAAGATTATTAATCAAATAAATTATAATTGACCACTACACAACTCTTTTCTATTAGAAGTGAGGGGGAAAGCATTTCACTTCGATTGAAAAGAAGATTGCTAATGGAAAAAGGAAAAATGGATGATAAGTGTGAAGGAGATAGAAACGATGGTAATGAACATGGAGGAGCGGGATCAAAAGAGGCTAAGCATTTGGGAAGAAAGCATACTCGTTACACCAGTGTTCAAGTTGAAGTGATGGAAGAGTAAGATTTTTAACTTTTAATTCATTTATACTTAGTTTTTTCAGCTGATTAGACAGTTTCAGTTTATTTTGTTTTAATTTTTTATTTGATATTTCACTTCTCATGACTCCCTTTTTTATCTCCATAGCCGTTTTGTAATGGATAGTGGCACTTCAGTTTTGATCTAATCAAAACTCATTTATACTTGAAAATAAATCATTTGTTTAGATGTTTAAATAGTTCTAATTTGAAAAGATAATCCTTCTAAGAAGTTTCAACCTATTTGAATTAAAATAAAAACCCTATTAAAAAAATATATATCTAAATAAAAACTCTCTCTTTTTAATATTTTATTGTTGCAGGATGTTTAGGGGGTGCCCGCACCCAGAAGAAAAGGAACGACAAGAATTGAGCATTAAATTGGGTCTGACGCCACTACAAATAAAATTCTGGTTTCAGAATCGCCGCACACAAGTGAAGGTAGTATATATATATAAATATAATTAATAGGGTTAACAAGTACAATTCTTTTTCTATCAAAATTTTACTGAAGTTTTTGATATATAACGATAATCTTCTCTTGAAAACCTATGGTGTGCAGGTTCAACAAGAACGTACTGATAACGCTCTTTTGCGTACGGAGAATGAGAGACTCCGACTTGATAACGAGGCGCTGCAACACACTATAAGAGATATCAAGTGTCAAACCTGCGGTGGACCTACAGTAATGGCAGATATGCTTTACAATACGCACCGTTTGAGTATGGAAAATGCGCTTTTAAAAGAAGAGGTTTGCTAACATAATCGCATGGGATTGTTTTTTATTTGTGTTTTGTATTGTTTTTCACAATTTATTTTGGTTCACTGACGATCGTCTTCTGGTCCTCTAGATTGGTAAACTTTCTGCAGTCGCTTCAAATTGTATTGGACGAACAATCCCGTTGTTGGAAGCCAGAGGAGAACAATCACAGCTCATATCCTCTTTACAGCATGGAACAGGAAGCTCCGGACAAAACCAGATTACATTGCCCTTGCCCACTTTTGTTTCAATGGATAAATCCTCGGCATTGGAAGCTGCAATAAAGGCCACTGAAGAATTGATCTGGATGATGGAAAAAGGCGAGCCTGTTTGGGTGCAGAAACCTTCAGCGAATGGTACCATAGAAATTTTGAATGCGGACGAGTTTTGCAGATCCTTTCCTCGGGGCACGGGGCTCAGCAGCAACATGAAGAGAGAAGGTAGCAGAGACGGCTCAATTGTTCCTATCACCGGAGATGCATTGGTCGATGTCTTCATGGATGCGGTATCTCTTACTCAATTCTGATGGATATTTTAAGATTTTTTTAAATCAGAATTTTGTAGGTTTTGTAAGATCCTTGCAATTATACATGTTTTATGACAGAGTTTGACATATTCTGTACTAAAAAAATTTCTTAATAATTCCTGTATAACTTGCGCTGTTATGATTCCCAAGAGTCTAAAGATTTTGTAGATCTATGTATGTGATATTGTTTACCTTAATGCTTGTTTTTTTAGATCATGATAGAGTCTTCCTGATAGATTTACAAACAAAATTCAGATTTAGAGATTTTGATACAATCTGAAAATTAGCTGCTTTTTTTAATGATGGATCGTTCTTTCTCTTGTTTATCATTTTTTTAATCATTCTGAAGATGATGATGTGTTGATGAATAAAAATTAAAACTGCAAACTATATCTTTATGAACTATAGAAATCTCAGATCTTTAAATTTTACATCTATTTCTCAGATCTTAACCAAAATTAATATTTTTAATTTGATGGATTTTAACCATTCCCTTTAACCTTATATAATGTCCAATAAATGTTAAAGGGTGTGAGGAATGTGTAGGGTAGAGTATGACATTTAGATTTGTATTTTGGTAATGTTCTTGGTTCCATAGTTTAGCTGTTGTAGTATTTTGTGGGTGTTTTTCTTTTGTTCAGTTGTCTAATTTTTATTTTTATTTTGATAATGTTCTTCGTTCCATAGTTTAGTTGTTGTAGTATTTTGTGGTGTTTTTTTTTGGTTCGGCGTATTTAGATTTTAGGTTCGCTTAATGAGTTCTTCGAAATCAATTGATTTTAAATCAAGCATTTATAAGGTTTGGAAATATGACGAGGCGGTTTGCTGATTGTGCACACCACCCATAACTGGATCACCTATTTAACAGATGAGCATTTAAGAATTCAGTGGAATATTTTTTAAACTAAATTGTTTGAAACAACCAAGGAAGGCTCTACCATTTTAGCTACTTAAAACAAATATACATGTAATACATTAAATTCTGCCGGCCAAAGTTTCTGTCATAAGCGTACTGAAATCAGATTGTCTATACGTTATTGCAGAATAAATGGAAGGAGATGTTTCCATTAATTGTAACAAAAGCACAGACTCTGCAAGTTCTATGTCCAGGGATTGATGGTCATAGAAATGGTTTACTTCAACAGGTATGAATGTCTGTTTCAAAAAAGCAGTAAATTAATGGTTTTTAAGATAATATTAGGATAGAGCTAGAATATGACTATAGTATGTCCTCTTGCAGATGTATGCGGAGCTACAGCTGCTGTCTCCATTTTTTCCCACAAGAAAGATATCTTTTCTTCGGTTCTCCCAGCAGCCGAGCGACGGATTATGGGTAGTGATAGATTTTACTCCACAATGTTTGAACTACAATGCTCCAGCCTCTGTTGGATGGTATCGTAAGCATCCTTCCGGATGTCTAATACAAGAGGCATCTAATGGGCGCTCAAGGGTGTGTATTCTATTGAAAATGCCGACTGGTCTAATTATAATGGTAGCAAAGATGTATGAGTTTCAATAAAACTGATTTTGCGTGTTAAATATCCATGCTAGTGCTATTTGGAAATGATATCTAACAGTTATGGATTATAATATATTACAGGTTACTTGGATAGAACAGGGTGAGGTTGAAGATAGAATGGTTCATGAGCAACTAATCAACAGCGGAATGACCTTTGGCGCGCAGCGTTGGCTGGCTTGCTTGGAGAAGCAATGCGCTTGGCTTAAAGCTCTCGTGGATCTCACAAGCCAAGGAGGTATTCATTTTTCTCAAAATTATTTTTGTTCAAAGTAAAATGGGTTTTTGACAAAGCCGAGTACAATTATAGTCAAGTTGACAAGTAAGATAAAGTACAGCAATTAAATTGTCAAACAAAATAGTATCAAAAGATTCAATTATTTAAAGACTTGCTTTATAATTTGTATGCAATTATCTAATGTATAGAATGTTTGCAGCTAATACAGTACTGCAAAGAAACCAAAGAAATATGATAAGACTGGCGCACAACATAAACTGCAATTTTTTTGCAAGTATAGGTGCACTATCCGCCACCTCACAATCCAACAATGACCATGTTAAAATAACAACAAGAAAAGCGTCTGAAGTGGGATTATCCAGAGGTGTTGTTATCTGTGTTGGCACTTCAATCAAGCTTTCTGTTTCCCCACAAATGCTGTTTGATTTTCTTGGGGATGAGCAAGCCAGATCACAGGTATAATATATATGTTCCGATTCATTTTCTTAGTCTCTGGAATTGTATTTTATTTATCATTTTCTAAGGTAGGACTGTTCTTTGTTCTGTGAAGCGCAATATATTATCATGTGGAGAATGGGAGAAAGGCCTAACCATTACAAATGGGTTTGGCCCCGCAAATAGCATTTCACTGTTTAAAGTTTCTACTGTAAGTACAAACATAAGAACCTTTTCTGCAATTGTTTTCCTACATTTTATGTGCCTTGAGTTAAATATGCTTTAAAATTTGCAGGAAGGTAAGACAGAGATGATGCTGAAACAGAGTTACACAGACGCATCAGGGTCTGTTGTAGTGTATACAACCATAAATGTTGACACCCTCAACAGTGAGGATGCTTCTTTATTACCCGTTGCCGCGCCTTATGGATTTACAATACTACCTTATGATACTACACCTGTCCGTAATTCACTTATACCAACCAGTATATTACATAAGGCAGCCTCGACCTCCAGCCGCTACAGTGAAGGCTCACTACTTACACTAGTTTTTCAAGCTATTGAGACACAGTTTTCTACCTGCGGACTGAGCGCTGAATATGTTGCGAATATCCACAATGTTATCAATAAGAACATCGAACGAATAAAAACTGTATTCGGTTGCACAGATGATTGACTGGTCTATTCACAGCACAATCTGAGGAATATTTCATTATCCTTTTACAGAGATGGGTTCCATTCAAACCCAGAAGAGCATGCTTACTTATTACAGAATTGTCCATTATAGTGGATTAAGATAGATTTTAAGGCTCGAGCAGATGAGTTGGGATTCAAGTTTTGAGTGAATTTGAGCTCCCAATGTTTAGTTTTAGAAGTAGAAGACAAGGAGGAGGAAATATGTGTCTCCTCTGCACATAACTCTATGCTTCTATTCTCTGCCTGCCTTTGTTTCTATCCTACATTACATATATAACACTGATCTGTTGATGTATGCCTGATCAAATAATTTTCACCATTCTTTCTGCAATTTATTGTAACTGTTTCTTATATTAAAACTAAGTCTAATTATTATACATATAGATGTCACTTCACAACTTTAAAGAATTTTCACTATATTCTTTCTGCAATTTATTGTAACGGTTTCTTATATTATAACTAAGTATAATTATACATATAGAGATTACTTCACAACTTTAAAAGAAAATGTGAATTTTTTTAAATAAGTTATTGATTTTAATTTTATTATGTATTATTATAAAGAGATTTTTAATTTTGTAATAGTTTTTATTTATATAATTTTATTAAGTATTATAAATCTTGAAATTTAAGATTGATAATAGTTTTTAATTTTAATTAAATTTATGAATAGTATAAATATTTTAAATATATCTATTTGAAAAATATCTAAAGATATTAATTAAGAATTATTTTTAATTATATGAACATATAAATATTAAACTTTATTTTTAAATTATTTTATTACATTACATTATTTATTTTATCTTTATTTAAAAAACTATTTTAATTTAAAATGTAAACTTTAATATTTATATTTTAAAATAAACAATAAATATGAAGAAAAAAAAAATACAAACTTCATGTAAATAATTTCCAAAGTTTTCAATTTTCCTTATTTAATTGTAAAAACAAACATTCATTAATCAATGCTCCTTCCAAGAGCCTTTTCCTTTAAAAAGACTTTTACCCATCATTGGTGATTTGCCTTTTCAAAATTAGTCAATAGTCTTTTGAGTTTACATAGGTTTGGTTTGGAATGGTTTTTTAAATTTTAAAGTATTTTGGGTTTTTTTTAAATAAATTTTAGCTTTTAACATTTACAATTTATTTATCAAATTTTCTTTCGTATATTAAACTTTTCTAAAATTAAAAAATATGTAAGTATTAAAATAATAAAGATAATAAAAAATATTTATTTCAAAAATTAAAAAATTATGTAAGTATTAAAATAATAAAGATAATAAAAAACATTTATTATAAATAAATAGAAATAGTAAGAAAATTTAAATATATTTTAATACATGTGAATCTAATTATAATTTTGTGAATTACGAATTTTATTTAAATGTATTAATCAAAATTTTAAAATATGATTTAAATAATAGATTTAAATGAAAAATGATTATAAGAATAATTTACTATATATTAAAAAAAAATTATAATAATTAAAGTATTATATTTTCTTAAAATTTAATAATAAATATTTATAATTTTATATTTATTCCTAAAATTTAAGAATATTTATTTTCAAAATTTAAAAGTTGTGAATTAAACTTATATTTTCTCTTTTGATTTAGGATAAAAGAGGGGTTTTCAAAAGATCTAAATATTTTTTAAACGATTAAGAAATATAAACTAAATAATTCTATTAATTATCAAAAAATGGTTTCAAGAAAAACATAATATTGAGGTTGTAAACCAACAATAACCATGCTAAACATCACCTTATCAAAGAATAAAAAATAACTAATACAACATATATAGCCCAAAAATATAAGAGACTAATTGGTTCAATTTAAATTGAATTGGTATCTCTTGAACTAACTCTAGATACACTTAATCTTACCCATAAACCGATTGAATCATATTCTCTTCCTAGTCGTTCCATCTTTTAATTGTCAAGCATAAATCAAAATAATTAAAAAGGGTTCTAGAAAACCTCGTGTTGAGTTCCATTTTCCTTTTACTCCTTATTTTTAGAGGGTGGACAAGGTGAAAATCTCTTACATTAAGACAATTGAAATTTTATTTCTAGATCCTAGGTCAAGCCCTCACTATCAACAACCCACTGCCTACAATTTACCTCCAACTATTTGAATGATTCTTTTCAAGATCCTCAAAACTATAAACATTATTTTCTTGGAAGTTAAAAAAAGTGGCAAGCTTCCTTGTTTTATCTGGTAATAGAATATTTTTTTTGATAGTTTGAGGGTAAATAAATTTTATTTTTTTTCTTTAGAAATTAGGTTTCTTTAAGTATTGTTCAAGAAAACAATAATAGTGTGATCTACTTTGAAGCATTTTTTATATAAAATTAAGGATGTCTCATTAACAAGAGCCTACAAGTAGTGAAGTTCCTGCCTAAAAAATTTAGAATAGTTTTGTTTGTATTTATTATGTTTGTTGTGTTTTAGGAACAATTGGTTAGGATAAAGCAATTGTCATCTAAATTTAGGAATTTGATCATTGATAGAGTCAATTTTGTCTTCCATTAGAAAATGACCCTTATAACAAAATAATTTTGCTCACTTCAAAATTATGAGATGCTTTGGTTGTGCTTTTAGGCCATGAAGAAAGCACAATTTACATGTTGCCAACATTATGTAAATATTAATGAGTTCAAATATTTTCTTAACCATTCAATAATAGATAACTCAATTATAAGCCTCATAAAACTTATAATGTGAAGTGTATTGAAAAAGGCCTTGATTAAACATCAAAAATCTCAATTGAACCCATATGCTTGTTTTACTGATTGTAGAGTAATGGACAAAAGAATTGCAATAGTCATTGGACCAAGACCAAAAGGTAGAGGATTAATTGATGAAACTATTCTTGAAGCCTCTTCATAGGAAACATGACCAACTAATTGGTATTCTCTTTTAGCACTAGGATCTTGAAAAAGTGGAAGCAATAGTTTAAATTTTCTATATATTAACCATCTTTTACTTACAATTTTTTGCACAGGTTTTAGCCAATCACCACGAACCAAATTTGGCACACCTATTGTAGCAACAAGAATATTTGCTTCATGAGTAGCTATGCTCAAATTTTGATGCTACTCTTTGGATTGCAAATGTTTTAGCCTTAAAGAACCTGCTCTTCATGTGACAATTTTTACTCAATATTGTGGTGGACACGTCATATACTTCAACCATAATTATTCAAATTATTTTATTCCTTTCAAGGTGACCACACATTGCTCATGTATTTCTAGGATAGTACAGTTATAAGCCTACTATCTAGAATCATAATTTTGTACTACAGACTCATCACTGTGTGAACTGATATTTGTCTAGGGTATTAATTGTTTAACTTAGCCATTGATGTGTATACCCTTAGCTTCCAGATCTGCTTGTCTCTGTAGACATGCAAAATATACGCATGCATATAATCATACTTCATTAAGCATTATTCCATCAATTAATTAAATAAACCAATTTAATTAATTCACTTCTCTCAAAATTAAATAAATCCAATTATTTAATTATCTCCTATAGTTTTTGATTTAATTAAATCACATATATCTAATTAAAATCAATCATATGCATTTTCCCCTCATTTGATTTAAAATAAATACAAAAATTGAAATCAAATGTCATATCACCTAAACTCCTATTAGATTAATCAAAATCCTGATTAATTTAATCCTAATCACCTAAATCCTCTAGATTCATCCACTTGCACAATAAATCATTTTAATTGATTTATTAAAACACCTATTTTCCCTCACAAGGGCATATTCCCAAGGAATATGCCCTCATTAACTCTCATGTTTGACTTTTTTGGCCAAACACAATTCCCCCCAAAAAACCCTCAACCATATTCATTTATTGCCATTTTCAAATTTTGAAATGGACACATTAGCCAAAACTTGCACAATCATAGGCCAATCCCATTGTGACAAGTGGCTCTCTCCTATTGGATGGGATTTAGTCCCACATTGCCTAATCTTGGCTTCTCCTCTCTCAAATTCTCCTATAAATGCAATGCATTTTCTCTCATTTCAACATCTACATTTTAGAGCATCCTTATTATAGGCAACTTGAGTTCATGAGCATCTCATTGTCTATCATCTAATTATCTTGGCAAGGGTTGGGAAAGGGCTCTTTCACATATTCAAAGAGCACCAATTCATCATAGAATAGGTATCTAATGTGTTTTCTTGCTTTCAAATAAGTTAGTTTTTTATGACATTATGCAAGCATGTTGGATTATTCTATGGAGATGTCGATTATTTGTTTTGTTTAGAATGCTAACCATACTAAGACGAGTGTGCGTGTTGAAGGTTTTCTAACCATTTGCAGATTTTCACCATCTATAGTATCAATTGATTTTTTATCAACATCACTATCTCTGGATAAGTCATAACCAAATTCTAAGGTCATCTCTAGAAGGGCATGCTCTCTTCCAAATATGATGAACTAGGGCATGAGTGCACTAAATGTGTTACATATCCATCAACATTTTATTTGGATGATCAAAAAAACTTCAAGAAATCATAGACATAAAGAGAAATATTAAATAAAAGCTAAATGAGATACACTCTTGACAATCTTTGTTTGGGATTTTCACTACTATTTGGTTCTATGTTATATACTTTTCAAATTTGGAATTTTTTTTGTTATGATCAATTGGAATAGACTCTGAAAGAAATGCATAAATATATTGTCTTATGTAAGAAGCCCACAAACAGAAATAATAGTTTGCTAATAAATCACAAGAGATAACTCTTTGCAGTCAAACACAAATCTCCATATTTTACACACAGATCCAATAATTATCGCCAATGAATCAGAATAGTAGTATCAATCTTAGTTCAATGATATATGTCAATATCAAATTTAGAATTAACAATAAAGTTTGGATACTCCACACTAGACAGTGAAACAAATTTAAAAGTTGTCTTTATTTCCATCTCCTCCAAAAACTCATCTATCTTATAAGTCAGGTAACATATGCAAACTGTATGTACTGGCTTGTGCTGCTAGAATTGGCAGTCATGTAAATTTTTGTAACATACTGACTAGTATAAGTTTTGTACTAAAAGCCTTTGCCATTTTGATGGAAAAAATACATGATAATGGGTCTCTTTAACTTAATCCCCTATTTGGTGAAGAAAACCCCATGGGGGATGATTAATCGATTTGAAAAATAAGACAATTCATTATGCAATTAGTACTCCCTTGGTTGAAGTTGACAAGAGATATATGCAGTATAGAAGTAGCCAAGTCAACTTATCAAAGGCTTTGGACATATCCAATTTGATAATAATTCTAGAATAACAATCAAATTTTGAGAGATTGAATGGTTCTCCAAGTGTAGGTGGATTTTCAAGGTGTACTTTACTCTAAAGCATTCTCATGAGGTCAAACACAATGATAAAAAATCTGAACAATAAATAAGGTATATAGAAATAAATTCCTTGTGGGCTTCGACAAGGGGTCTTTTAAACCAAATTGGCATCTAGCATGGTCATGACTTAAAATGTATCCAATATTTGTATACCCTTATTGTACCCTACCCTTTATTGAACCCTAATTTAAGCCTAACCCTACCACTTACCATTGCCCTAGTTCCTTAGCTCCAAGTTTTATTTTGGATTAATAATTTTAATCCTAACTTAACATTAACCCTAACCCTAATTAAATCCTAATTGAACCATATTTGAACCTTAATCTAAATGAACCCTAACCCTAACCCTAAATGAACCATAAACCTAACTCTAATTAAACCTTAATTGTAAACTTAACTAAAATAAGCCTAATTGAACCCTAACTATAACTTGAACTTGATCCTAATCATAACATTAATTGAATGCTAACCATAACCCTAATTGAACCCTAATTCCAACCATAAGCCTAATTGAACCTGAACACTAACTTTAATTGAACCTTGTTGTTGGGGTTAAATTAGGGTTCAATTAGCATTCTAGTTAAACCCCAATTGTAAGATTAACCAAAATAATCCTAACTAAACCCTAATTATAACTTGAGCTTGACCCTAATCATAACACTAATTGAATGTTATCCCTAACCAGGTAACTAAACCCTAATTCCAACCATAAACCTACTTAAATCCTAACCCTAACTCTCATTGAACCTTATTGTTATGGTTCAATTAAGGTTTAATTACCATTCTAGGATGGAGATTAAGGTTAGGTTAGGGTTAGAGTTGTGAATATCTTAATATTAGCTTATAAATTTGACCCTAACTATAATCATAATTGAGTCCTAACCCTAACCAGGTAATTAAACCCTAATTCTAACCTTAACACTAACCATAATTAAATTCTCACTCTAACCCTAACCATAATTAAATCCTTTTGTTATGGTTGAATTAGGGTTAGGTTTGGGGTTCAATTAGAGTTGTAGTATAAATCTTGGGGTTAAGGTTATTTATTTCTTGATATTAGTTTATAAATTTGACACTAATGTTATAAAGTATTTATTATCTATTTTTAAAAATAATGATAAATTATATTAATTATTCTATACAAATAAATTAAATAAAACTACATCCTATTACATATGTAAAGGTTTGATTTGGTGTATGTGGGGATTATTTGCAATGCATACAATGTAAAAGGTGAAGTGGTATATCGATTGATCAATCTACTATATTTGATATAATTAAATAAAACTAAATATTATTTTCAAAATAATTCAACAATAATTAATTATAATTTGAGAATAAATTAAGAAATGAAAAATTATATAAAAGCAACATTTTTTATCTCTTTGCATCCAAGTGATTTGATTATTTTTATATTTTTGAGTTGAGTTAGGTTGTTCTTAATTTGAATAACTAATCATAAAGCAAATAAATAATCAAATCAACACAATATTTACAAAAATTAAATTTCATTTTAAAATTAAACTAAGTTCTATTTTCTAAAATACATAGAATATTTATTGTTTAATTATTAATATGGACATTATGATAGAAGGTGATTCTATGGTCATTTTCAAAGAAAATAACTTAGTTCATAATTGATTGTAGTGTGAATGTAGTTCTACCAAAATAGTAAATAGGCATTTAGAGATTGTTAAAATTTTCTTCCTCATCATATTATGAAATATTTCTTAGATAATATTTAAATCTAAAATATTCTCTAAGGGTCTATAAAAAAATTGATAGTTATTGATAAGTAGGAGGTTTCTTCCACAGCTTGTCAAATTATGATATTGCTATCAGGATTGGGTTCTTGTGAACCACTACTCATGAATCATGGGTCAATGAGTTTGACTCGAAAACTACATGGTTGAATCCTGATAGCAATATCATAATTGATAGTTATTGTAAATATGACTAAAACATTCTACATTTTTAATACATTTGTTTCTTAAAAAATTATATAGTAATTAGCAGAGCAATTAGAACTAAAATTATTTGTTAGGACTAAAATTACTTGTTTTAATATCTTTTTTATCTTCAGTTTAGGTAAAAATAATTTTTTTAAATAAATAGCAATGAAAAAATAAGTCAAGATTAATTTAATATAATATATTATAAAAATATTTAATAATATAATGTATTAAAAAGATAATAAATTATTTAAAAGATAATATATTACATAATTTAAAATTAAAATATAAACTTATAATATTATTATTTAATATATTATATTATATATTAGATGTTATATATGTTACATATTATATTGTATATATTATAATATTATAATACAATGTTAAAATTATATATTATACATTATATATGTTTCATATAATATATATATTATAATATTATAATATTTTTTAAAATTAATAATATAATATATTAAAAATACATTATTTATTTTAATTTGTTACTAGATATTTATTTCAATTTATTATTTGAATTATATTTTATTTAAGATATGACAAGTAAATAAATGAATAGAATGGAAAATCTAAAAGAACTAATTTTGAAGAGTTCATTTTTTTTTTTAAATTAGTTAAATATTTTTTATTATAGTATTGATTATAGTTTTTATGGCGGAAAAACTTTAAAAAACTGCCATAAAAAATTTATGCTCCAAATCCGCCCTTATGACTCAAAACTTTTCTTCAATTATATATTCTCTAAAATTAATTTTGGATGAATGTTTTGTTATATATTTTGCAAGTTTACTTTAATAATATACATTTTTTTGTCAACTAAGAAAACAAAATGAATTTTGATTTGTTAAAATCAAAGTTATTAATCACTGATGCTTATTTTTTCCTTGGCAGGAACTAATAATCATTGCATCCAATCTTCAATTTATAAGATAATATAATTGAAAAAGAAAGCACCTTATCAACATTCACATTCGAATAAAATATGAAAAATAATAAGTTTTTTAAGATTTAGTCTTCGTACCAAAATTTATAGACTAACCAAAAGAACTAAGAATACCCATCAACACCTCCTACCAATATTCCATCAAAAATCTTCAGATCATAACCCAAACTAGACGTTATTAATGAATTCCTTAAAAAATAAAATTCCACCACCTTTTCTATTATTTTTTAACTTCTTTTATCTTCATTGGAGTTTTAAAAATGGCTTTATCTTACCTTCTAAACATTTCCTTCATCCGCATTTACTAAAAGCATCTCCTAGCACAATGTAAAGATAAAATTGTTTTTATTATATAGATAATAAAATATAAAGCTAGTGAAAGTAAATTTTATTAGTTTGCACACTTTTGTTAAATAATCTAAAATACGATCATAATCAATTGATATTTGTAGACATACAAAATTAACATTATTAATTAAACATCACATTCGATCATTCTTTCCTCTTAATTAATTAAATCAATTTAATTAATTAACCTCCTAAAGTCTTAATTTAATTAAATCAGATATATTTAATTAAATATCTAATATCCTCTCACTTTGATTTATCCTAACCCACAAATTTAAATGAAAGTGTCACAATCAACTAAGCACTAGCTTAATTAGTTAAATCCCTAATTAATGCTAAGACTAACCCATGTCCCATCCACTTGCACAATAAATCATTTAATTTGAATTATTAAAACCCCTATTTTCCTCACAAGGGCATATTCCCAAGGAATATGCCTTCATTAACTCTCTTGTTTGACCTTTTTTGGACAAACACAATTCCCTCAAAAACCCTCAACCATATTCATTTATTGTTATTTTCAAATTTGAAATGGGCACACTAGCCAAAACTTGCATAACCATGGGCCAATCCCATTGTGACAAGTGGCTCTTTCTCATTTGATGCGATATAGTCCCACATTGCTCAATCTTGGCCTCTCCTCTCTCAACTTCTCCTATAAATTCAATGCATTATCTCTCATTTTCCATCTATATTTGAAGGCATCCTCATTATAGGCAACTTGAGTTCATGAGCATCTCATTGTCTATCATCTTATTTGTTTTAGCAAGGATTGGGAAAGGGCTCTTTCACATATTCAAGGAGCACCAATCCACCATGGAATAGGTTTGCATTCATGTTTTATGTGCTTTATTTAGTTTTCATTATTATTTCAATATCTCATTTAGCATGTTTAAACTAGATGCAATATTTCATGAGGATGTTGGATTTGTTATGTTTGTTTGATCATAAAGATGTATGATAAAAACTAACATTTGCAGATTTAGCATCCTACAAATGGTGCTAGAAGGAGGGCTTAATTGACAATCTGATGATATCTTTGGTTCTATTATTCTTCCGAGCATTGTATCATCCCGTGGTTTCTTCCTTTGAAATAATGTAATGTTGTTACTAGTTAGTAATACTAGTGAGTTTTTCTAGCTTTCAAAAAATTATTGTTATTCACATGGGCATGCTGGTTGGTCTGGTTTATTTTAGTAGAATACCATTATTGTTGTTACTATGATACCCTATTACAACATTTAGATCAAAATTTTCTATAAGGTGCACTGTCTTTTCTCTTTTTTTTAATCCCCGGTCTGAGAGAGTTTGTTGTCTATTTAGATTCAAGTAGCTCACCTCTCTCTCATATGCATCTAGTGTGCTATCTCAGTCCAAGAAGAGATTGAAAACAATGTGTTTGAGCCATATAAAATATACATATATTATAGGGCACTTTTGTTTCCATAAAGAGGGAACCTGGTATGACAATTTATTTTACTAATTCTTGTTCCTCTTAGAGCGATACGAGGACTGTTAAAGAAGCTTGTTGCTCAGGAATAGCCAAGCGAGAGGTGGGTCAATATACTTCTTCACATCCTTCCTCGACGATAAGTTAATGGGGATCATTGTTATTGAGTGCGACAGTCAGATGGAAGTCATCCCATAAATGTATCTCTCTGACATCTTCTTGAAGAGCTCGATCCACCCACAGTCATGAGACTGTAGTTGTACTCTCTGCCTGTGCCATGAAACATTTCTTAGTTTAATTCCTATAGTTATACTTTCTGCCTGCACCATGATTATGTTCATGAACATCCTGTAACAATTTGCAAACATTATGTTGGAGTCCCTCAGCTACTTATGTAGGTCTCGCAGTACCATCTTTTAGCGTAATCTTCTCTAGGTAGTGCATTTCAGTCATTCCTTGGTTCGATAATGGCATTTTCATTCATGTAAGATAGTGATGTCATGATTTCCTTGTTTACTGTTGACAGGCACAGTGGTAGGTTAAGTTTGTTGTCTTTTTTAGATATACAAGATCATCAGCCTGCTTACTACGTTCCATCGTAATAAATGATGAGCTTTTCCAACCGATCTTTAGAGGAAATCTTTTAACTTAGATCTTTTACATCGCATCACTGCGATTTCTTTCTGTATCACTGTCTGGACCACTAGTCTTCACATAAATGTTGTTATCTACTTTCAAAGAGCAAGAAAATTTCATTTCTAATAGCAGAGATGTCATCAGATGGAGAAATGTGAAAGGTAAAAAGATATCCACCATTTGCGGCCACCTACGAAAAACAGGATCCATCATTTGGTCTGAGGTGTGATCAAAAGAATGGGCATTCATAGGCATTGTCTTGAGATGTTGGGTTTGTGCACGGGTTTTCTAAACTTATGTTCTTTTGTTTCCTGAAATAGGCATGGAGGAAGTCGTGGAATTCAATTATACACCTACCGACTGCATTTGAAATTATTTTGATGCCTTCTAACATATATTTGCGTAGGTTTTAAAATCATTGGCGGTTGTTGAAAGTGCACTAACAATTTATCTCTAGATCATTAATATTATGCTTTGTTCGCTGCTTATGGTCTCCTCTCATCTTTGTGCGCAGCTAGCAAGAAGATAAAGGACGCCAAGATATTAACTCTAACATTGGGTCTTTGTGTTTGAGTGTCATTTTTTCTGATTAAAACTCAATGGTTCTCTTTTATTCACTATCCTAACTCTGTCATTAATTTCTATGTGCGTACAGATTGAGATAATAGAAGTTGTATAGATTCACTGTATCTCCCTTAACTGCATTTAGCTGAGAACTGTTGGTTTGTTCACTTAGTTATCCTTTTGTGGCCTTTATGGTATGTGTCATGTCGAACAGTTTAGCGCCTTGCTTGAAGCATCTTGTCGAACACTACCATAAATACCTTCAAGTATAGTGGTTACACTTACCTGTGATATCTTCATAAATGGCTATCAATACAAGTGTCCAATCCAAGAACCATATTATGTAGAAGCCCGTGAGCAGTATCTTGCCATTAATTATGCTAGAGTTGAAATAAGAGAATCGGTGAACTCAGTGTATTAGTCTTCTTTCTCTTCTTAGGGAAGTGTGTATGAATCTGCTTTATATTCGTAAAATGCATCTCAAGGTATTGTTGATTATTTGTTGATTTGTGGTGCATGTAGACTTTATTTTATCTTCCCGACTATTAATGTTGTTGTCACAAGTCTATGATAATAAGTGGGTCCCCTTGAAAATCTTCGATTGCATTTCATTTGGTATTTGCCTATTATACATCTACTCTTGCAAAGTTAAAGGAAAGTTGCATCTTACTTAGCTTTCAATTGTTTTAGTCTCCCAACGTCATTAATAGGAGAAAATGAGGCATTTAAAATATGTTGCAAGATACCAAGATTACCTATGATTACCAAGATCTTTCAAGATAGGATTACCACATCACATAGGTACTCAATGCACTTAAAAGAATGATTAGACAAAAACAAAACAAAAAATCAAATCTTTATATGCATTTAGTTCTTCAATTTTGAAATATTGACAAAAAAAAAAAGGGGGAGGCTTTGCTCATTGACAGGTTAGAACTTTCTTTAAAAGTCTTTGAAAAGAAAGTTTCTTAGAAAGTTGGATCCATTATTTCAAAGCCATGGGCCCTTTTCTTGATTTTTTATAGTTCAGAGATAAATGTTTAGTTCAATTTTATGACTCGATTTTCACATAATTACTTCTTTTTTTCATAGGAACACAGTTGACATCAAGGTTAGCGTTGGAGGTTGACTTTGGAATCAAGAAAAAATGAAGACAAACAAACTGGAGCTGCAGATTTATTTATTTTTCAAGACTTGGAGAAAAAAGCATTTTTTAATGCTTGTTTTAACAATTTAGAGCTTCCATTTTCTACCCTTAATTTTTGTTTTAAACTAACTCACTTTTCAATTTGGGCTTAAAATCGATCACTGATTTGATCTTTTCAAAGTTGGTTAAAAAGAACCTTAGACATTTACTAGATTTCGATTTGGACTTAAAATTGAACAAGGCAAACTTCACATCTCATTTGGTGCTTTTAAAACAAACTCATCACTGCTTTATGGACTTAAAATGAACAAGTGTTTGTCATGTTTTGCAATCTTTTTCACAAATTAACATCATTTAAAATGTGTATGCGCTTCTCTCGCACTTCACAGCGATCTTGAGAATCAAAAGCATTTTGGTGATATTAAGTTGTCAAAAGAATTGCCTTCACATTTCGATTTGGGAACTTAAAATTGAACAAACTTGTTTAGTGTGGGAAAAAGGCATTGCGAGTGTTCTCTCTTTGTGCATGCAAACAAAGATGATCAAACTACGAATGCACTTACTCGCTATTGTATACCTTTAGAGGGCCTACCTTGGTGGCAAAAAGTGCTCACCCCAAGGGAACGACTCAAGTGGTAATGGGCTAAAGCCAAGCTCTTCCAAACTGCTATATAAATTTGTGTTCATGGTGAAAGCCATGGACAATGGGAAGCGGCGCATGATAACTCTCCCCCGATATCTTTATGATGCGTAAAGCCCTTGTTCTAAGGGTTGGGAGATCTCTCACAAGGATTTTATCATTGCACCCCCTAAACTGGATGCCCTTACTACAAACTTTTGTTTAGAGGCTAAAAATACCTTATATTTGTTGGTGCAAGAGGTCATGTCCTCTGAAGCTGCCCCACATATACATGCGGTTGTGTTGTAGAGATGAAAGGTATGCCATGGGAGATTCATGGGTAGTGATGCTTGGCTGACCCGAGAAGTGTGTGCACTGTAAGGGGGAGCCTGTGTGGTCAAGCATCTAGTCATCCACATAGAATATGTGCAGCTGGATTTATCCAAGTGGGAACTTGACAAATATTACATTTTTCTAGCCTAGGGTTGTACATGTGCTTGGATTCAAAAACACTTTGTTTGGATTCAAAACATTGAAAAAACAAACATTCACAAGGAACCCAAAATTTCAAACCCCTTGGAGGAATCAAGTATCCTTGACGAATCTAAGTACTCTTGCTTTCCCTAGGGATCACATCCTTAGAGGTTTCTAAGTGCTTGAATTTTATCAATATTTTTTTTCACTAAGGTTAAACCTAGGAGACTTTTGCCCTAATTTCCTTGATTTCCACATAATGGACCTTATGGGATGAAAAAGAAAGTGGGACATTAGACATGCAATTGGAAACATAATCAAGCAAGTGCTTTTGATAAAAAGAATACACTAAGGAAAGATAAAAGACAAAATTGGATTACACATGTGTTTTCTAAAATGATTTCCCGCAAGATCAAAATCCCGAAACCAAAGTTCAAGAAGCTTAGTCTGAAAGCTCGTGAGGAGCGTCTTGAGAGACTTTTTGAATTCAGAGAAAGATTGGTTTACAACTTTTATAGGAAAGCTTCGAGAAACAACCCAACTTTGTATGCATTCTACTATCAACAGAATCCCAAACTTTTTGAAAGGTTTGCTTTCCTCCCATAGGAAGTATAGCATGTTCTTCAACACCGAGGTTTTGTAAAAAAGAGTCGTGTCTAGGTTAAGGTTTAGGATCAAAAATTTCACTCTCCTCCATCTCTCCATCAATCAAATCTCATCCCATCAACAAACTTTTGAGAGACTTTGGAAAATCATTCATGCTAAACTTAAAGGCTAAATCAGCATCACTCTATTTCAGCTTAACGCACCTAGCCAAATAGTCTCATCCCTTGAACAAGTTTACCTTTAGGATAACGCAACTTCCTGGGGTTTACTAGTTTATGATCACCTTGGTTGGCTCGACACACTTAGCCAATCCATCCTCTTGTGCGAGTTTTCCCTAGGATAACACAACTTCTTAGGGTTTACAAGCTCACCACAATCTTGTTTGACTTAATACACCTGGTCAAACCATCACAATCAATCCAAGCCCTAAAGTTTAGCATAAAACCCTAAAATTTTCTTCAAAAGTTTAACTCATTCACTTCATCCATTTATCTCATCATCACCCCCCCCTTTTTGGATCCTGTGCTTTTCCCAGTTCTTCTCTTTTGGGCCTAAAGATTAAGATCGCACGATCCCTATTTTTATGGTTTAAACAAGATCACAACACAAGAGGAACATGGAAAACATCAATGAAATATCAACTTCCAGTGATTTAGATCAATTAAACATCAAAGTAAACCTTACGGGATAAAGCAATCTCCCAAATAGCTCTTCTCTACCATCACAAAATCCTCAAGAAGGATATGAAGAGGACATCATCAATGAAGACTTGGGAATGACACAAAGGGAAATAACTAAAATGATTCAAAATCCAGAGAATCATAGAATTGTCAATGCCATGCTTAAACTTAACCCTTCTCTATACTTACGCATGTTAACAGAAGGAGGGGTCCAACTTCCTTCCGACCTTGACGTAGGAACTAGAACGGAAAGGCCTCTTACAAGCATGCCCCCATTGTCAACTCCGGATATCACTCCAGAAATGCCTCAAACCATATCAACAATCACACCAACCTCACCAATTGTGAACAAGGGAAGTGCAATGTTTTGTGAGTTACAACAGCATCGCCTTGTAAACAACAAAGAGGTAAGTGTCTGTATCACACCAGAAAACTCTATTCCGGTGAACCCATCACACCCATACGTCCCACTCACCTTCCATAATCATGCAGAATCATCCTCATTCCGAGCGACACCGGCCTATCCATTGGACATACAAACTTCTCTATCGCAAGGAGAAGGTGGTTTGTTTGGAACAGCAGGAGTCACTGACCCGTTCTCCTTCTAGGGTATCATATCATCACTTCCTCCATTACCATTTGTATTTGTATCACCTCTAGGGTTGGTTCTTCCCCCCCTACCCCTCACCAATTTCTCAAATCAAGGCAATCTGAGCAGCACATCGAATTCTTTCCTTTTTCCATCAGCATCACAACAACAAGTGGCAGCCACTCAAGCCACCACGGTCACCACATCAATCGGTCCTCAAATCTCTCAAAGCATGCCTTCTAAAGCATCGAGCATCTGAACCATGCCACCAACGACCCAAATTCTGACCACCAACACCAACAACCCGCCCACCACAACGGTTGACATCATCCCCAATCCACCACCAATCCCACCAAAAGCTAACGGGGTGAATTCATTCATCACCATGATCCAAGCCATCCAAAAGGCTAATCATCAGAGGGTACTAAAACAAAACCAACAAGTTGCACAACTAGCTGCCCAACAAGCTGCACAAGCCCAGCAAGTCGCACAAGCTACACAAGCGGCTCAAGCAGCCCAGCAAGTACAAGCTCAAGCCCAAGCCAAGCACTAGGCTCAACAAGCGCAAGCACAATACCAAGAAAAACTGTAAGCAATCCATCGACAAGCATAGCAACAAGCCCTGCAAGATTTTCAGGCACAGCAGCTCGCCCAACAACAGGCTTTGTTGGCTCAATAGTAGCTCGACCAACAACAAGCTTTGTTGGCTCGAAAACAGCTCAACCAACAACAAGCTTCGTTGCCGCAATAATAGCTCGAACAACAACAAACCTCATTGGCACAACAGCAGCTAGACCAACAGTAGGCTCTGTGGGAACAACAACAGATGGACCAACAACAAGCATTGTTGATGCAAATGCAAACATATCAGCAGGCCTTGAATGCACAACAAATCTTGTAGCAAACTCCCACTAGTACCCCTCCCACTTATCAAACACCCCCAACACCTCAAAACACATTCATCCCACCTCTCGATCCACACAACGATGTCACAGCACAAATTAAACTACTCTCACAGCAAGTATTAGACCTCCAATCAAGGAAAGCAACTAGAGCATCAGGCAACTTATGTCCCTATCCATTCGACAGAGATCTCACAATGATACCATTCCCAAGAGGATTCGAAATCCCCAAATTCGATAAGTATAATGGGACGGGAAACCCTGGAAATCACATCAAGGAATTTCAAGTGCATTGCATGGAGGTTGCATACGATGACACATATCTAATGCAACTTTTCCCTCGAAGTCTGACTGGTCCTGCCATTGAATGGTTTTCTCACCTACCCATAGGCATCAAAACATTCTAGGAAATTGTGGAAGCATTCCTTAAAAATTATGCCTTCAACATGGGTGCAGATGTTAGTTTGGAAGAACTATCAACGCTCAAATGAAGAAAAGGAGACTTGTTCACATCCTTCTTGCAAAGATGGCGATCTAAGGCCAATTAGAGCAAGTGGACCATGCCAAAAGAACAACAAGTTTGCACAATCATATCCAATCTAGATGAAAACTTGGCATTCTACTTAAAAATACAATGCATCACATCATATGATCAATTAATCCCAAAAGCACTCAACATCAAAAGAGCTCTTACTACATGAGGAAGTATATCAACATTCACTCCACCACAAGATAACCGCTCGTCCAACAATTATAATGATAAACCTCGAACATGGTCGAGGAACAAAAATATCACAAATGACGGCATGGTCGACGCTAAAGTGGTCATCAGTGCCCCTAAGCAGAACATCCAGACCCATCATCAACTGCAAAATCATAATCACAATAATGTGCAAACTAATGTAGTAGTAGCACAATAGCAACCACTTCCTACCAACCAAATCAACAATCTGAGCAATCAAGGAGGACCACCTCCTCGAGGTAAATATCCTCTCAAGCAAAAGTTCACAGCTCTTTGAGAATCAATTGAATCCATAATGAAGAAGTTGGTCAAGGAAAACCTAATCAAAGCCTCTAACTCTGAGCAATATGCAGAACCCATGACCAAACTACCATGGTACAAAGAAAATCTCCTTTGTGACTTTCACAAGATCAAGGGACATACCACCGCAAATTGCATGAGGCTGAAGAATATCATCCAAGACCTCATCGATGATAAGATCATCAATATTGAACAACCAGTCGATAACCAGGACCTGAAAATATACACCAATCTGATGTCGAACCACAATCAAGGAAATAGCTAGGGGAACAACAAAGGCAAGCAAAAATATGCTAGTGCTAACCTAGTATATGAAGAGATAGTCGCATGCGTCGATGAAATGGTCACAGACATTAATGTCAAAGGAGCCAACACCGACTGTGGAGTCACCACACGTGGTGGAAAGGTCACCATTCCAAGGGAACCATCTAATACCCCCATTTCAAACACAAAATTCATCCCCTATGACTACAATGTCATTGACCAACTAAAAAGAACACCCGCATAGATCTCCATCATGGAACTGTTAAAAATCTTCGCTGCCCATAGGAAAATTCTTGATGAAGCGTTAGTAGCATCCACCATCTCCACCACCCTTGACATAGAACAGTTTCAAGCTATGGTTGGTAATATCCTTACCCTGAATCTCCTTACATTCTCTGACCGAGACTTCCCCCCGCAACCATCTCATAACCGTGCACTTCACCTTCAAGTGCACAAAAAGAAAGTTAAAATGGTCCTGGTCAATGGAGGTGCAGGCCTTAACATTTGCTCTCTCAAACTTATAAAGAACTTGGGATTCACCGAGGATTCCATTAATAAGAACAAGAGAATCACAATAAGAGCATATGATGATCAAGAAAGAGTGTCTCATGGCACTATTAAAATCCCAATCCAAGTGGGACCAACAACCATGGACACTACCTATCAGGTCCTCGACCTTGACCTACCATATAACATCCTCCTAAGATGTCCATGGATCCACGGAATGAAAGCAGTGGCCTCAACATATCACCAATGCGTCAAGTTCTTGCACCAAAATGAGGAGGTCACTATATATGGGGATCCCGAACCCTTCGCCTACTGCAAAAACTTGGAAGCCAAGTTTTATTAAATCCCCCAAGTGCCGAAAAATGATGAAGGCTCATCCACTACATACATCGACCCAGCCAACCTTGCCTCCACTTCTACGACAGACACACCCGCCATAACTGATATATCCAAAATCAAGATCATGATCTAGGACAATGGATGCAGAGACTACAGAATGAAGAAGAGTGCATTTGTTGTAGGAGAGTTACCACAATCTCCTAGGTCGCATGGGAAACCTCGATCAATCGAAACACCGGTCCACACCCTTAGGGTAGATCCTTCAGGATTCCGTCATTGGGGAGACCTAAGTTAGGAAAATGTTGATGAGGAAGATATTTCAAGCACAATACACCGTGATGAAAGACCCACACCTACATTACCTATGGATGAAACTAGCAGAGAACTACAAATAATGCTCGGCATGGGCTACAATAGAAACCAAAGCCTTGGAAGGAATAGTGATGGAGGACTAGAGCCCATCATTGTAGAAAGAAGAATGCACAACCTTGGCCTTGGATGTACTCCCCTGAGTGTAACCGTACGTGGCAGAGGTACCCCTAGTAGAGCAGTCAGGACCTCCCCTTAGTTGTCGGCAGCCACCCCTCAATTACCGTATCCACAGCTCTTCCCTTAGACAATTTTACCTTTGACGTAACTGATGTTTGCTCCAATAGCGATGATGATGATGTCGTAACTGACCTTCCCATGCTCTTTGAGGATTCCTCCTTACTAATGATTAATGCATCACCCGCTGAGTCAAACCAACAAACCCACCAAATCACCTTAGTATACCCTCAACTCATCGATCACGACTAACGAGGACCGCCAATTCTAGATTCATTCAAAAACGATGAGGCACTCTCAGAATTCATGGAACTAAGGGATACAGTTTCGTGTGGAGATCATAAAGCAAGATTTGACATCACCTTAGACACCCAAGCATATTACAGGGAGACGATTGAATCCTTCAGTCGCAAAAGAAAAATATCGAGAATAAGCTCAGATTTATTGAGTGAAAACCACACTGTGGCACTCTCTAACCACATAATAGTAAAAATAAAGGATGCATCCAATGGTGAAAACCTCTCTGAGGTTTCGAAGGATGAAGGATTCAATCTCCCCCCTATTGCACTACATCAAGAAAAATCAGCAGTCCTAGCAGAACAGTGTAATCCTGTTAACTTGGGAATGGAGGCAACACCACAAATCACCTTTTACGCTGAATCATTGCTAACAGAAGAACAGGAACTATTGGCGGCATTTATAAAGGAAAGAAAGGTAAATTTTGCATGGACCTATGTTGACATGCCAATTCTGGATCCGGAAGTGGTGGTTCATCATTTAGTTGTTTACCCTGGAATGAAGCCGGTTAGACAAAAGTTGAGAAAAATGCATCCCCAGATAACCTTGCTAGTCAAGTTAGAGTTACAAAAGCTCCTGGATGTTGGCTTCATATGCCCGATTGACTATCCATAATGGGTATCCAACCTTGTACCAGTCTCAAAACCAAATGGGGGCATCTGCATCTGCACTAACTTCAGAGACCTCAACAAAGCATGTCCTAAGGATGATTTTCCACTTCCTAGCATTGATATGATAGTGGACATGATAGCCAGACATGAGATGCTATCACTGATGGATGGCTTCTCGGGGTATAACCAGATAATGATTTCCAAAGAAGACCAGCATAAGACAACATTCACATGTATGTGGGGCACCTACTACTGGAATATGATGCCATTTGGGCTAAAGAATGCAGGGGCAACATACCAAAGATCCATGACACTGATCTTCCATGACATGATCCACAAAATGGTCGAAGATTATGTGGGTGACATACTAGCAAAATCAAAGAAGAGACATAACCACATAGTAGCTTTAAGTGACATATTTGACATACTGGAAAAGTATAAGGTCAGGCTCAACCCAAAGAAATGTGTCTTTGGGGTATAATCTGGAAAACTTCTGCGCTACATAGTGTCAATGAGGGGAATAGAGGTGGATCCCGCAAAGGTTAAGGAAATCCTTGATATGGAAGCACCAAGAACACTGAAACAACTCAGAGGATTACAAGGCGGACTCCAATCCATCTAGAGGTTCATAGCACAGTTGGCAGACAAACAAATTGCCTATTCACATCTACTCCACAAGGGAGTAGCATACAAGTGGGATGAAAAATGCGATCAATCTTTTAGAAAAATTAAAGAATATCTACTCACACCACCTGTATTGATGCCACCCATTGCAAGAAAACCATTGATCTTATATATCTCAGCAACAACAGTAGCTCTGGGAGCTCTTTTGGCTCAGCATGATGAGAATGGAACTGAAAGGGCTATCTATTACATTAGCAGGACAATGGTTGGCCATGAGTTAAGTTACACATTCATTGAGAAAGCCTACCTGGTAGTAGTGTTTGCTTCACAGAAATTTTGACACTACATGCTGGCACATAAAATCAAGCTCATTGCTAAGATAGATCCCTTAAAATATCTACTGTCAAAATCTATGCTCACATGAAGGATGGCTAAATGGGTCATGATACTATCGGATTATGAAATTGAGTATGTGGAGTGAAAGGTAATCAAAGGACGAGTCATTGCGGACCAGTTGGCAGAAGCTCCCATCTACGCAAAAAACCCGCTCATATCAGAATTTCTAGATGAGTCTATCTTCAATCTTAGCATAGTTGATCATTGGAAGCTATACTTCGATGGTTCCCACACACAACATGGATCAGGAGCCGGTGTGTTCTTCATCACCCCACAGGGGGATTGCATACCAAGATCTTACAAATTGGCATTCCCCTATACCAACAACATTGCAGAGTACGAGGCTTTAACCATAGGTCTCAAAATTGTGACACAGTGGTGAATCTGGCATTAAAGGTCTATGGGGATTCACAGCTTATCATCAACCAAGTCAACGGTGAATACCAAACTAAGGATGATAAGCTCACACCTTACAAGAAACTGGTGGAGAGTCTCAAAGAATCATTTATTGACATCACCTTTGAGCAGATACCGAGGGAAAATAACAGAGTGGTTGATGCCATGGCAATGATTGGATCCTTGCTAGATATCCCTCGCAATGTCTCGAAACATGAATTCTTGATAGAGAAGCTTCTCATACCCACATTCGAGGTACTAGAGTCAGAATATGCATGTGAACTCGTTGGTCCCGACGATCTTTGGTATCATGAAATTTACACCTACCTGAGATTAGGAATCCTCCCAACCGACATTACCCCGAACCTCAAGCGAACCTTTGTCAAGAGATCCTTACATTTTTTCATCCTAGGGGAAACTCTCTTCCGTAGAAGCATTGATGGAACCCTATTACATTGCTTAAAACCTGAGGAAGCCCTAACTGCTTTGACTGAGGTACATAACGACATGTGTGGTTTGCATTCGAGTGGTATGACCTTGGCCAAGAAGTTACTAAGAACCGGGTACTACTGGCTGACAATGGAAAGAGAGGCACATGACTTTGTTAGAAGGTGTCTACAATGCCAATAGCATGGAGACCTCATTCATGCACCAGCTCAAGAATTACATCCCATTGTTACACCTTGGCCCTTTTCTCAGTGGGGGCTTGATCTCATAGGTAAAATCTCACCCACCTCATCTAATAGCCATAATTTCATTATCACCGCCATGGAGTACTTCACTAACTGGGTCAAAGCAATTCCCATGACCTACATCACCAAAAAGCAGATATCCAAGTTCATCCTGAATTACCTCATTTGTTGATACGGTGTCCCTCAATCCATTATCTCTGATAATGAGACACCTTTCAAAAACTAGGATGTTCGTGACTTGTGCAAAAAATTCAAAATCCAACATCGCTTTTTGACTCCATATTACCCACAAGGCAATGGCCAAGCAGAAGCTACCAATAAAACTATTCTGAAAATCCTCAAGAAAATAGTCAATGACTCTGGTCGTGACTGGCATCTACAGCTAAATCTTGCCTTATGGGCCTACTGCACCAACATCCACACACCAATAGGCGCCATCCCATTCTCCCTAGTCTACGGATCAGAAGCCATCCTCCCTATCGAGATCGAGCTTCCGTCACTAAGGATATCATTGCAAAACCTCATCACAGATGAGGAATACAGGGTTACAAGACTAAATGAGCTAGAGTTACTAGATGAACAGCACATGGATGCCCTCAATCATCTACAGGTCTATCAGAATCACCTGAAACGCAACTACAACAAGAAGATCAGACAACACACCTTCCAAGTCAGTGACCTTGTGCTAAAAGAGAACCAAAAGAATGTACCGAACCTAGATAGAAAAGGAAAATTTGAGCCCAACTGGCTAGGACCTTTCATCATCACAGCAAGTTATATGTCAAGGGCATATCAATTAGCAACACCAGAAGGTGAGCCTCTGCAGGAACCTCTGAACAGCTCTCATCTCAAAAAGTTTTATGCCTAAATCTTGCAAAGTGTAAAACCGAAAAATGCAAAAAAAAATAATAATAAAACGTCCTGAAAAAATGGCTACCTTGATGAAAACTTGGCAAACAGGCATCTTGGCAACAACAAAAAAATCAAAAAATCCCAAAAAAAAAATCAAAAAATCAAAAAAAGGATTGAAAAAAGCAAAGAAAAAATCGTCCTCTAGTGAAAACCACTTCGGTGGCGCTTTGGACAAGTACCTTGGTAAAAACCTGGCAAACAGGTGCCAAGCGTAAATAAAGCACCCTCTATCCACCAGGATCTGTGCGACTCACTCATCCATTCCATCATATTTCATTAATCATCCATCCACCCATCTACTCACATCCATACCATAGCCTGAGCTGGTGTTCATATCATATTCCGCCATAGTACAACTTGGCATATTCTTAAGGTCAGTTTGTCCTGCCTTTATTGAAGTAGTCTATTGCTTAAACATTGGGGGCATGTCCTTGAAACTGGCATTGGATCGGTTTTGTGTATATCTTTTGTGCTCTTCCCAAATTCATCAAAAATCCAAAAACATTGGAAAATTCATCAAAAAATCCAAAAACATGTCAAAATATCAAAAAATCTTCAAAAAAAATTCATCATTGAGTCTTGTCAGTCTTTCACCTTGTCTGAACTGCGTCGTCTCTGAGCTTGAACGAAGGCAAGGTTGATCTTTGATCATCCCCTGAGACATCTTAGGTCAGTCCTTAGGCGTCCGTCGCAATAAAATGGCAATCTGCTTGCCCATCTTATCATCATCAAGTCTATCATCAGTCGAACTACGTGGTCTCTACGTGTATAACGTAGGCAAGGCTAATCTATGGATCAGCTCCTGAGACCCCTAGGATAGGTCTTTAAGTTAGTCTCTTCGTCATAAATCTTGAAAATACCAAAAACATTTGTAAAACATCTCAAAAATTCCAAAAACAGCCTCAAAACATTTGAAAAAACCCAAAATGGTGCATCCATTTCATCTCGCTTCCACCCATGATTGTCATCACTCATAATAAAAACAGTCATCACTTTCACCCTTTGGTGAGTCAGTCAGAAGCAAGTCTAGCAGGTTCCAAAGTGAACACCTAATCGTCAAATTCTCAAGCCTAAGTTAGTAAGCAAGCAAGTTGGTCAACTCGAAGTATCAATAGCTTATCATCCAATCAATCTCACCAAAACCCTGATCACTACATGTCCTAGGATGAATCCTTCCCACGATGGACATAAGCATCAGGTACCCCACATAGTAGTTTAGCCTTGGCTAGCGGTATGAAGAACATCAACTTGTTTGTTTACTTTATTTTGGTCTTTGTTGACTTATCATAGTTTGCGCTCATTCTAAGGACCTCTCGATGATGCCTGAACAAAACAGGTTTAGAGAGAAAGGAATGGGGCAATGATCATTATCTTTTTGTCTATTTTTCTTGTTGGATATTCTTGTAAAATAACTTCGTCATGCGTACTTTCTTTATTTGTACAAAGGATGTTTTAGGCATCTTGTTGACCACAGAAGAAGGCTCGCCTTCTTATGTTTTGGCCCAAGATGTCTAGAATATCTGAACTGCATTCTGAATAAGGTTTCGTTTGTCAAGTGTGAACAAGAGTACTCCTATTTTTTTGATGAGTCAAAGTCCATCACACTAGGTGCCACGCCATCCTGGTTCTTAATACCTTGATGCATCACACCTACATATGTTATCAAAAATAAAGAAGGGTATGCTCTTTATCTCTCTCATCCTTGGATAAGCAATACATCATCATCATTCATCATCATTTCTAATAAAGTTGGCTTGTTGAGGTTGATCCCTCTCATTCTTCTATCCTCTTTCGCGCTAACAATGCATCCATCCTGCATCCATCCGGCATCCTGCATCCATCCTGCATCCTGCATAATCATGTCATATCATCATAGCACAACATCATCCATCGCATTTACCTCACATCTCATTTTCATAATCATTTAAGTTGTTTAGGATAATATAAATTTGTTATTCTAAGCATCTTCCAAACATCTCATTTTCATCATCATTATCATATAGATCATATAGTCTAACCATCCATACATTCATTTTGAACCTCTTTGTCGCGAGATCCACCTCAATCTTTTCGCTCGATCTCTCAAGGGGGCAATGTACTAACGTACTTTTTTTCGCTGGGGCATCTGAAAAAATCATATTTTTTTTTAATTTCAATGTCAGCGGCATCATTCCTTGAACCAATGCAACAAGTACATTGCCTCAAAGAGGGGAAAAATGTAGACATACGAAATTAACATTATTAATTAAACATCACATTTAATCATTCTTTCCTCTTAATTAATTAACCTCCTAAAGTCTTGATTTAATTAAATCAGATATATTTAATTTAATATCTAATATCCTCTCACTTTGATTTATCTTAACCCACAAATTTAAATGAAAGTGTCACAATCAACTAAGCACTAGCTTAATTAGTTAAATCCCTAATTAATGCTAAGACTAACCCATGTCCCATCCACTTGCACAATAAATCATTTAATTTGATTTATTAAAACCCCTATTTTCCTCACAAGGGCATATTCCCAAGGAATATGCCCTCATTAACTCTCTTGTTTGACCTTTTTTGGCCAAACACAATTCCCCCCAAAAACCCTCAACCATATTCATTTATTGTCATTTTCAAATTTGAAATGAGCACATTAGCCAAAACTTGCACAACCATGGGCCAATCCCATTGTGACAAGTGGCTCTTTCTCATTTGATGGGATTTAGTCCCACATTGCTCAATCTTGGCCTCTCCTCTCTCAACTTCTCCTATAAATTCAATGCATTATCTCTCATTTTCCATCTACATTTGAAGGCATCCTCATTATAGGAAACTTGAGTTCATGAGCACCTCATTGTCTATCATCTTATTTGTTTTAGCAAGGATTGGGAAAGGGCTCTTTCACATATTCAAGGAGCGCCAATCCACCATGGAATAGGTTTGCATTCATGTTTTATGTGCTTTATTTAGTTTTCATTATTATTTCAATATCTCATTTAGCATGTTTAAACTAGATGAAATATTTCATGAGGATGTTGGATTTGTTATGTTTGTTTGATCATGGAGATGTATGATAAAAACTAACATTTGCAGATTTAGCATCCTACAATATTAAATGAGCTTTTTGAAAGGTTTCATCTTTATCTTCTCCACATAAAATATATATGTTACATACCACTCATCTACATAAACATGAAGTTGAGTATTGTGCTTTTCAATTAGATATAGTACATTTACCATAAATCATGAATGTATATATTCATACTTATTAGATAGTGCAAGAATTTCATTTTATGGTATAGTATAATCATGTATTATCTTCTAATTTATATGTGTATGTGTATGTATATAATATAAAAAGATGTATATTGTAGATATTAAAATTTCACATAAATTTATCTTTTTATCATTGTTATATCTCAACACCTAACAACATCAGCTTATTAAAATAATTTATTTTATTTAATTAATCCACTTTATCAAAATCAAATTGATTAAATGTTTTTTATTAATTAATTAATTTAACTAAATCGTTTTTCCATAAATATCAAAATATAAAAAATAGTCAATGGGCCCTTGGTCTACTAGTGAAGTTGAAAGGTTCTAAATGAGCCCACCAAGGATCAAGTCTTGTTGAGTGCAAAGGCTCTGACACTGAACCGCCATCAAAATAGTTAATAAATCAATCAAAATATTTAACAATCTTAATCAATCAAGCTACCTCAGTCTTCAAAATGGAGCAAAAATATATAAATTGAGATAAAATCCATCATTTTATCCTCTCAATTGTGAGCAAGTATATGTTGTCAAACTTAAAAATAAATATTTTATTATTTACAACAACACATCCATTTATCAAGATGTATTGCATCATGTTTTTAGTTCACTTTTTATGCAATTTATTTTTTCACTCTATCATAAATGAGTGTTTAATTTAGTTTGAAGTTTGTATTTTATTTATTGAAATATTTATTTTGTTTGAATTTTACACTTTCAATTTAACATGCCTAATGAGACATATCCTTTTATAACTCAAATTTTTAATTTTTAATTAATATTTATATTTTTTATTATTTACATATTTTATACAAAGAAAAATTTTAAAAACTATGAATCATTCATAGTGGTTACAAGACCAAAGGTATATGTAGGTGTTTACAAGTATTTTATCTCCTTATTTAGTGGTGTTAGAACTATATTCTCCCATAGTATATTCCCCTGTAAAGAACTAATCATCGAAGATCAATTTCAATGTGAGTAACTTTCCTATGTGTTAACACAATTTATTTATTTTCTAAGGATTTTGAGGAGTTGGATTTATCTTGCTTCTCATTCTTCTTGCATTTTTCCTTAAGTCTTCCATGAACATTCAGGGCCTCCTTGGTCCACTAATGGATACCTTCCTCCTCATCTCTTTAGAAAGAAAAGAACCCACAACATCAAGTTAACTTTCAAGGCAAAAGAAGTGCTCCCAATAGCCATAATGAGAGAATCCCATGAATTAGGCAAAGAATAAAGTAATATCTAACATCTCTCTTCCTCGTCCATTTTTACACCAACTAATCCACCAACATATTAAATGTTTCCAAGTGTTTTACAATTCATCCACCCTCTTCCATTCTTAAGGAATATACTTTCTTCCTCAAGAAAATATTATTTATAGATTTGGCTTGATATATCTTACCAAGTTTCTTTGTAGAGGTCTCATCATGGAATGATTAAAATAGAGTATGTAAAGAACAATCTACTTATACCTTTAGCTAAATATGGTCTATAACATCATATCGAGCAACCAAAATAGCATCTACAAGTATTAGAACATTATCATCAATAGCATCTCATAGATCTTGATCTATTAATAGATCCTCCATCTTTAGCTTCCACATCTCAAAATTGTTGCCCAAAAAAATATTTACCTTTATTCTCCTTGATGAACTTGTCATTTGAAAATTCTTGTAGCAAGATCACCCAATATCTTTTGCACAAGCTCCTACTCAAAACTAGATTAGTTCAAAAAACCCAATATATTATTCAATAGCCACAAGAATCCATATATATCCATCATTTTTTCTTCATTGTATTTTTCCTATGAAATTAATACCTCGTTACTAAAAAGGAGCTTCAATCATCACAAATGTAAGAGCGGGAGAACCTAAATACTTCAAATTCCCTAGAAATATTCAATAGGTATCACACCTTTTATCTCAACCACATACTTGAATAATGTAGGCCATCAATATCATGCTATGAGGATATTATGTGTGATGGTCTTGGCCTTGAAATGTTATCCACAAGTACCTTGGTGAAATTCACCTATCACTTTGTCTACATTTTCTTCATTCAAACATTTGAGAAGCATCCCATTGTGATCCCTCCACATCAAATTATTATGTATTAGAACATATCTTTGTGATTATAACTTAAGCATTCTTTATTTATTATCACTCATTCCAAGAGGAAATTTTATGTTCTTTACATAAAATATAACTTCCTTATACCAAACATGATCTTTTAACTGACAAGAGTTGGAAATGTATTATGAAATTACCTCATTGACTTTATTTCTTCCAAAATTATAGCTACCATGACTTTATTTTTACTGAAAAGGATTTTATCATGTCGTAAACTCATCATGGGACCAAGAAAACCACTTCATAAAAATTTCAATAATGCAATTTTCTACTACTTTCAAAAAAATTAATGTGAATAATCTTAGGCTCTACTTTAGTACCTAGATTTACACCTTTGATTTTATCTTTGTAGACACGTAAAATATACAATTTGATCCAACGCACTTCATCCTGATTACTAACTTCATTTCTTCCTAAATCACACTCTCAGCTTATCATCATCTTCTGTCTCTTAATTAGATAAATCATTATTTATTTAATTAGGTCTTTCTCCTCTATTTGATTAAATTAATCAAGTTAATTTAATTAACCTTAAATCTCTATGTGATTAAATAATTCATCTTATTTGATTAAACCCATAATTTCTTCTCATTAAATTGAATAAATTAAACCTTATTTGATCTAATCTATCATTATCCCCTTTAGTTAAATAAATCAAATCATTTATTTAATTAAGCCCTTCCTCTCAATTTGATTTAAATCAATTCATGAATTTAAGTTTAAATTGTCACATCTCCTAAATTCTTCATTAAATTAATTAAACTTTGATTAATTTAATCTTAATCTATGTCACATTCTCTAGAGAATGCAACTTGCACAATAAATCAATTACTTTGATTTATTAATTCATCTATTTTCCCTCACATGGCATAAAAGAGGAAAATTCCCTCAAATTTGAATTCAAATTTGAGTGGGCTTGGTCCTTCCAACAAGGTATTTAAGACCTCTTACATGTCCTTAGCCTTGAGCCAAGTGACATTAACTCCATTCTTTTCTCCCTCCAACATGTCACATTCAAATTTCAAATTTGAATCTCATAGTATTTATCATGCACATTGATCAAAATGTACACAACCTTCAACCATTCACATCTTGGCAAGTGGCACTTGGCCATTGGAGGTTGAATGATCCCACATTTCTCAATTTCACTCATTCTTCCAATGTTTAAATCTATAAATGAGAGACACTTCCTCTCATTCTATCATCCACAATTTGAGTAAACTTATTATACTCAATTTCATCTTCAAGCATAGCCATTTCCATCTCTCTTTATCAAGTTCTTAGCTAGGTTATGTAGGAATTAAACCAAAGTGGATCAATCATCATCAAGCTTACAAAGGATTTGGAAAAGGGCCAATTTCGACACACCAATTGGCACCAACTCCCCCATGGGATCAAGAGTTTGCATTTTAAAATAGGATTTCATTGTGTTATTTGTTCATCTATTCATTTTCTTTCCTATTTGAACATTGCAAATGGATTTCATGGGGAATCCTTGTTCTTACTTGCATTTGAATCTAATTATGTGTTTGTTTCTTGTGTTTGTGTAGGTATAAGGATTGGGTTTCACATTTTGGCACTAGAAGGAGGGCTACTATTTCAAAAAATCCATCCATTGTGTAACTGTTATTTGTTTTTTCATATTGTATCTTGTATTTCGACAAGTTGTTAGTTTGGTTCTACTTATAATCTTGATCAGTAGGTCAAAACAATACACTTTTCTTGTATTCAGCTTGAAATCTTCTATCATTGGAAATCTCTTTACATAACACTCTACAGTTTAGTTGAACTAAGGCAAGTTTCTTTTCAAGATAAAGGTTTAATCAGAAAACTAATGTGACACAAAAAAAAAATTGTAACACTTCTTGAGATCTATTGGTTATGAAATTACCAAAATCTCTTGTAATGGGATCTTGCAATCTTTACAAAACATGGCAATATTCAATTTCTAATCACTGACAGTTTTTTTTTTCCTAAAAACATGCACTAATGTCTTGCAGTCTTGAAATAATGGTCTATAGTGCAAGTTAAACTATGTAGATGATCTGGCAGGAGGTTTGCAGGAAGTCTTTGCTAGATACAATGAAATCCTTCTTGAGTTACTCTTATCTATATGACCTTTGATGGAGTGGCATGTTCTTTTTTTAAGACAAACATATTGATTCATATTATAGAAAGAAAATGCTTTATCGAATATCAAATGCTCCTTCATATTGTGGTCTTAAAATTAACATGAATAGTGGGCATATTCCCATTTGTGAGAGGGGCGTGTGCTCCCAGGCGCCGGAACAGCCAACATAGAGTCCTGATCTAATCAACAGAGGCGGTGTGCAAGGCAACATCTTTCTTTTACATCCGAATTTTTTGTAGATCGCTGCCCCAATTGCTAGTATGCGTACTTTGTGTTCTTATTATCCTTGAGATCACAGCTATGTATAGTTTGTGTGTCTTGTCTATTATTACACAAGTCTTTAATATTTTCTATCAAACAGTTCAATACAGTTGATCTATGCTTCCCCATCTTGCATACATATCTGTTGTCCGCACATTTCCATTTATAACATCAGAAAAAATTCCTCTATGTGCGCCAGTTTATTATATGTTGACTTTTGGAAGAGACTCAGGTTGCATGTTGGTTGCATTAGTTTAAAATGTCTAAAAGATCATTTATTCGTTATCTACGTTGATTCCTTCATTTCATAATTATGTTTCCTGGCATATTAATTTTATTTGTTAGCGTATTAATGGTAGTACTTTTAGGTCTTGGGTAACTTCTAAGTGTAGGGCATGATTTTAGTTATTCTCATAGAAAATAATTGTGTGCAAGACATCATGTTCATGGCAGATAATAAAATAAATAGTCTCAGATATATAGAAATCTGGTTTAAAGTTTTAAAAAACTTTGCTATGAATCCTACACTGCCGGTTGAGGTTGCAAAATCCAACTTTACACCTACCATTTGTGTTTACTTTAAAGGCTCTCCAAATACCATTACTACATAGTTTTGTACCTCCCAATGGCATTTCCTTGAAAGCGCCTAAAGCATTTTCAACAATTCTATTTCATGCACAGTCTTACACCTGTAGCATGGCATGAGACCGCATTTATTTGAGGCATCTTGTCAAATGATTTACGTGCCTGGAAGACCATGAGAATACATTTATTTTAGCTATTTTGTCAAATATTCGGTTGTGAATGTATCGATTCTTTTCTATTATGTTCCTTTTAGACACATATTTTGGAACATTGTATTTAGGCTTTGGTCCACTACAAAGAAAACGTATAATATTGTTCACTAAGAGAAACATATTAGTGGGCGACACTCCATTGTAAATCTCATTCAGTGATTTGTCTACGTTTTCAACTACAATAGTCCATTTCTCACTTCCATTTTCTTTTAACATGTGAAATGTGGAAAAGCCCTAGTTTGGGTTGTGAACTTCATCTTCTCCACCCATCTGATTCTTCCCTTGAAGAATCAATCAGATTGATCCTGCTGGTATTTTAACAAAAAATGCTTACTTTTCTATCTGCGTTGGGTGTCAATAATCAAGTGATTGATTTTTTATTTCATTGTTTCTTTTATTAAAAAAAAAAATTGTTAAGAGTGGCTATGATATTTTTCATGCTTGTCTAGTTTCACAGTTTTGAACTGAATTATAGAAATGGATTCTGACATTTGAATTTATTATCCACCCCTTCATGCCAAGAAATTCTTGAATATACTCAAATCTGAATTTGTTATCATCCATTCCTTTTTCCCATAAATTGCAAAATACATTTATGTGGAAATGCACCAAATTTCATATGTAATCCCTAAAGATTTTCTTCCTCTCAAGGAATAGCAAATATTAAAGTCATTCTTTCATTGGCACATGATCTTGACAATGGTAGAGCTTTAATTATTCTACATTTTAATATGACTTGAAAATATCTCTCTACTTTAGGTAGCAACGGTGGGTGGTGTAATAAAGACAAGAGGTTAAGGAATCTTTTGAGAGATTTTTGTTCCGAGAGTTGAAGAAAATATAGAGAAGCTAAGTCAAAAAATTTGGTGTGTTTATTATTTTAGATGCTGACTTTGTCTATGGTGCAGGTCAATCATTACTCACCCTTATGATAAAAACTCGTAGGGATACAGCATTGAACATGTCTCATTTATATTTATCGATTGTGTTGGTTTTATGACTTGAGGATTTGTAATGTACAAGTAGGCTCTATTGAGGGCTAAAGTGAAACATTGCCAATTAAATTTAAAGGATACCTGCAAATGTTTATCTCTCACAAGATCATTTTCTTGTTTTAACAAAGTTTAGGAATTTTATTAGTTTAAAATTGTATTCATTATGTCATCATTGATTCCTTAAAAGTCATACTTCTTATTTGTGGTAACTTTGTGCTATTTATAGGGAAGGTTGGTATCGAAATCAAACGTCAAAATTAAACAAAGGCGGACTAATCGGAGTTGAAAAATTTGAAGATGAAAACTTGAAAAGAAAAGCGTTTTTTAATGCTTGTTGTTATAACTCGAGGCTCCAATTCCTGCTTTCATTTTATGTTTCAAAACAACTCACTTTTCAATTTGGGTTTAAAATCAATCACTAATTTGATCTTTTCAAATTTGGATTAAAAATGAACATTAGAAACCTACTAAAATTTCAATTTGGGTTCTAAAAATTGAACAAGGAAACTTTCACATCTCATTTTGGTGCTTTAAAATGAATTGAAATCACTGCTTTATGGTCTAAAAAGAACAAGTGTTTTTCATGTTTTGCAATCTTTTTCACAAGTTAATATCATTTAAAAGGCATATGCGCTTCTCTCGTGCTTCATGGCAATCTTGAGAATCAAAATTCTTTTGGTGATATTAGATTGTTTAAAAGATTGCCTTCACACTTTGATTTGGGATCTAAAATTGAACAAAAAATCTTGTCAGTGTGAGTAAACCTATTGCATGTGTTCTCCCTTTGTTTCTAAACGAAGGTTGATCGAACTACAAATTTTTTTGCTCACTTTTTTTATCTTAAAGGGCCTGCCTTGTGGGAAAAAGTACTCACCCAAGGGAACGACTCAACCGGTAACACACTAAGGACAAGTGTATTTTTAGCCAGGATATAAAAGTGGGTACTGGAACAAAGGCCAATATCACACGGTTGGCTCCGACAAGAAGGGCAGCAATGGTCTCTCACCGCATGGGTCAATCTCCACGAATGGAAAGTCCGAACTAAAACCTCTTGTTTAGGAAAGGCCAAAATCCTATCTATTTGTTGGTGCAAAAGGTGTTGGTGTAATTAAATGTGTTGTACCTTGTCCTAGGTCATAATTACACCTTAGTTAAGTTTACTTAGGAACCACATAGGAGTTTTTGGAGCTTTTCCACCTTTGGTGGACTTGTCATCTTATTACTTTATCACTTCCACCTTTCGTGGACATATCATGTGATTAGGTTTCCACCTTTTGTGGTAGATCCACCTTTTGTGGTGGTTATCACATTATCACCTTTCCACTTTACGTAGAGTGGTATTTTTTCATAGTTGTCTCATGTCATAAGATTACGACACTTTTCATAATCTTATGCCCTCATATGTTCTCACCTTGGCTATATAACCAAGGGGTCTCTCATTGTAAAATCAATCAAGCAATCTCATATCATTGACATTGAATATAGTTTATTCTTGTCACATTGTTTTCTCTCTTCCTTGTGCTTTCCATTTGGTCCATAGATCTTGGCATCCATAGCAAATTCTAACATGGTATTAGAGCGGGTTGGGTGCCATTGGAGAGTCTTTTTTTGAAGAGATGTACCAGATTTGGGGAGGTTAATTTTTTGGTTTTCTTATTGCAAGTTTATATCGGAGCTTTCTAGTGCAAATCTAAGCTCACCATTGCGCCCAGGAGGCTCAATAAAGTTAGATTTGGCTTTTGTTTCACTCAATGTGATCACCATTTGCATTTTTGGCAAGCAAGGGTTTGTTACAAGCCATTTTTTATTGGAGTTGTCATCATTTTTGCTTCAAAAATCTAGTTTTCACTCATTTACAGGAAAAATATTTTTTTTAATTTTGTAGCCAAAGTCGAAATCTGAACTGGGTATCTTTTAGATTTTGGATATCTTGCATAGATCTGGAGAAAAATCACTGTCCAAAAAGTAGTGCGCGTCATTTTTCTCCTCGCTAAAGGTCAAAAAAAAATTATTTTCTCATCTTTTGCTTGTTGGATCAAAAAATGATTTCTAGGTTTTGTTTTTAGCATCAAAATATTTGTGGGTTTCTGTTTTTGTCTACAAACAGTGAGTTTATTTTTCAGAAATCAAATTAGAAATAAACTTTTTTGCTGGAAAACCCGTTTCTTGCAAGCTAAATTCAATTTTTTTGAAAAATTCGTAACTTTTGGCCACGGTGTCCATTTTTGGCAAACGAGATATCAACGGAAAGCTAGTTTTGAGCACTTCATAATGGTGTAGGCCATTTTTCAGATTTGGTCATCTACACAAATTTGAGGTTATTTTTCATTATGGAGGAAGATGTGAACATTGGTTTGTGCATGCACTCTTTTTTGTTTTCATGCAGTAGGTTTGTATTTTGTCTTTAATTTATGCATGTTTTGCATGCTCTCCTTTTACATTCATGGGGTATTGTAATGAATGAACTTACATAAATTTTCTTCTGGGGGGAATTCTTGCATAATAATCTGATTAGAGTGTAGTTGCACTTTGATCTCATCTTTGTATTGATGACAACTCACATGAGTTGTATCTGAATTCTATTGTTTCTTTTGGCCACATCTTGCTCATAGCTTGGCACATTTTGGTTCACATCAGTTCACATCTCAGATTGAGAGCTTATGGTTAATGATCCTGAATCACATCGGATCACATCTCAATTTGAGGGCCATTTATTTTATGGTTAATGTTCCAAAATATTCATGGTACTTGCTCCTATAGATCAATTTTAGTCATAGTTTGACATCAGCATCGAGATACACATAGCTTCTATATTTTTTCATCATATCATTCCCTCTTATGGGGGGCATCATTTATTCATCTACTGTTGCTTCATGGATTCCAGGGTTGTTCCAGTTTATGAGTTTTCCAGTTTTCCTTGGCATCGGGTTTGTTGTTGCTTTATCATGATTCCACCTTGAGTCAATCAGTGACTCGCATATGGTTTCAGTAGCAAACAGAAGTATATTTCCTTGCTTGTTAGATTGAGGATTCCAGTGTTACTCCACAGTGTACTTACAGTGCTTCTCTTGCAACAGGTTATCTCATTGAGGGGGGGCTATCTTCTCTCTCTTCTACTTCTCTTTTATGGGGGTATTTTTCCTCACATTGGGTTTTTACCTTCTCATGCGTCATTAAGAGCATTTCTATTTTGTATTTCATCTCTCTTTTGGGGAGAAGTTTTGTCCCACTGGGTTTTCTCCTTTTCTCTATTTATGAGAGATTGCATTGCATTTGTACATAGGTACCTAACATGGCCTAGTTGTCGGGACCCATCTTGCATTGTTTGTTTTTGTGTACATTCTCCCTAAGTTGCATTTAATGGGAGGTGTTGGTGTAATTAAATGCGGTGTACCTTATCCTAGGTCATTATTACACCTTAGTTAAGTTTACTTAGGGACCACATAGGAGTTGTTGGAGTTTTTCCACCTTTGGTGGACTTATCATCTTATTACTTTATCACTTCCACCTTTTGTAGACATATCATGTGATTAGGATTCCACATTTTGTGGTGGTTATCACATTATCACCTTTCCACTTTAGGTGGAGTGATATCTTTTCATAGTTGTCTCATGTCATAAGATAACGACACTTTTCATAATCTTATGCCCTCATATGTTCTCACCTTGGCTATATAACCAAGGCGTCTCTCATTGTAAAATCAATCAAGCAATCTCATATCATTGACATTGAATACAGTTTATTCTTGTCACATTATTTTCTCTCTTCCTTATGCTTTCCATTTGGTCCATAGATCTTGGCATCCATAGTCAATTCTAACATGGTATCAGAGCATGTTTGATTCTAACAAAAGGTCATTTCCTTCGAAGCCGCCCCACATATACATGCGATTTTGTTGTACAGATGAAAATTATGCCATGGGAGATTCATGGGTATTGATGCTTGGCTGACCAGAGAAGAGAGTGCACTATAAGGGGGTGTATGTGTGGTCAAGTATCTAATCATCCACACTGAATATGTGCAACTGGATTTATCCAAGTGGGAACCCAACAAATATTGTCTCTTCATCCTAGGGTTTTGCATGTTCTTGGAATCAAAACACTTTGCTTGGATCTAAAACAATGGAAAACAAACATTCAACAAATCATCAGAATTTCAAACCCTTTGGAAGAAAAAATACCTTGGATGTGTCCACATGTTACTGCTTGTCCCTAGAGGTTCTTATCTCTAGAAGGATTCTAAACATTCAGACATCTCAATTTATTTCTCCCAAAGTCAACACTAGGAAACCTTTGCCTTGATTTCCTTAATTTTCACATAATGCACTTTGTAGGATGAAAGAAAATTAGGACATTGGACATTCAGTTTGAAAAGGCAATCAAGATAATTTTTGTGGTAAAAATAATTCATTAAGCAAAGTTAAATCAATTGAACCCCACACATGTGCTTGTCATCTTTTGGTCATATGTTTTTCCATGCAAACATTAATCTTTTGGTTTGAACCACTTTTAGGGAAAATCATGTTCTTCGTTACCTTGGTCTTGTAAGCAGGTCCTCGTAGGGTCATTTAGGATCAAAACAACCAAATCATCTCATCCATCCAAAAATTTATCAAAATCCCATTTCATCAACAACTTTTGGAACCTTGGAAAACATCACTTATGCTATACTTTTAGGAAAAATCAACATCACTTTGTATGGCTTAACACACCTAGCCAAATTACCCTTTTGTGTACGAGTTTACTCTAGGATAACACAACTCCCTAGATTTTACAAGTGCATTATCACTTTGTTTGCCTTAGCACACCTAGTCAAATCATCTTATGTACAAGTTTGTTTTAGGATAACACAACTTCCTAGAGTCTACAAGTGCATTAACCAAAATCACTTTGTTTGACTTAACACACTTAGTCAAACTATCCTCAATCAAAATCAAATCAAATCAAGTCTTAAATTCTAGCATTGATCCAAAGTTCCTAAAAGTTTAAACACCCATATCATTCACCCCTTTCATCCTTCATCTCATCATTGGTCCTAAACCCCTCAGAGGTCAACAAGGTCAAAAAACAAGAGGAACATGGAATATAAACTTGATTCATCCAGCATGAGTAATCCAAGTCAACCAAACTATCAAGGCCTTACAATACCAATTGATTTTCAAAATTCTCTTTTGTACAATCCATACATGGGATCATTTTCTCCTACAAACCTCAATGGTACAAAAAATGTTATTTTTCCCAATCTAAATTTTGGAACATCTTTTCCTATGGTAGATTTAAATCAAAGTCAAAACTTACAAATATATCAACCAAACAATCAAGGCATGAGCCTTCCCCCTTTACCAGCCATCAATCAATCGAATCTGAGCAACACTCCAATCACAAACCAAAGCATCATAACAAATCCTCTAGTTGCACCATGGATATCGCAACAACAGATGGCAACCATCCAAGCAACCCCAATGGTTAACACATCTACCATTCCTCAAGTGTCCCAAGGACCAATCATCTCAATCACACCATTCACCACTTAAACCCTGGAAATCAATGCGACCGTTCCACTTACCACAACTGTCAACACCATTCCCAATCCACCGCCACCACCGCCAAAACACAACATGGAGAATTCATTCTTCATCGTGTTGCAAGCCGCTCGACAAGCTACCCACCAAAAGGCACTCCAAAACCAAAAAGTTCCACAGCTAGCTACTCAGCAAGCACAAGCACAGTTAGCCACCCAACAAGTTGCACAAGACGCACAAGCTACGCAAGTGGAACAAGTATCCCAACAAGCACAGGCTCAAGCTCAAGCCCAGCACCAAGTTTGGCAAACGCAAGCACAAAATCGGGCACAATTGCAAGCAATCCATCAGCAAGTGTGTCAACAAGTAGCACAACAACAAGCCCGACAAAAATCATTATTGGCACAACAATGACATGACCAACAACAAGCATTTTTGGCTCATTAGAAAATATAGGCATTACTCGCTCAACAAAGCTTGCAACAGACTCCCACCAAAATTGTTGAAAATAATGATCAAGATCAACCCATCAATGAGCACCTTAAAGATGTTTCCACCTTATCCGATGATCAAATCAACATACATCAAGAGCCATTTTTTAGTCATGATCAAGACCCCTCCTACAAAGATCTATTTCAAGGAGTGTTGATGTTATTTGATCCTATTGACATAGTCCAAGATCCATCCACCAATGATCGTGTTGACAATGTCTCTACATCACCTAATGAGTTAGAGGACATATCTCAAGAATTTATTCCAAAGCATGATCAACATCTATCACCAACGTCTAGCAATGGTCCTTCCCAAGACACGTTGACATCCTTTGACCCCATGGTTACGGATAGTGAAGGAATCCTCAACTCAACACCTGATCCAAATCCACTTAAAAATCAAGAGGGTATTGAGCCACTTCCTAAGCCTAATGAAGATATCCAAGAGTTCCCTTTATAAGAAATCCATTCTTTGAAACTAACCCATGTCAAAAACTTGATCCAAAGCATGTTGAAAGAAATTCTGACATTAACCAAGATCAAGAATTTGTATCTCCAAGCTACTACTGTAGACATGCAAAACTAACATCATGCATCCAATTCTACTATTAATCAATTAAAGCAATTTATTGATTAAATCTTAAGGTTCATCAGACTTAATTAAATCAAATTATTTAATTAAGTTCCTAAAGTTCTTCTTATTTGATTCAATAAATCAAACTGATTTAAAATCAAATATCAAATCCCTAAAAATCCCTCAAGTTAATTAATCTAAATTTTATTAACTTCTAAACATAATTACCATTCTCTAGCTTTTGACTCAACTAGAGTCAAATCTAAACTCCTAACTAACCCACCCACTTGCACCAATAAATCAATTTATTTGATTTATTAAAAAGACTTATTTTCCCTCAATAAATCTCATCTTTTACTTTTTTGGACAAAGATAATTCCCCCCAAAACCCTCAACAACATGCATTTATTGACATTTTTCAAATTTGAATGGGCACATTGGCCAAAACTTGCACAAGGTTTGGCCAATCCCATTATGACAAGTGTCTCTATCCTATTGGATGGGATTTAGTCCCACATTTCCTAATCTTGGCCTCTCTTCTCTCAGCTTCTCCTATAAATGCAAGGCATTTTCTCTCATTTCTACAACTACATTTTGAATTCATCTAAACTATAGGCAACTTGAGCTCATAAGCAACTCATTGTCTATTTCATTTGGCTTAGAAAGGGATTGGGAAAGGGCTCTCTCACATCTTCATGGAGGGCACCAATCCACCATAGAATAGGTTGTATTTCATTTTCTCTATTGCATGTTTGTCTTAGTTTTATCATTTTGTTTGGAGTCAATGATTTATGTTATTCTATGAGGATGGCTAAATCTATACAATCCATGTGTAAGATTTTGGCATCCTACAAATGGAGCTAGAAGGAGG